>JARJHM010000612.1:0-193579 GCA_033356055.1 Carex pumila
TGAAATGTTGAATTTAAGATAACATGTTGCTGCAATTACTTAGAATAGCAGCAGAGATTTATTTCCGCCCGACCATGCTAACGTTTTTCTGTATCATCTTTGGAAAAACAAGGGAATGCAGAATCCCATTTTATTATTTTCACTTTTAAGCTGCCTCTCCTTTATAAAACATAAGCCCCACAATCACGCATACAGAGCAAAGGAGTTCACATCATTTGCTGGCACACAGATAGATAGATTTTGAAGAAGAATTTTATTTCCGAAAGATAGACATGTCACTCAGCTTTAACTATATAAACCCTACACCCTACCGTATGATTATCAAACTACAAAATAATAAACCACATATAACACAAAATATACCGACAAAATAACCTCTATCATATCCACTTTTCACACCAAAATAGACCCGGTGATGGAAGGCACATCAGCCACAGCAGAGCACACGGAGAGCAGGGAAAGAACCGAATGGCCAACAAATTCTATTTTCCGTGCCCCAGCGCACATCAGATCCGGTAGAGAATCTATTTTTGAGCCCAAGTTAGTTTCTATTGGCCCGTACTATCATGGACGAGAAGACCTCAAACACATGGAACATTTAAAACTCCGGTGTATACCAGAAATTCCGGCGAACCAGGCAGCTGGTGTAAGAAGCCCTCCCAGACGTTCGGAAGCAGGTATCCCATGTCGCCGCCAGTCCATCTATGTTGCCCCCGTTGAGCCATCTATGAAGGGTCCACCAGGGGGCATCAATGACGTGCCGGTTGAGCCACTTAAAATTTCGGGAGGGCATGCTCGTGCTTACTATCAACAAGAGTTCGACCAGAGTCCGGATAATTTTGTTCGGATGCTAATTCTTGACAGTTGCTTTATTATCCGAATAATTCTCGCTGTCTTTAAACCGCTGATGTTTAGCATGCCTTTCCTAGATGCGGACATTAAAGCGGTAAGATCTGACTTGCTTCTATTGGAAAATCAAATTCCCCTCTTTTTTATCCGGGAGGTGTTTTCTTTGCTTTTCCCCTCTATGTGTAACCAAACATTAAAGTCCTTTAATACTGCCCTTGAATCGTTTATATGCTTGGATATGCCATGGAGAATCAATGATCATGGCATGTCTAGCGAAGCAGTTCATTTGCTTGACCTTTATTGGAGATGCTCCTTGTCGCCCAAGATGTATATGAAACTTTATGAGCTGGAAAGAGATCATTCTGAGAAGGAGCAAACCAGCTGGGCAGAAATACACCTCTCAATTAATGCACCAATTGGGATACCGAATGCAACTGAACTTGAAAAGACGTTACATATCAAATTTGAGAAATTTGAAGAGAAAGGTCATTTGGATGTTATTTTTTCCGAATATGCCCCTGGTGCCAATTGCTGTATCATTCAGATGCCACGCCTGAAGATTAACTCGAGGCTGACAACCTTATTAGTAAATCTCATTGCCTTTGAGAATTCCATCTTACCCACCATGCGAACTTTTAGCAGTTACATGAAACTGATGGATGCACTCATCGATTCAAAGAAGGATGTGGAGTTCCTTGAGAAATGCGGCGTTATCGATAACACACTGGGCAGCAATGAGATGGCCACCACTTTCTTCAAAGATATTGGTGAGTTTTGTTTTGTCGACTCCAATAAAAATCATTTCCGCAGCTTGTATGAAGATGTGCAGAAATACTGCGGCTCCCATTGGAGCCGTCACCGGGCGAGATTGCTACATGACTACTTCAATAACCCTTGGGCGGCCACCTCGCTGATGAATGCTGTAATCCTGCTAGTTTATACTTCTATTCAGACATTTTTCACAGTCCTAGCATATTACGCCCCAAAAAAATGATTTGCTGTTAGTATCGATTATTTCAATTTTTGTAATCTTGTTTTCTTAATTAGTCTTTAATATTGTTAATTTTCCTCTTCTTTTCCTGTTTTCATTTTGTTTGGTTTGCTCTTGCATCCAAGTTTGTCCTCTAGCTAACTTGATATTTGCTTCCCAATGTACCACAATTAATGATGTTTAGCATTTGGAGTTGAAATTGTCATTAAGAATATGTACTCTCTTGGCACTTTGCTCCCTCTCTTATTTATTTATATTAGCCCTCATTTTAGTTTTATTTTATTTTGGTGGAAATGCCCTTGGGCGTTGTTTCTATTACATATATAACCCTGATTGTACTTTGTTGTCTTGTGCTACTGTATGTCTAAGCTTAGACCACTTTACATATTGTACTGGTTTTATATATTTAATTAGAATATAATTAATCATTTTTCAATTAGTGATTTTAAATATCTACTAGAGATTTTCAAATTTTTTTTTAAAAGAGCGAAAACCGCTCTGCTCAGTTCAAAAAGAATAAGACCATTTATTAATTATGAATTAATTTAATTAATGAACTTAATGTAGCGGGTTTTTATCGAATGCCATTATTTATCGTGAATAGCATATTAATTCATTGATGTACACTTCCGTACAAATTTTTCATTGTTTGACACTGGCTTGACTTATCTTATAGTATTTGATTTCATTATTTATTATTTTATTTTTTTTCGGAATGCAATCCATTCTGTTATTGAACATCATAATGACATTTTTTTTCCGATTTGGTAATGCAATAAGTAAATTATAATTAACAAAATGAGAACCATTTTTCGACGATCGATGAAAGAAATCGTAGTATTACTAACGACAGCCTATGTCGGGTTTTTTTAAAAAAAAAGATATGTTTTGAATGAGTAAGGCTAATTAGTTGCTATGAATAGCATAAGACATTCCGTACTACGGCCTTAAAAATCTATCGTATAAATTTCAATTTTCAATCTAAGTAGCTTATTAAATTAGTTATATATGAACTTGTAGAATGCTAATTTTTACTATTCTTGAATTTTGTTTTACTATTTTTTATGAATTATGAAAGATTGTAAAAATTGCCTGAAATATTTGCAATTTTCTTTTACTTTTAAGTTGTTTTGTGCCATATTTAATTAATCAAGAAAAATAGTAAAATAAACGTTCCGAAAATAATAAAAATTGGTATTCTACAATTTCATTATATAATTTGTTTGAAAAAACATTCAAATATAATTTAATGAACACTAGCACAGCCCATGGAATAGTTAACGTTCCAATTTTGATGCATCAATCATATTAAAATTGAATCATATATATATATATATGACCATTTGGATTTTGAAAAATCGAAAATGGGGTGGCAGCACTTCGGCCGAAGTGCTGCCGAAAGCATATTAGCCTGTCTCTATATATATATATATATATGAGGGATCAAGTTACAACAATCATTTTCTACATTTTCAAAATCCAAATCATTGATCCAAACCGTTAGATGTGATCTCTACAATAAAATGTGCTTGGAGACCAAATTTTACATTTTTTTAAAAAAAAATTACAATTTATTAAGATGGGTACAAAAACTAGTCAAATTTAGACCATTGAATTTTGTACCCACCTTAATAAATAGTAAAAAAATTACAAAAAATGTAAAATTTGGTCTCCAAGCACATTTTATTATAAAGATCACATCTAATGGTTTGGATCGATGATTTGAACTTTGAAAATGTAGAAAATGGTTATTGTAACTTGATCTCTCCTCTCTGTCTGTCTGTCTGTCTCTCTCTCTCTCTCTCTCTCTCTCTATATATATATATATATATATATTTAGAGAGGTTGGCTAAGATCAAAGTGATAGTTCCTGAGCTTTGGTGTTACTAATTCGTTTTTTAATTTTCAAAGTTCAAAACGTCGATCCGAACCGTTCAAGTTATTTTCCATATTAAATTGTGCTTGGATACCAAATTTTATATTTTTCTGAATTTTTTACTATTTATTAATCCACTTTGAAAATCTCTGATCCAACGATGGCTTAACAAAACAGTAAATCATAAACCATCGTTCGATCAGCTGTTTTCAAAGTGGCTTAATAAATAGTAAACAAATTCAGAAAAATGTAAAATTTGGTCTCCAAGCACAATTTAATATGGAGAATAACTTGAACAATTCTGATCGACATTTTGAACTTTAAAAATTAAAAAACGAATTGGTAACACCAAAGCTTAGGAACTACCACTTTGATCTTAGCCAACCTCTATATATATATATTTAGTAAGGCTACGCTACGCGAATTAAACGGGCTATTTTAATTCGTGCTCATATCTCTAGTTTCGAAGTCCAAATAGCCGATCCAAACTGTTAGATGTTTAATCTATATTAAAATGTGCTTGGAGACCAAATTTTATATTTTTTAGAATTTATTTTACTATTTATTAAGGTGGATACAAAATTCAATGATCTGAATTCGTGATTTTCAAAATTTCTAAATAAATAATAAACAATCTCCAAAAAAATATAAAATTTGATCTCTAAAAACATTTTAATATTAAGAATATATTGAACCTTTCGATAAAATGTTTGAACTTCGAATCCAACGACTTACAATATAATATACAAGAGAAACTTATACAATACGACATAGACATAGTCTATCTCTCTCTCTGTATATATAAAATTGCGCCTGGCACGTACATTGGATTATGAGCTTTGACTAGGCCTTGTGAAAGGCCCAACAAAGTTAGATGATAAAATTTAATTTTCGGTTACCGATATCTGAATGAAATAAAAATATCCTTTCCAGGCCCAACCACCACCTTGTCTTTTTACACTTACATACTTTTTCTTTCTTCTTGTTTTTGTTTTTGTCACACCCCACTAAGAGAACTCCTAATTAATTTAATTAGAAATTAGAGGGATTTGGATTGATTGCTTCGTCAGTTAGTCTAATCCGCTAATTGATTATTTCTCTGCAGGGCCTATGCACATTCAGCAAATGCTCCTTTCTTGCACTGGGGCGGCACTAACTTCCATTGGTGGGTGATGAGACTGATTGCTGCTTTACAAATTACAACTACAACAACCACGCTGTTGCCCCAAATAATAGTAAATAAATCTGCTGTGATTCTCAAAAGAATCACAGGACCCTGCTTTTCCAAATCCACCCCTCTATTTTTCTTCAATGCACAAATCTCAAAATCTGTTGTTTTATATGCACAGATCTCAAAACAAAATAATGGATAGATTTGGAAAAGCAGGGTCTATGTGATTCTCTAAAATCACAGCAGATTTGTTTCCCCAATAATAGAATAGTCTTCCTAAAAGTCTCAAAGACTTAAATCTCTTTTGCATCTCACATTTTCAGGAATGTTTTTTCTGAATTTTTCCTAAAAGTAGTGTACTGGCAATTTATGCCATGTCTATCATGTTCATTTTCTGCCTGGTCTTACTGAGCCCTTAATTTCCATTATCATTCTCTATCGAAGTCTACCTTGTTTGCTTCATGAAGCATTTTTCTTAGTTCTTTATGTTCTTTTATTTACGACATAAAAAGAACAATTCTTGCTTTGTACTTGGTTTGTTAGGTTTTCTTAATGGATGTTTCATTTTGCTTTGTACTTAGTTTGTTAGGCTTTCTTAATGGATGTTTCATTTTGCTTTGTACTTAGTTTGTTAATTTTTTTACTAAATTAACACCAGTTAAATTTGTTAATTTACATTAGAATTTATTTTTGGGGAAGTAAGACATTGGAAAATTCAATAGTCTGTTTAGTTTTTAGTTATCACCAATATGTAATGTTTGCGCTCAAGGCTGACGGGCCTAGATTTGTGCAAGTAATTGTGGGCTTTTCAAGTTATAGGTGTCTCTCTATGTGGCCCATGTTATCTGGTTAGTAATCGTGATATATATATATATAGTAGAACTATAACATATAAAGCCTATGTATTGTGAAATGGATATGTTAATATGTTACAAGAAGCAATCAAGCATCATTGGCTTTTCAACGTCATATTTAATTAGAACATAATAGTCTTTTATTTATTTAATTAGAAGTTGATCTTTGCTAAATTAAAATAAACGTAATGATCTTTTTGCGGAATGCAATTCCATCTGTTATTATATATATGTGTGTGTGTGTGTGTTTTCATTAAATATGTGTATTAAACATAATGATCACATTTCTTTCAATTTATTAATACTAATTATTAACGTAATGATGCCCATTATTTCGATTACGAAATAAGTCATAGTAATAAGTCGCAATAGTACAATGTACGGTTCCTTACCTTCACCTCCTGCTCATTCATCTCCTCCGTTTTCACACAGAAACTCATAAATTCTTATTTCTTTTTCATACATGGCCACAAGAGTTAATTTCAAACAAAATTATCACACCTCAAATTCAAATATGGGTATAACAATCTGCCGTGTATATTTATTAATACATGGTCAAAAGAGTGCAATTTTCTTTTATTTTCAAGTCATTTTTTGCCATCTTTAATCAATCATAAAAAATAGTAAAAAATGGTTCTAAAAATAGCAAAAATTGATATTCTACAATTTCATTATATAATTTGTTTGAGAAAACATTCAAATATAATTTAGTAAACACTGCCATGGAATGGTTAACGTTCAAATTTGGATGCGTCAGATTAAAATTGAACCCATTCTTATAATTTCAGATGAAATTATCAAAATATTGATATATAATTATATATTAATAATTCAAGTCATGATAAAATAGATTTTCCTCTTAAAAAAAGAGAGAAAAAGAGAGTTACTAGCTCGTCAAAAATTTAATGTGAAGCTTAAATATGTATTATAATTTTTAATGAGTGAGTCTATGGTAATATGCATATCATGGGTTGTTACTGTGCTACGGTTCTATATTCGAGTTTTCAAATTCGAACGGTCGATCCGAACCGTTTATCTTGTTTTCCATATTAATATGTGTTTGGAGACCAAATTTTACATTTTTTGAATTTTTTTTGCTATTTTTTTAGATATTTAGAAAATCACTTGATCTGAAAATTCTGGACCATCCAAAAACAGTGATTATTACAATGATTATTACATTTTTAGATATTAATGTGAAGCCTAAATTTGTATTATAATTTTTAATTGTTGTTCATTAACAATGATTATTACATTGGTAATTTCACCATGAAACTGAATGCTTTTCTCATTATTCATCCCAAATTCAACTCCGAACAGCCAACACCAAAACAGAGTTTAACATATCAACACGTAATGATTAGCTCTTTTAGAAAGGCAAGACAATCGTATCATTCTCCAACCGAGTAATGGACCCAACACCGCTTTCAGAAAGGCTATAGTCGCAACACTTGCTTGGAAGTATACAAAACAGAAAGGTACACACAATATCATCCGTTGGATCAAAGATCTGACGTCTCACAGGTATCCAGAAGAAAACACGCTATTTCCTGTGTAGTCTGTGTCCCTCTAGGTACCTAAGGTGCAATTGTTTAAGTACTTAATTCTTTCAGTTCTCTTTTTCTAATAACTGAATTAAAATAATTCTGCTCGTACAATTAAATTTCAGCACATAAAACTTAAATTCAACCAATTGCTATTTAATTAAAACGTGATCAAATTTAATTTCCAAAAATCAAAATGAGAATTGTTAATATTACTATTCAAATTTGAAACTACACTTAAGATTGAATACTTTAATTTTGTATGGAATCTACAAATCCTACCACAACATGATATTTTCTACCTTTTCAATTGGGTCAGTTCACTGGTAAATTTCAGCGGCCAGTCTTATTTGCTTATCTAAATTTTGAAAACGCCAATTAAACTGAAAGGATAAGACAGCCCGGAGTATCTATCAGTTAAGTACATAATGATATTATATATGTGAACTAATACATAAATTGAGCATCTCTATTTTTCTTTTTGTATGCAACAAGTAATCATATCATAACCAGCTCCGTCACAATACAACACGACATGCATGTATGTCTTGATTCACATGTTGTATGATGTAATTATTTTCTAATAAAATATAACATAGAATGTCACATTACCTGAACTAACTGGATCACGGTGTGATACGATACTACATGTGATCACATGAGTTGTGTATAATAAAACCGTTATGTTTTGATCAGATGGTTAATTTTGAACAAATTTAGTAAATATTAAATTGAAAGTTAAATTTTAAACAAATTTGGAAAAATTTATATAAAAAGGCGGGTAATTTGACTACCTTGACCAGTAGTCAATCGGTTGGACCGACCAAATCTACCACAGAGATATGATCGTCGATCGCCTGTGGCACGAAGAAAACAAAAATGAAATATATCAGGCGATCTCTTCGTAAATAACGGCTCGCTACACAATATATTTTTTTCGTGATCTCCGAGTCTGACTCTCTGCTGCTACACTTTTCTCATTTAGAATAAAAAATGATACAGCACCACAATCAATATATACTCGCTGCTTTTCTCATTTAGAATCAGAAATGATACAGCACCACTCTCTTTGCACACATCTTTGCATAATATATTACAAGCCGTGACAAAAACTCTTGTAATCACATCAGATGTATAATAATTAAAAAAAAAAATGTTAATATATTTTTACCCTTGAAAACTGCACATGCTTTATTTAATAAATTTTAGAACGGGTAGAAGCTTTTGTTGATTTACATTATCAATTTTTTTTTTAAGTAAGACTTTGCAAAATTAAAATTGTCTGGCTATCATTTTTTGAGTAAAGTTGAAGGTCAATTCATCAACTATTTAATACCATTGTTATTACAATAAATGATTTTTTCTATTTGAATTTCGTATCCATAACCTTTTACGTAGAGACTGTGTGTCTTTGCCACTAAATATATATGTTAATAGGTTACAAGAACCAATTAAGCATCATTGGCTTTGCAATGTCATATTCAATTGGAACATAATAGTACTCTTTTATATATTTAATTATAATTTATTTATTTTTTAGTTAGCTACTAACGATTTTCGAATTGATATTTAAAAGGGCAAAAACCCCTCTGCTCAATTCAAGAAGAATAAGACCATTTATTATGAATTAAGTTAATGAATTTAATGTAGTGGGTTTTGATGGAAAATAGAGGTTGAATAAAACCCGTTAAGGGTATACCCGCCCGTACCCGCTCGTACCCGCCAGCTAGGGTACCCGTGCCCAAGCCCGGGTATGGGTCGGGTACGGGCAAAAATCGGACCGGACCCGTTATTTTAGATCAATACCCGAGTTAACCTGTACCCGACTACCCGAGTAACTGTACCCGTATATCCGAGTTACTGTTCATCCATTTCAAAATTCAAAAAATCTGATTTCCGCCCGTACCCGTACCCGCCTTACCCGTCTAGGGTACACGGGTAAGGGTATAACTCGGGGTAGGGTATGGGTTTTGAAAATTATACCCGCCATACCCGTACCCGAATATCCTTGTACCCGAGTATACTCGTACCCGAGTTATATCCGTACCCGAGACAGGTATACCCGAGGTACCCGTACCCGCCTGAGTATAAATACTCTAATGGAAAATGCCACAATTTCTCGTGAATAGCATTCATTGATGTACTCTTCCGTACAAATTGTTTCATTGTTTGACACTGGCTTGACTTATCTGATAGTTTTTTTATTTAATTATTTCTTAATTATTGTTTTTTTTTTTTGGCGGAATGCAATCCCATCTGTTATTGAACATAATGATGACATTTTTTTTTCCGATTTGGCAACGCAATAATTAAATTATAATTAACAAAATGATAGCCATTTTTCGACTACGATTTCTTATCGTAGTATTACTAATGATAGTCTCTGTTAGGTTTAAAAAAATGATATCTTTGAATGAGTAAGACTTATTAGGTGTTATGAATAGCATAAGATTTTTTATGGTACGGTCTCAAAATCTATCGAATAAATTTTAAACTTCGATCTGAGTAGTTTAATAAATTAGTTATATAATAAACTTGTAGAATACTAATTTTCATTATTCTTTAATTTTTTTTACTATTTTTTTTAAATTATGAAAAATTGCAAAAAATAGCGTAAAACATTAAAATATAATTTAGTAAACACTGCCCATGGAATGGTTAACATTCCAATTTGGATGCGTCAGATTAAAATTGAATCCATTCTTACAATTTCAGATGAAATTATCAAAATATTGATATATACTAATAATTCAATTCATGATAAAATATATTTTCCTCTTAAAAAAGGAGAGAAAAAGAGAGTTACTTGTCAAAAATATAATGTGAAGCCTAAATTTGTACTATAATTTTTAATTGTTGTTCATTAACAATGATTATTACGCGTGGTGTTCTTAAAAGAATCAAATGTTCTTAAAAGAATGATTATTAACAATGATTGTTAATCAAATGTTCATTAACAATGATTATTAACAATGATTAAAAGAATCAAATGTTCCTAAATTAGTATATATATATACTAATAATTTTTAATTGTTCTTAAAAGAATCAAATGTTGGAGAAGTTTCCAAGAAACGGAATAAGATGTTTGAGAACCGTGTCAATAATTCCGCGTGGTGTTCTTGTGCCTGTGGGGTCCATTCCATGTGGTGTGTCTCATGCCTTTACTTCCAAGAATGATTACGCATGGCACAACACGGATACCATTAGGATCAGTGTTGCAAAATGCGGTATGCAGAAGGGTACTGCATATACGGTATGCGGCCGGCCGCATATGTGAATTTTTATGCGAACTAATATATGCGGATTTTAAAATAAGAATTCATATATAATTTGTATCATTATATGCATAATCTCACAATAAAAATAAAAATACAAATATAAAAACACAAACAATATAATACAAACATATCAAAGAATATAAAATAACATAATACAAACACATCACAAGTCAGCTATCATAACATAATACATAAATTTCATAGCATACAAACATAATGCGGTTCTATGCGGCCGCATATGCAGAACCGCATAGAACCGCATATTAGACCGCATATGTTTTTTTCTATGCGGTTTCCAATCGCATACGCATATGCGGCCGCATATGCGCCGCATTTTGCAACACTGATTAGTATATATATATACCTTTATATCAATTTCTTTTCTCTTATTTGTTCGTTATTCTTTTTCTACTTTTGTTTCAAACTTCCTTTCTGGCTTCTACACGGGCTGCTTTCTTTTGAGATCTCTGCTGGGTGATTGTCATAGTTCGGTTGTCTTAGTTTTCGGTTCGATTTGATTCAGTTCCCTTTTAGAACTTTGCATGGCAATTGTTACGGTATGGTTAATTCATTTTTTGATCAGGTTTGATTTAGTATCTTCTCTGTTGCATAAGTCTGTCAGAAATAATATAACACACTATTCGCACAAAGAAAATAATCATTAAGCTCATATAATTTCAATAAAGCAAGGATAATTAATTTTGTGTCTACATGGTGCACATACCCCTGTGTGCATTTAATTTGTGTATTGCTGAATAGTTTCAAAGATACTTATTGTCTCATCTTATGTTTTAGCTATGGTGTAACTTTTCCGTTGAATTACTGCATGTGTTTACCAAAATGTCTACAGCCAGTACCAAAAATAAAAGAATAAATAATAATAATAATAATAATAATATGTTCGTTATTTTTCTTTAAGGGTGTGTTTCGATGAAAGTTTCGGTTAGTGAGAATAATGAGCTAACTCAAATTGAAGATAGTTAACCAATTCAACTTTTAGTTGGATTAGTAGAATAGCACTTTAATCCATAAATTAAAGAGAAAAAAATAGTTTATTTTTGCTAACAAACGTAGAATAATCTTTAAGGTCATTCACATCAATTTCCATTCGAAGCGAAATAGTATATAAATTGTTAAAAAATAAACATCTTCAGAAAAATTATATGGAATTTTGCAAATAATGATTTTTTATGAGGTGAACTGGACCTTATTGTGAGCTCGATTTTCTAATTAATCGAGCGCGCCACAATGACGAGTAATTTTCTTGAATTAGTATATATAAATTACACATTCATATTGTGTTTGTTATTGTGTCATTTTATATATATCCGACGAGGAATTGGGTAGGAATGGTTGGTATCATTCATTAATTATAGGTAAATTCTATATATATTAGATAAAATCTAGGTGAATAATTTTTTAAACGACAGAAATTATCATTATCTTTTGAAACATTTTAACTTTGAGATATATGACAGAAATAAAAAAATAAAAAAATAAAAAAAAAGGAGCGACGACTATGGTCTCCCTCAGCCATCGGTCAATAATTAAATAGACCCTAGCTACCATAAAATAATATTCATCCATGAAGCAACATGCTGTAAGTTCATTAATAAATAGAGCACGCTATAAATTTTCGGACTCCAAATCTCCCCCAGCACACACACAATCTATCCTTCTTCCTTTCCCATAGATTAATTAAGAGCATTAATTCAAGCTAAACGTACGTGATAGTAATGGCCAGTACATCCTCCCAAAGCAAAAGATATGAAGGTGAAACGGTACCCAAACGCCCATTTATGCTTCGTGATATTTTTGATGCAGCAATAAAAGGTGATAGAGATGTGTTAATAGAACGTCTTGGATTACAGACGAAAAAACAAACACAAATCCAGGTAATATTTTGCAAAATATTAATTTCATGCTTATATTTGTAATCTACATATCTAAACAGGGAATCCCACTATATTTAGTTTTCATTTTATTTATAATATTACTTTTTTTTTTTTATAGGAGGCCAGAGATTCAAATCACGAGCCCACAAAGGATCTCCCATTCGGTTCCGAACTCATATCTCTCACACAAAAAACGTCATCTTTTGACACTAAATCAAATGTTAGTTATTATAATAGTATTGTTATTATTGTTGTCGTAGTTGTTACAATTATCATAATTATTATTGGGATTAACATTGCTATTCTTCTTATCGTTATTTTAAAATTTATCAAAATACCTCTAGTATATAAATATATAAATACATTTTTTTTAATATATATCTGACTAATTAATAAACTTCTAGTGCTCAGCTTCATTTTCTTGTAAATTTACCCTTTCATTTTCTTGAAGGGTTCTCCTACAATTTACCCATTTTATTGATTTCATTTTCCGTTGGAACCATCCATTTAATTGCCACCTTCATTCTTTTCTCCCTTTATTTTTCTTGGGTGAATTTCACGTATATCCCTCAAAAACTTTAAAATTACGTATTTCCTCTCTAAACTTTGAAATTACGTATTTGCCCCTCTATACTTTGAAATTATTTATTCCCTCCTCTAAACTTTAAAAACTTACAAATTTACTGATTTTATTGTCTTTTATATTAAAACTCATTCTAAATTTATAAAATACTCATTTTACCCTTTATTACAAGCATAAAATGTCCCATCGGACTCTACCGTTCGATCCGTGCTCATCGCATTAAGATCTGTGCTGCAGCACTTCAATATCTATAGGTGTTCACTTCAAGATTTGTGTTGATCTAGCATGCACGGATATTAATGTAATTCCGATCCGTGAGCATCACATTAAAATCTGTGCATGTTGCTTCAATTTCCATGTGTGTTGGCTTCAAGACTCGTGTTGATTTAACGGGTACAGATCTTAAAGCAGTTCAGACAGTAGTAGAACTCTTCAGATTCAAATTTAAGTCAGCTTAGCATTTTATGCTTTTAATGAAAGAGTAAAATGGATATTTTATAATTTTAGAATATGTTTTAATATAAAAGACTATAAAATGAGTAAATTTGTGAGTTTTTGAAGTTTAGGGAGAAATATGTAATTTTGAATTTTTTTAGAGATATATGTGAAATTCTCCCATTTTTCTTATATATATATAGACATGTGTACATGTACACGTATACGTATATACATATATACATATATACATATATATGTATTAGGTATCAACAGTATATATAGTCCTCTCTATGCTAGCTTGGATAAAATGGGCGTCTCCAATTTTTACATATTTGTGTGAAGTAATTTTTTTTCTATTTCGGTTAGTATATATAGTTTTTAATTTTTTTTCCCATAGAGATTTTGAAAATTAAAAACTAATAAGTAATTTTACTAGGAAAAGAAGTATACTATATGAAAACAAACAATAGCATTTTGTTTGGCTATACAATATCGTCATTTTTTTTAAAAATAGAATGACGACGAGGTGATCAGCTAGCTTCACATAATTTATGGCATTAAAAATAAGCATTTTATTTTTTATTACAAAACATATTTCTACCAAAAAAATTTAAGTTTCCAATCCAATTTGATCAATTATTACCGATTCACCCTATCTCAATTGATCTGATTCTGATTTTCAAATTCCTTATCAAAAAATCATGTTTTTTAAGTTTATTTTGTATAAATTCACGATGACAGCAATAATAATTTTCATTTGAAGACAACTGGTGGAGTTTATCTGCCAGATTCTTAAATCTTGCACAGAATACACTCAAATTTCATAATACGATCATATATACATTCTTACAAAATAGCTTCTTAATATGGATTGTAGTGACCTTATTATACATATAAAACATAGAGTGAGTATGGTACTATGCATATTACGATTTGGAACTGTGCTACGGCTCTATATTCGAGTTTTCAAATTCTAACGGTCGATCCGAACCATTCATCTTGTTCTCCATATTAATATGTGCTTGGATATCAAATTTTACATTTTTGAAATTTTTTAATATTTTTTTAGATTGATTGAAAATCACTGTTTTTGGATGGTCCATAATTTTCAGATCAAGTGATTTTTTAAATATCTAAAAAAATAGTAAAAAAATTTCAAAAAATGTAAAATTTGGTTTCCAAATACATATTAATATGGAGAACAAGATGAACGGTTTGGATCGACCGTTAGGATTTGAAAACTCAAATATAGAGCCGTAGCACGGTAATAACCCGTGATATGCATAGTACCATAGACTCACTCTAAAACATATGTATTAAATTAGATGTAATGGAAAAAAAACAACAGTGTTTCTCTTCTACGACCTACTTAAAATTAGTGGAAAGATGTGAGTAAACCGAATTAATTATCTTTTTTTTAAAAGCAAACCGAATAACTTATTAGAGGAAAATATATGTGAGATGTGTCCTTATTCATTAATTAGTTACCTCCTCTATCTTATCTTCTCAATCTAAAAGTATATTATATTGCAATTATGTTTAATTTTTATGCTTTAGTACTGATATTTTAATTACACTGTCTAATCAGGTGATTGTCCGATCTGAACTTCAAAGTGCAACCCATTGTGGAGACACTATTCTTCACCTGCTTATTACTAACATGCACAATGATCTTGCTTTGATGGTTTTTGAAAGAGATACGTCCCTGTTGAAAACACAGAACAACATGTTAGAAACACCCTTACATTGTGCTGCCAAGGTCGGAAATCAGGAGGTCATCCAAATGTTCATTTGTATTGAACCTGCTGTTGTCAAGGATGTGCTACAAGAAACAAATGAAAAGGGAGAGACAGCCTTGCATGTTTCTGTCAGACACGATTTTGCATATATCTGTTGCAAACTGATGCTGTTGGATTCAGAAATTGCATACCATATCAACAAAGAGATGTTCTCTCCATTTCACATAGCTATATTTGAAAAACATGATTTCGTAGCAGAGCAAATGCTATGTGTTGACCCTATTCTTGCTTGCACCAAACTCACCGGTGGAATGTTTCCAGTTCATTTAGCTGCATGCAAGAATAACTTGCTTATGGTATTATATTTTATGAAAAATTTCCCTGATTATGCAGAGTTGGTGGACTCTCGTGGAAGAAATCTTTGTCATTTTGTTGCTGAAGGGGCCAAGGGAGATGAATTTTTTTGTGAATTATTTAGAGATTATGAAGTTATGACAACAAGAATGAATAATGCAATCGATTATGAAGGAAATACACCATTGCACATTACAGCAATGAAGGGACATATGTGGACTATGAGATATATTTGGACAATGACGAATTGCGTTGCAGAAACTGTCATAAACAATCGAGGCTTAACACCATACGAAGTTTCCAAGAAGCAATTAGTAGAGAATAGTAATGAGGTATGTCCAAATTAACAAAGGCATTGAGACCTTTTAATTTTACTTAACTCGTCTGTTGCTATCTAATAATGAACTACCAAGCCAGCAAAACACACTGCCAATTAGGTGTACATAATAACTTCATTGTCAACACAATTGCGATTGACTGCTTGTAGTATAGGGAAAGTGTAGATATACTTTTGATATAAGGCATAAAGAACAATCGGCATATATTTTGGGATAAATTAGTCTGAGAATTGTGGGCCAAAATAATAAAGTCCAAATATGAATTTTATTATAGTACCCCATTTTTTACTAATTATTTTTCATTTGATTGAGACCTTGCAATTAACCAAGGTCAATATTAAAAAAAAAATATAGATATTCATTGGTTTTCCTGGTAGCAAATCTATTAGATTTAATTGTGATAATTGACAATTAGACATATATATATTGAATCTAGTAGTCTAGTCCATATTTTCTTTACTTTTCTAAATACTATAGATGTTAATTTAATGCCCACAACAATAAATTTTATAATAAATTACAATTGTGCTATGAATTTAATTGTTTTGGATCTTCTAATGTTTTTTTGGTGTATTAGAGTATCACTCAATTCAACTAAACTGTTATTAATTGGTTAAATTTTGCAAGAATGAAAGATATTAAATTAATTAAATGCGACACCTTTCTAATAATTAATTCTTCATTAGAACTGTTGGTACTGGTATTAAGTCCTCAATTTGTTATTAAAATTATAACAGTATTCTAGGTGGATATATAGTTCAAGAATTGGTGTCCATGAGGAGACTATTGGTGAGAAATTTTCTGAAGAGTGGTTTATGGATGTAATGGTACCACCACCGTCCTTAGAAAATAGATGGGAGAGGACTCAAGTCATCGGACTGGGCTCCGTATTGATCACAACTGTGACATTTGCTGCTGCTTTCACAATCCCCGGAGGTTATAACCAAGACCTCAGTAAACCAGTTCTAGAAAGGAGATATATGTTCTGGGCATTTATTCTAGCGAACACCTTGGCTTTTCTACAAGGATTTATAAGCTTATTTGCACTTCTCATTGATGCTCTACCAGGTATACCTCTCGACACCTTGGAGTTTTCATCAAGTGCTTTCCTATTGGCAGCAACTAGTATGGTTATGGCATTTGGATTGGGGTTGTATGTGACGCTTTCTCGTGCTTGTATGCTAATCGCCATCATCGTCCTTGTCATTACTCTACTGACAGGGTCTCCTGCTCTGTTTATTGCTTTATTGTGGAAAAAACATTTTAAAGTCATTATTAGCTTCATTTTTAAATGGATAGGTATATTGAAAATTTATGCCTTGTCTCTCATGTTCATTTTCTGCCTGGCCTTGCTAAGTTTTATATAGTCATTCTCTATCGAAGTCTGTATTGTTTGCTTCATGAAGATTAGTTTTTTTCTGTAATTTTGTTCATTTTTTGTGACATAAAGATCATTTATGCTATGTACGTAGATGGTTGGACTTTCTCCTAATTTATGTTTCATTTCTTAGTGATTTTTTTTTAAGAACGGGCAGAAGGTTCTGTTCATTTATATTACCAATTTTCTTTTCTTTTTTTTAAGTAAGACATTGCAAAATTAAAAAAGTCTGGTTATCAGTTACCACCGATATGTAAGTGCTAGGTCCCAAGGCTAACAGGCTTAGACAGCTGTACTCAATGTTATGAAAATTTTACATCATTGGCTTTTCGATATGTAAAGCATATATGTTATGAAAATGGATATGTTATATAATAGCCAGGTTACAATAAGAACGAATCAAGCGTAATCGGCTTTTCAATGTCATATTCAATTAGAACATAATATAATATTTAATTAGAATTTTATCATATTTTTAGTTAGTCGCTTTAATACTTACTGATTTTCGAGTCGCTATTTGAAAGAGAGAAAACCCCTCCGCTCAGTTCAAGAAAAAATAAGTCCCTGCAACTCAATTCTTCTTGGTTCAGTCTGGGGTTTCGTCAAAAAACTCTCCTCGAGGGGATCCTTCATCGTCATTAATTGTTGAGAAGAAAAAAAGAATTTTGAGCTTAAGACATCATTGTAGAGTAATTACGGTAGTGCAAAGTAAATTATGTTAAAATTACTTAATGTTATCATCCGAAAATAATCAGGATCATTTTAGTTTTGTTATCTCAATTTTATTCCTAGCTTAATTTCGAATAAAAGGTTTCAAAACAGAAAAGAATTCCAAAATACAACCGAGAAAATATATGGACCAATTAAACCAACATATAAGGATGTTATCAAGCTCTCTATTTCACTGGACAAACTCTGGTACCGTCTGGTACCAGTGCCAATTCGAACCCTCTCACGTTCTCTAATACAAACAAGTAATTAAGATGGCTTCATGAGGTGGTCGGCGGAGGAGTGAGGTCGTTTGGTGCGCGAGATGTGGAGGTCGATGGAGTAGGGGCAGCACGGGGATCGCTTCAGGCAGTTTGCGATTTAGGAGAGAGATCTGTACCGTAAGAGAAATTGGTATGATTTGATGAAGAAGAAGAAAAAATTGAATTACTGGACCCTCTGTTTGAAAATAAAAGGTATAATGCTCAATTTAATTTTAAAATAATTTAAAAAAAACAGTAAAATAAAGAAATGGAGTTAGAAGAAAGAGTTTCAAATTTGTATAGAAATATTGTTGTATTTTGATACAGAAATTTACTATTTCAATATTTTAGATGGACATATAAGAAATTTTCACAAAAATTAAACGAGATGGAGTAAGGACTCAGCAGAATGATATTTTTTTTTAGAAACCATAAATAAAAACATAGATTTTACCAAACCAACTTATTGATTGCTTTGGTTTTTACAAAAATTATAAGAACCGAGATGCTATTTCGGTCAAAAAAATATTTCCAAACCAAATTGTCATTTCAGTTTGAGCCGTTTTAAAATATTCAAAAAAAATAAATTAGTAGAAAAATTGTGAAAATACTTCTGATTGAATTGCCATTTTGATTCAAAAAAAGAAAAAAAATCGGACTGAAATATCATTTTAGTTCTTATTATTTTTGTAGAAAAAAGTAATCATATTAGTTTCATAAAAATCTCTCTTTTTTTTTTAATTATGGATTATAAAAAAAATTATAGCGGGATGGGGAGATTGAATTTGGATAGTTGACTGACGTAAGAGTGACTTTAAACAAATCTAGATCTTCTGTGGCAACAGCAGTGGTGAAATGTGAAATATTGATATCGTACGTCTTCAACTTGAAAAGGCATTGACATTGACATTGACATTGAAATAGAAGAAAGAAGTGCAACGATGTTCCGCTGATGAGCTTCAGCTAGGCCCAGAACTATGACCACAAGTCTCTCTAAATCATCACTCCTACGGTCCTA
This sequence comes from Carex pumila, assembly GCA_033356055.1. Taxonomy (NCBI): domain Eukaryota; kingdom Viridiplantae; phylum Streptophyta; class Magnoliopsida; order Poales; family Cyperaceae; genus Carex; species Carex pumila. The sequence goes on from JARJHM010000612.1 coordinate 19,278, forward strand.
CCAATGACTGTTGAATCAGCGGCATAGTCGCTTTATAACAATTAAAAATTTCTTTTTCGGACGTTATTTCCTTTCATTCCTGAGTCGATTATAATTTATAATTCCAATTCCAATGCAGTTCGTTTGATTAGACTTTTGGTCAATTCATGTTTGAGCTTCAGCTGGTAACATTCAATGCAACAAAAAAAAAAAAGAAAAAGTATTTTAATCAGGGAGCTTGTAAAACTGATGCAATCGCCTAGTACTATCTTTTCTTGTTTTGTTTTCGAAACCTAGTATGAATTCAGGTTACTTATAAAAAAAGTAACTCTTATTTTGAGCTGGAGCCGGACAATCTAATCTGCTATGGTGCAGATATTAGAGAATTTGTACATTTCACCTCGGACAGATGGGCCCGAATTCAGATCAAACGATTTTGATCTGTTCTAAAAAATAAAAATGTTTCTAACATGATCTGGCTTTAAATTCATTACTGAATCATGACAGGCGAGCTCCTAAAACCAGGCCCATTAAGCCCAATAGGTGATATTGGGCTATGTTGGAGATGGATGGGTGGGCCATGATATGGGAATGAAATATGGGCCTAAAAGTGGAGGTAGTGGTGGGCCAGGCTAGAAGAGATTTGAGCCTTAAGTTGCTGAGATGAAGGCCCAATTGTGGATGAATCTAGGAATGGTGGGCTCCATTGGGAAACTTTAGCCAATTGGCTCCTTTCAGATAATTAATTTGTTCAGTATTTATGTAATTATGCTCAATTATTCATTCTTAAAATACGATTTTTTTTTTTTTTTTTTTTGCATTTTGCTTCATACTTTGTAAAAATTAAGAAAATCTGGAATTTAGCAACCATGTATTTTCTTCAAGCAATTATTCATTAGTATAACAGCAACAAAATTCGAAATACATGTGCATCCCTCTACAATTTTTTTAATCTGACTGACTCCAAAAATTCAAGTAATATACAAAATTAACAAAGAAAAAAAAATAGACAAAGAACAGAACATGTGGAATAATTGCAGAAGCAGATGAAGAGAATAATTAATCAATCAATTAATTAATCTCAGCTCTATCGATGTCGATGTGGATGCCGGGGGGAAACAGTTGGAATGCTGACATTCCTGATGAATCCTCTGGAACTGAACCCTAAGCAACCAAACAGAAACCCTTGCTGCTTATATGGTAAGAATGTCGTGCGCTGCCTCGCCTCCTTTACAAGGCGCACTGTTGTTTCCGCCTTATCATGCCTCTCTTTGCACAACCCCAAGCTGAACGAGGAAGAGTTCGTCAACCTCCCTCTTCCATTACAACGTCCATTCGTGCAATTGTTATAGTTGTTGGTGGTGGTGTTTCTTTGCCTCTGCACCGGTCTTGCCCTTGCTCCTGCTGTTACAAGCATTGTCCCCTCGCTCTTGCTCCTTTGCAACAACAACAAATCCTTTATGATTCCCCACCTTCTTGAATTTGCATTGCTCGAGTTACACGAAGACGAATTTGAGGAGGACGATCGAGAGGTCGATGCAGAACCCAACTCCACCAACTTGTCTGATTTTACTATTTCTGGTACTATGTTTGAATTTGATTCGGCTTTGGATTCTAATGTCACCTTGAGAGAGGCTGATTCTTTCCTCTTCTCTCTCCAAATCATACGTGGAGTTCGGGTTGGTGACACAGAGCGGGTCCGGCGGTGAATAGATGTTGCCTGATCCGTAGAAACGAAACCGGGTCGAATTTGGCCGTTGAAGAATAACTCCTCGGCAGTGCTCATCAATCGGGAAGCAAGGCCGAACTCGAAATCTGGTTGTTCAAGATCAATGTCAGGCCCGGGGGATGTGTAGGTGGAGATGGAAGGAGAAGAGGAGAGGAGGAAGTGTGTAGGACTTGCCGGAGCACTGAAGAAGTAGGCCATGTGATCGGTGGTGGTGGAAGGAATGGTGGAGCGGCCGGGGCTTGAAGGAGCGGAGGTGAAGGGGGTTTCACCATGCATGATTGCTTGATTCTCACTATGTATCTCTCTCATTTTTTTTTGTATGGTTTTGAGGTTTCTTGATTTGATTTCTTGGTTCTGTTGAGGGGAAAAGAAGAAAGAAAGATAGAAAGAGGGCAAAAGGAAACTAGCCGGTAAATGTATTAACGGTCTCCTTTTATTTTTAGACACAAGGTGTATTTTTAGATATGCCCCAAAAAATTATAATATTTTGTTTCAAAAGAATAAGTTGCAATCTTTTCGAAGTTTCTGATTGTGTATCATGGGTTATTGGTTAATGGTTTTTTAAACTTCTATTGACTTTTACTAATACGGTTCTTTCAGAATTTATCTGGAAAACACAATACCAATACTTCTAGGGACATAATGGTAAAAGATGGACCCTTCTAATATAAAACATAAACAAATACAATACATTCTTTTGGTTTTATACAAAAGAACAGTTGCCGCCTCTGGCGCCGTTTGTATCTTTCGTTCTTTACAAAGAAAGACCAAACCACGCTCTTCTGGTTTACATGACAGGTGGGAGCACCAAATTAATTATTGCTATAGGGCTCCACTTGTCATACACATCCTTGCCATCGCTCACAGCTAGAGTATTAACAATACCCTTAACGGGTATACCCACCCGTACCCGCCCGTACCCGCTGCCTAGGGTACCCGTACCCGAGCTAGGGTATGGGTCGGGTACTCGGGTACGCGGGTACGGGTAAAAATGAGGCCGGACCCAATTTTTTGGACCAATATCCGACCATACCCGTTCCGAATTTACCCGTACCCGACTATACCCGTACCCTAGTACTCGAGTACCCGTACCCGATACCCGAGTACTGTTCATCCGAATTCAAAATTCAAAATTCAGTTTCCCCCTCCCCCCCCCCCCAATTCCATGATTTAATTTCTGTTTTTTTAATTTCTGTTTTTTTGTTTCTGTTTTTTTATTTCTGTTTTTTAATTTCTGTTTTTTAATTTCTGTTTTTTTGTTTCTGTTTTCTAGATTTATTTTTGTAAATGTTAGATTTATTTTGAATAGGTTAGATTTATTTTTGAAAATGTTAGATTTATTTTGAATAAGTTAGATTTAATTTCTGTTTTTTAGATTTATTTTTGTAAATGTTCAATTTATTTTGAATAGGTTAGATTTATTTTTGAAAATGTTAGATTTATTTTGAATATGTTAGATTTAATTTCAGTTTTTTAGATTTATTTTTGTAAATGTTAGATATATTTTGAATAGGTTAGATTTATTTTTAAAAATGTTAGAATTATTTTGAATAGGTTAGATTTATTTTTGAAAATGTTAGAATTATTTTGAATAGGTTAGATTTATTTTTGAAAATGTTAGATTTATTTAAAAAACAGAAATTAAATCTAACATATTCAAAATAAATCTAACATTTTCAAAAATAAATCTAACCTATTCAAAATAAATCTAATATTTATAAAAATAAATCTAATATTTATAAAAATAAATCTAAAAAACAGAAATAAAAAAACAGAAATTAAAAAAACAGAAATTAAAAAATAGAAACAAAAAACAGCAAAAAAAACCAGCAAAAAAAAACCAGAAAAAAAAAAACCAACAAAAAATAGAAACAAAAAAAAACAGCAAAAAGAAAAAAAAAAATACCCGTACCCGCCTTACCCGTCAAGGGTACACGGGTACGGGTATAAGACGGGTAGGGTATGGATTTTGAAAAATATACCCGAGATACCCTTACCCGTATACCCTTGTACCCGAGTATACTTGTACCCGAGTTATACCGGTACTCGACTCGGGTATACCCGGGGTACCCGTACCCGCCCGAGTATAAATACACTACTTACAGCTAACAGAAGACTTTATTACTTTATTGGGATTATTATATAAATATATATTTTTTTTGAACGAAGGGATTGGAACAGAATTTGAACTATCATTGGTCACAATAATAAATTGTAAGAACGTGGCAACCATAAAGACATGGCGGTCTGAAGGGAACAGGTTTGCACTTTGAAATTTGAAATAATTCAAAGTGTGATATTAAAGTGTGAAGCATGTTATACAATTAAATATGGAGACTGAATTCTCTGCCCTTCGGGGGCAGGAATTTTCTGCTCCCAGAGTCTCTGCGGGTGGAACCTATTTAAAAACAGTAACAATAGTTAAATTTTTAAAACAGTAACCGGTCCCATCCCAGTCCCATCCTCAGAGACTCTGGGGGCAGGAAATTCCTGACCCCCGGGGGGCAGAGGATTTGATTTCTTAAATATGCATAAAATTAAGAAATACTTTATGTTCAAACCGTGTATTGAAGAGTGAGTCTATGGTATTATGCATGACAAGATTTGATCATAATCCATTTTTAGGTCATATTCCGTTTTCAAAATTTTAACGGTGGATTTGAATCGTTTAATGATTTTCATATTAATATGTAGTTGCACATAAAAAATTTATATTTTTTATATATTTTTTTACTATTTTAAAAGATAGGTGGAAAATCACTTTTTTTTAATGGTTCTAAATTTTAGATCAAGTGATTTTCTATCTATCTTAAAAAATGTAAAAAAAGGGTCTAAAAAAAATATAAAATTTGATCTGCACATATTCATATGAGATCATGTTAACCAGTTCAAATTCGATCGTAAAGATTTAGAAAATAAAAATATTGATCCATATTACAAATCAACCCGTGACATACATAATACCATAGACTCAGTCTGTATTGAATGCACAAAAAAGTCTAATCTGGCAAAATAAAACAACCATCAATATATTTTTTTTCCCTTAATTGGCGAAATAGTATGTGGTTCCTAATTATTTTAATCATAGTCAATGATGAAAGAAAATTCTCTTTTTGGAGGGACAGACTTGTAAATGAACTTGGCAATTTTATTTTATTTGACTAATGTGATTACAATGCTTGGATTTGTTAACATAAAAAAATTACAATGCTTGTTATTATATTATTAGTAAGAAGAGAAGAGGCACCTTAGCTTAATGAGCGGTGCTTGACACTGCCTAGACAAACAGGGAACAATCACCATTAGTTCCTTCAAACTTTATCAAAGTAACACTTGATGGTTCAAATATTGACTCTATTATTTTCTCCAGTATGATTCTATATTTAATTTTTAATAATAATAAATTTAAAATTTAATTGTTAAAATAAAACCGTTAGATATTTCAACTTTATTTTTATTATTCTCTCTATGTACATGTACATAATTATGATATTTCAATTTTATTTTAATTATTATCAGAATTTCTAAAAATACATTAATGTGGACAAAGCTAGTATATATAATGCTAGTACAAATTAAGGGAAGCCTGATTCCAAAGATAATACATTTGGGACAGTATGTATTAATTAATGTCCATAATTTACAAAGTGCATTGATTTCAATTCGGATATTCTCTCAAGTTAGGAAATTTTCTGCGCTAATTAATGAATGTTATTTATTTGAAATTCGTATTTTTCAAATTTATTTCATAAAAGAGGATATAAAAGTTTGGAGACCAAATTTTACATTTTTTTGAAAATTTTATTAGTATTTATTAAGATGTGTGCAAAATTATTGTTTTCAGACAATTTTGAATCATTGAAAAACAAAGATTTTCAAAAAAAAAAAATAGTAAACAATTTTCATAAAATATTAAATTTGATCCCTAGCACATTTTAATATAGAGATCATGTTGAACGGTTCAAATCGATTGTTTGAATTTTAAAATTACAAAAATAACTTATAAACATATAATATCAAGATGTATCATCATAAAATGATGTAATTGGAACCCTCCTCTTTATAAAATAGCTCATCTCATAATTCAAGATTAACGGATAGAGACGTTAAATTTTATTCAAAGACTTCTCATCTACTGTCAAAGGAGCAATGGGATAGATAAATCATACTTTAAATCATATTTTAAATTTCCTATTTATTTTTTTTGGCAATTTTCTATACTATTAATTGGTGTTTTAATTCCATTTGCTACTATACACTTTGGTCATTTTTGTTATATCTAGATTATCAAATAAAATTTGTTTCCGAATGTATGGTTTGTATCACCGCTATCAATTATATCAATTTATCATATAAAGAAATTTTAATTAAGTTTAAAATGATACAGCATGATTTTGAGAGAACTTATTGAGTCGACAATACAATTGGTTGTTAATTAAAGAGATTGTCTCATTTGATAGTGAGGACTCGATTCGGTTGACCCGTCAACGCTCAACCCGTTTGACCCGCCAGCGTTCAACTTGGTTCTTCCTTTTTCTCACTTGCCCCCTGGGATGGAGGTCTCCAGTCCCTATTTAAATGGAGAGAACTACCAATATGGGTTTTTGTGTCTCTCCACCTCTTGCATATTTTCATTTTAAATATCTCTATTTTTTAATTTAATTATGTGACCTATGTTATTATTGTGTATCAATTTTATTTATAAAAATTATGAAAAGATGAGTAATTTTCAATTATAAATTCAGATTGTTATTTATAAAATATGCTAGTCTAAAAAATTGCCTCGGAGTTATTTAATATTTCTTCTCTTATTTGGACGGATTCCATTTTGAAAATTGTCTATAAAAATTAAACAAAGAAGTAAAAAAAAAAAAATCTAAAATCTCCATTATCACGTTTGAAAAAAAAAACATTAATAATTAATATTTACACTTTCACTTAACAATCATCACTCCAAGACAGTAAAATTTAATTTAGACCGCCATCTCTTTAAATAAAGGTAAAACAGGGACCCCTCTAATATAAAACATAAATAAATACACTACATTCTTTTGGTTTTATGAAAAAGAAACAGCTGCTGCTTCTGGTGCCGTTTGTATATTTCTTTGTTTATAAAGCAAGACCAATCCACGCTCTCTGATTTCCCTGACAGGTGGGGACAAGAAATTATTAATTGCTATGGGGATGCACTTGTCATACACATAATAATTCTCTAACACACATCCTTGCCATTGGTTACAATTAACAGAAGACTATATATATACATACTAATATTTTGTCTGTGCATTGCAACGGAAATATATTATAAAATTAAATAAAATATGAAGAAACATTTTTGTTTGACATTCACACAAAATTAAAAAATATATTTAAATAAAAATAAAAGACACAAATAAAAAAAAGAAATTCAAATAATAAATGACAGTAAAAGAAACAACAACAAATGAAAAAAATGAGGATAAAATATAACATGAAAAAAAAATCTTGAGGTATCATTACGATTTAGTATCTAATTTTATCCACAAACAAGATATGTCATTAAACGATTTAGAAGAGAAATGATTTGTAAAAAAATAAAATTGAAAAAAATATGATTAAATGATTCAAATAATAATTTTCTCTACATATATATTATTGATGGAAATTATTTTAACAACGGAAATTTCTCTACACAAAAGTTCTACATATTCTTCATTTTCTCTCTAAATTAGAAACATATGATTGTTTCAATCAAAACAAGATCTGTTATTCATCTATTCATAAAAATACAATAGCCCTAAACATACTAGTATTTTTATCTTTGAATCTCAGTCGTTGGCAAATCAGGACAACTACGTGCATAATATAAGAATGAATATATATATATATATATATGAGGAGGGATCAAATGACACCATTTTTTGGTGACATGGAATGACACCGTCCATTTTCAAAGTCCAAATAGTCGATCCAAACCGTTCAACTTGATGGATATGTTAAAATGTGCTTACAGATCAAATTTTACATTTTTCTGAATTTTGTTTTGGTTTATTTAGAGGGGTTCAAAAATTCAACGGTCTGAATATAGCGATTTTGTTAAATACTTAATAAATAGTAAAAAAATTCAGAAAAATGTAAAATTTGATTTCCAAGTTACTCTTAATATATTCATCATATTGAACGGTTTGGATCGACTATTTGGATTTTGAAATTTCAAAAATGGACATTGTCACACCATGTCACCAAAATAGTGGTGTAATCCGATCCCTCCTCTATATATATATATAGAGAGAGAGAGAGAGAGAGATTGACTAATATGCTTTTGGTAGCACTTTGGCCGAAGTGCTACCGGTCCAAATTTCAAAAAATTGCATTCGAAATTTCGAACTAAATAACTCAGTAAATTGGTTATATATTGAACTCGTAGAATACCAATTTTTACTATTTTATTTTGTTTTTACTATTTTTTATGATTTATGAAAGATGACAAAAAAAAGCCTAAAAATAAAATAAAACTGTCACTATTTTGGTTATTTTTTGTCATCTTTCATAAATCATAAAATAGTAAAAAAGAAATCCAAAAATAATAAAAATTGTTTTCTATATTATATCATTATTTTCTATGAGAATCTTACCATCCGTAGGCTCATAAGTCTCAAGCCAATATCTATTTAAAGTAATTTGTTACGAAGCACCCGTATCAATCACCCAACAATAATATTTGTCATTAATATTTGACTTAATATCATCATATATCCAATGACGAAGATAGCAAGGCAAAAGAGAAGAAAGAGTAACAATGTCATCCCTTGCATCAAAGGAAAGCAAACTATACATTCAAGTTACATTCATGTAATAATATTTTGTTTATTGTCTCTATGTAAGAACGCTTGGAATTGTTTTGTTAAAATTATGTATACATATAGAATAATTGTTTCTGTTTCTGGCACCACTATGACTTATGGATAACATAGAATTAAATCCGCCTTACACCTTTTTGAAACACAATCAATACATGTTGTACAATATTATTGTGCTTTAGTCAGAATTCTAAAACTGCCATGTGTTATCTTTTAGTTGTTCATCTACGAAATCTTAATTATCACTGTTACCGAAGCAAAACAAGGCATTTTTTTCTAGTTTTATATCTATTTTCAAAGCACGAGAGATGAGGATGAAATTTAGCCTAACCTAACCAAACCGGGCTGGGCTATTTGATGGAAAAAAGGAAGAAATTAAGTAAAATAAACCTTTTTGAGTTCACTGCTGTTCATATAAACTGGGCCGATAATTCTTATCAAAAAGTCATAGTGTTAGTGCTTCTTTTTCTTGTACCAGTGAACAAAAATGACCCGCCGTGTCAGATTTTATTACAGATTAGCATGACAAGTCACATGACAAACACGTCACGATATGTGTGTCTCTCATATCACGTGACTCATATATTCTGTGAGAGACCATTTTCGCAGGATATCAATCTGCTGCTTTTTTATAAGAAAAACAGCTTGCTGCTTTTTCAAATCTAACCGTTCAAAATTTTATATTCACACATCTCTATGAAGAAACTCTTTTATACACAAATCTCAACAAATTTGAACAGTTAGATTCGGAAAAGCACCCTGCTGCTTTTCTTATAGAAAAGCAGCAGATTTGATTCCATTTTCGCATGACATACTTTCTTTCAACTCTCACACATTATGATACGATACGTTAATGTGTCATGTATAGACACGTGCATGGTAACGTCACAACACATGACAATAGATAATGTCACAGATAATTTTCTTCACTAGATAGTCAATGGCATTATAGTTAAAGGGTAGCTAGGGTTTCAAAAAATATATATCTAACAATACAGAAAGTGTTCTACCACACTCTCGACATGGTCGTATCTAGCTAGCTTTCTCCGCTGCTACTCCGTCTCTAACAATAGCACTCATCGGCCGCCACCTCAACACAATATTGACCAAGTGCTCTCCGTTATTGAAAGTTCTTGCAACTGACTCTCTGTCTATATTTTTTTAGGGTTTTCTAGTTAGGGGTGTTTTTAGGAATAATATGGTTATAGGGTTTAGTTTTAGATCTATAGTTTTTTTAAGCATTAATTTGTAGTTTTGGAGCTTCCTTACTCTTTGATTTATAATTTAATTTCAGCAATGTTGGTCCAACAACATTTGCCATGTATGAAAAGACTGAGAATGATCACTCCACAACAAATTTATATTACCACAAACGGTGATGCTGGTCTGGATTTATGGGTAAAATTCCCTAATTTGACATATTATTGATTTTTAATTCTTCAATAACATGAAACATGCAAGAACAATTTTGTCTTGACATCTAATCACCTATATTTCATTTTTTTGAAGATTTGCATACATTCAAGACATGTTAGGAGGAATGCAAAAAGAACAAGGAATTGGATATTAGCTAGAGCAAAGCCAAATGCCATCCAAGAAGTTGATTCCCCAACCTGTACTAAGGTAAGGCACTTGACTGAATAAATTAGTATTTTTTTAATAAGGTATTATATGTACACAAAAGTGATACAATCATTTGTACATGATAGGGACCTACTGATGTAATTAATGAGATGACCAATAAGAGTACTACTTAATTGGTGCTACTGAGATGACTAATACCTGTATGAGGAATACGGGCTCGGGTGCTGCTTGTAAATCATGAAGCATTGGACGAACGCCTGGAATTTCAACTACTGCATGACATATATCTTGTGATGCCACTATCTGAAGGAGGAGCCTTCCACTACTATATCGGGCCGGGAGCTTTACAGGATGAGAGCTTTCACATAACAGTGGATTTCAAAGATCTCCGTAATTTTATGACTTATAACGACATTAACGTCTCTAATATCCAAGTCTGGATGATGTGAGTATTTATTATTATAAACAAATCTATTATTTTTACAATTAGCTCATTTATTTTATTTTGACATTGACTATTTTCAGGTATTGCATGAAACTAATTCCTAAAGGTGCCCAAAATAATCTTAACATTAATTTCCTGGACCCTAGTCCGCTGAGCGACACAGCTATTAAATATACTAGTGAATATTTCCTTTCGTACTTGGCCAATACCTTGCTAAAGTTATAAGATGAGAATCTTGTATTCTTACCATGCCACAAAGATGGGTAGACTGCTAATTATACTCATGTTTATTGTCCAAGACATAATGTTTCCTAGATGCCAAATAATAATGAACAAGAGTTTTATATTGTTTAAGTATTACAGCATTAAGCAAAATATGTATAATTTAAAATGAAAATACTTCTCTTTGTCTACTTCTAGGTACGTACCGTATACTTATCTATATATGTATATATATGTTGTGGATGCCTATATTAATTATTAGTTCAAAGATGGGTATAGAATGAGCGTATGCATGTTTATTGTTGGTTTGCTAGTTGTGTTTTAAAATGGCTAGGCTAGCCCGTAATACAAGAATTAATAATAGAAAATAATAATAATAACATATACATCACTATTGGCTAAGATATTAATGATCCGCTAGAAAACTAGGATCTACCAATACCAACTCAAACAAAACAGATGATGCAAGACACTATTGCAATCGGCTATTAAAATTCAATAGACAACGTTAATTACATTGGTCTTCGGTGTCGAAACGAAAGTGATGATGTTCGTTCATCAAACCCAATGGCCGAACTTACGCTGACAAAGACATATTGATAAATGAAATCTATTTTGAGCTGATATCATATATGTGTATCTTTCTTATCTGGTCGAGTGTTTTTTTTTTTTAGTAGTAGTGTTATATTGTCACAACTTAACTAACCATGAAGTATCCTCTTATTATTTTTGATACGTCCTATTATGTCACGTAATCGCATTCCGCCACGTAAATAGAACACTACCTGCCACATTATTGATTATTGATGTGGGGTCGCAGGTAGAGACCAAATTAGCAACACGTGCGGAATAGTAGAAAATCTATTTAAGGGAGGACATTTTTCCACCGGGCAAATCAAATTAACAATCATTTGTCATGTCTAAGCTTGGAATTATTTGGATTCTGTTTTCTTACTTGCTTCTGCCACTGTTTAAATGGGGCCCTCTAACTTTTTTTAAGACTTGACCTACACCATTCAATTAATCACCACTGCTTACTTCTTATGATCATTAATTAGTATTATTTTCTAATAGTTAACCACCCTTTTTTTAATGTATTTTGATATTATTATCTATTATTAGAGGAAAAGCTTGTAATATAATGGACCATGATAGTCACTTGTAATGAGCCAACTAACTATTGCACCTACTTTAATTCCGATTCTGAATCTAGCGATTGAATTTTTTTTTTTTTTTAAAGAAAGCTTAAAACCAGATCTCTAATTAAGATTTTAGTGAGATATAGCTTTAAAAGGAAAGAGTAGTGTAGTGGCTTACTACTAGATTTAGCTAATTTCCACCTTATTAACACCTGTTTGGATGGAGAGCAAATGAAGGGATGAGGGAATGGATCGAATGAAAATAAATTTTTTCCCGAATCGTGTTTGGTTAGCAAAATTATATATGTCGGAGGTGAAGAGTATAATGGAATGTAATGGAATCGAGTCCCCTTCCGATTTTTTACATGATTATAATCAATAAAATCGAGTTCCCTTCCGATTTGGAGTGTAACTGATGTAAATAAGTTCGAGATTAGGGTTTAAATTAAGTTGATCTAGGTAAATTAGGGATGTGAAGCAAAATGTAAGTTAACTGTCGTTTCATATTATATGAAATGAACCTTGTGCCTATATATTATCCAAAAAGAAAAGAGCAAAAAACCAATATATATCGATAATTGAAAAGGCTAAACTGAATAACGGATAATTAATTAAGCTAGATTGCCCCATAATTTGTATTTTTACCATTTTAAATAATTTAACTCTTTTTTTTTATGAGAAATTCGATTATTGCAATCCCAAATAGTAAAAATAGTATCAAATTGGGGTTATAGTATGAAATTGCGATACTGATAAAAATAAAATGTCCAAAACAAAAAAAGAAGAAGAGTAAAACGGTTAATTTTTTGTTTTAAGATGGTAAAAATAAAAAAAATTCGGCTAGCTTGCCACTATCCTTCAATTAAGCATAAAGGGTGATAAATATTGGCAGTAATATTTAATAAAAGACATACTAATATTGCCACTTAAGGCCGTCAATTCGCCAAAGTTATTCGCCACTACACATATATATATATATGAGATGGACTTGGGTGAGACGCGGAGTATACGCGTTTGGTGCTTCACGGTACGGTTTAGCCATTTTGAAAATTCAAACAACCGATCCGAACCGTTCATCTTGTTCTCCATATTGAAATGTGCTTGGAGACCAAATTTTATATTTTTTGGAATTTTTTTACTATTTATTAAGCAATTTTGAATGCCGCTGATCTGATGGTTCAGAAAATTTTACTGTTTTTTACTGTTCACAGCAAAACAGCAACTTTCAAAAATGCTTAATAAATAGTAAAAAATTTCCAAAAAATGTAAAAATTAGTCTCCAAGCACATTTCATTATGGATTAAACATCTAACGGTTCGGATCGGTCGTTTGGACTTTCAAAATAAAAATACGGCGTGAAGTACAAACGGCGTATACACCGCGTCTCACCCAAGTCCATCTCATATATATATATATATATATATATATATATATATATATATATATATATATATATATATATATATGAGATGGACTTGGGTGAGACGCGGTGTATACGCCGTTTGTACTTCGCGCCGTATTTTCATTTTGAAAGTCCAAACGACCGATCCGAACCGTTAGATATTTAATCCATAATGAAATGTGCTTGGAGACTAATTTTTACATTTTTTGAAAATTTTTTACTATTTATTAAGCATTTTTGAAAGTTGCTGTTTTGCTGTGAACAGTAAAAAACAGTAAAATTTTCTGAACCATCAGATCAGCGGCATTCAAAATTGCTTAATAAATAGTAAAAAAATTCCAAAAAATGTAAAATTTGGTCTCCAAGCACATTTCAATATGGAGAACAAGATGAACGGTTCGGATCGGTTGTTTGAATTTTCAAAATGGCTAAACCGTACCGTGGAGCACCAAACGCATATACTCCGCGTCTCACCCAAGTCCATCTCTCTCTCTCTCTCTCTCTATATATATATATATATATATATATATATATATAGATAGATAGATATAGAGTTAGGCTGGGGTGCTATGGATAGCATAGTGACCTCCCGTGCTACGGCTCAATATTCAAGTTTTCAAAATCCAAACGGTCAATCCGAACCATTCATTGTTTAATCCATATTGAAATGTGCTTGGAGACCAAATTTTACATTTTTTTGAATTTTTTTGCTATTTATTAAGATGGTTTCAAAATTGCTGTTTTTCTTAAAATTCTGCACCACTAGAAAACAGCGGTTTCAAAAATGCTTAATAAATAGTAAAAAAATTCAAAAAAAATGTAAAATTTAGTCTCCAAGCACATTTCAATATGGATTAAACAATGAACGGTTCAGATCGACCGTTTGAATTTTGAAAACTTGAATATTAAGCCGTAGCACGGGAGGCCACTATGCTATCCATAGCACCCCAGCCTAACTCTATATATATATATATATATATATATATATATATATGATGTCTTATCAAAATTAAATAATGTACATTTTTTTTAGTTGTCCAGAATGATAGGAATATTGATGATGAGCACGCAGAAAGTCCACAGAGATATTGACACCTAAATGGCAGATTTTTGATGATTTTTATCATTAATTAGTTTAGGTGCTATTTTTTTCGTTTGATTTAAATTGGGTCAAAAGGATTTTTTTTTTTTTTTTTTGTTCCTAGGAGAATAATTAGTGTTTTTGAAAATAGAAAAAAGTAGTTTAAAGTGGGGGGTTATTTTTTAGGAGATATTTTTAACTTTAAGTAAGGCTATAAGAGAAGCTAATTTCTATTTGTAATGCAACATATGAATTAATACAAATTTTATAATCTGAGTTGAGTTTATCTCCTTCTTTTGCCTCTTTGAGTGATTTTAGTTGAACTTGCTAGTGTCCTAGTAAATCTCATTGGCCGGGTCATGTCATAGTGTGTGCTAGAACACGCAACAACACTAACCGGCAAGATCAAGAGAGTGTTTGGATTGGAAGTAGCCATTACACTATGTCAATCAATGTGGCGTGTCAGACATCATTCAAGCCCTCCATTCTGCTCAAGTCGCTCAATCTATTTATATGTAAATTCCTCCAGCATACAGTACGAACTGGAAGTTATTATCATGGCATTTTCTACTCGATTTTCTTTTTTAAATGAGATTTATAAAGAAATATTTTTAAATTTGTCTTCCATTAGTTTTTTTTAAAGTAAAGTCTATTAGCACTTTAAATTCTTAAAGTTTTAAATCTCAATCTACAAATTTTTAAACCTAATATGAAAACTTTTTAAATGGATGACACAACTACTTTAAATAGTTATAGATAGATATTTAAATGTTTGACATAAGTATTTTAAAGGGTCGTAGACAAAGGTTGGATTGTACACATAAGTTTAAATGCTTGACACGAGTATTTTAAACAGTTGTAGACAGAGGTTTAAAGGCTTGAGACAAATACTTTAAAAGATTGTAACAGATATTTAAAAAATTAATTCTAGTGTTTTAAATGCTTGAGTGTACTACGTTAAATGCATGATACTATATGATTGACATTAGAGGTTTAAACATTTGAATGTAGTAGTTTAAATGGTGGACAACATAGGTTTAACAATTGAGAATTTAAAGTGTTAATGTGCTTTACTTTACAAAAGCAAAAACAAATGATTTGAAAATAACAAAAAAATATTTCTTCATAGATCTCATTTAAAATTAAAATTAAGTGGAAAACATTTATATTTTTAGATTCGCAAAATTGATCACGGGTCGTCGAAAAAATGGACGAGAATGATTAGAGAAAAAAAGAATTGGGAAAAATAAATTTTCTTTTTTTAGATTGAAGACAAAATAGTTACGAGTTAAAACTATTCTGATTTAGAATTTAAATATTTGTAGATAGATGTTTAAAAGTTTGCAGGTAACATTATAAAACATTATAAACAAAACTTTAAACACTTGAATTTGAACGCTGAAAATTAAAGTTGGACAAAATTGAAAAAAAAAATCGGTTAAACTAGTTTGGGGTTGCGCTTAAGTATGATAGCTTAGAAAGCCAAAACATTTTTCTTTCATAAAAAATTAATATCAAACAAAGTACCATATTAAATAACAAATAACATTCATTTATTTTAAATGGCATAAACAAAAAAGAATAACATGTAAATATGACCAATCATTATCAATCAATTCAAATATTCAAGTGTATGTACGACATGATATATATACAGAAAGATGATCAGCACGCCCCGATTAGTTCCAGTCCAAGTGTCCCTATTCTATTTTCATTTTTGTCTTCCAATTCAACAGCTAGCTAGCCCCGGGAAAATTGGATGCCCACAATAGTTAAGTTTTCAATTGAAAATATATCTATATATATGAGGAGGAATTCAATTACACCACTTTTTGAATTGCTAGCAGGCATGTTATTCTCATCTATATGCTGCTCATTGATAGTTAACAAAATAATTATACTATTGTATGGGGCCTGGGCTAATACCAATTTTCGGTGACTTGTCAGGCAGAAAGTTTGAGCGCGACATCGATCCCTTAATTAGATTAGATATTATTTATGTTTGTTAAAGCAAAATATTAGATGCTATCTCTGCTCTGCTGTTCTATCTGTATATAGAAGGATGTTGATATAATTAGTACTACTTATTGAATTTATTGTCAACCTCATTGGATTTAATGTCAACATTGAGCATATATGTAATCTAATTATAAATTATTTACTGTCATATATGATTGTCAATTAAAGTGATCAAATAAGGTAATAGACAATTAATATATTCATTAGGATGTGGTCCATAAATGTATATTACAATTTAGACAAACATCAAATTATTGATGGACTAATTCTGAAATTTGCAATTAAGGAAACTGATTCTCCAGCTGCTGCATGGATTTTGATGCAGTTGCACGCTTTTTTATGCACGTTTTTTTTAAGTTGGCATGTGGCCATAAATTCGGTTTGGGGTTAGGATTTGACAATATGTTGACTCTATATCTCTAAATATAAAAATTGGTTCCCAAGGCACAAGTTAACCAAGAAAAATACAGAAACTGAACATATGTTTTTCTCTTAAGAAAAATACAGTTTTGTGTGTCTTCTCTTCTTCTTCCACTATCAAAGAATAGAGAAGATAAATTCATTAGGAAATATGAAGAGGATTTCTTAAGGGCTACACCTTGCTGTATTGGAAGACTTATTCCTCTATTCGACGACAAAAGGCGAGAATGATTTCTTGCCATTGAAGACTTGTCTCGTGCTCATGGAGGCGGCTTGCTCTACAAGGCTTTGGATATTCCATGATAAATGACATGTAATAAGATATTATGTTCCGCACTTTAGATTTATATTTTGGGTCTCTTTGGCATAGGTCGGTCCTTAGGTTAAGGTGGGGACTTGTTTCTCTTTCCTCGGGGTATAAGTGTTTGACCCCTAGATGAGATATAATTGTTTGATCTCTAGATAAGACGTAATTGTTTGGCCTTTATGATTCCCCAACACTACTATTTTTTATACCAACACAACATGTCTAGATATTTTAAGGGAGAATTTCATATGTATATCACTCAAAAACTGTGAAATTATGTATATACCATCAAAATTTTTATAATTACGTATTTACTATCTAAAAATCTAATAACTTACATATTTACTCAATTAATAAAAAAATGAGATTAGTTAAGTTTAATATTATATAAAATATATTTAATAAGTTATTTAGTCTTTTCTCCTTCTCTACCCATTCCTCTTCTGCACACATATTTTCCTCTCATCTTTTTTGATATTACTTTCTCTTTCATGCTAAAATTCTCTCCTCATCTCATCTCTCCCACTAAAACTCGAAGAGAAGGATATCAGACTACAAAGATTAGTATTCCATCTCCAGCTTGATCGTTTAAAAACAATGTAACCACTCAACTTTTCTAATAAAACAACTCATACTGAAGTCGACGTTGATATTGCAACCCATCATCAAAGTAGTTTGAGAATATGTGTTTTGTTACTAGCTCAGTTAAAAATAGTGTGGGTCTTTTAGCTGATGGGAACTCAAAGAGTGTAAGGAGAGTCGAAAGAAATGGAGCGGAGTTAATCCTTAATTAATTAATGTTTTAAGAATATTAAACTAATTAATATAAGTTTTGGGTATATTTGATATATACTAAAGTTATATTTGGTAAATATGTGAGTTATATTAGATTTTTAAATGATAAATACGTAATTTCACCGTTTTTGAGTGTTATATATGAAATTCTTCCATATTTTAACTGCGTGGACAACTTTACCTTTCAATAATCTTTTTTATTTAAAACTAAATCTCTCTCTTTATTAGTATCGGCCATTATTATTTATATGTCATTCGTGTTTTAAAAAATCAAAGGTTGCTAAGTGACCATATGAATTACCAACCATAAAAAAATGCAATGTTCCGGTAATTCATCCAAATTGCAGTTGAAACAATTTTTTATTCGACCCCACTAAGAATTATGTATTCTTATTTATTTTCTAAGCATCTTAAAAGTTTTGATTTTGGTAACAAGAAAAAAAAATATTATAACGTAAAATCAAAATGACCATATATATTAAAAGTTGCGATACAAGTCATAAATGGTCAACTTTACAAGAAATTATTAATAAACCAAGGAAACTATGCTACAAAAGAAGCAACAAAATAAACGCCATAGCAGATTAAGGCTGAGAATTAATCTATAAGTTGATATTTCTTTTTCATGCTGTAAAAAGTGGAATCGAATATTCTGGGACATTCGCTAGATTCACTATACAGCAAAACCCTAGCTTTACCTTGTTTATTATTTTATTTTATTTTGTACCAGTCCTCCATTGTTTGATGAGCTCTCAAGTCTATGAGGACCATCCGGATAGGAATGTCATGTATTGTAATTGTAACTATTTTTATTTTATTTTGAGACTTGCTTGCTAAATAACTATTTCAAATTTCACTTATATAGAGAGAGAGACTATAAACATTAAATATATATATAGGCGGAGCCGCAGAGATCGACCTCACAAGAGAAGAGACTGAGTGTGAGGAGAGAGTGAGAAAGAAAAGAGGTCAGCTGTACCAAAGCTATCTTCCTTCTCATTTCTCATTTCTCGTGCGCTGCCACTGAGGTTCGTTACAACTATATAACCTTTTGTCGGTTTTTTGGAGATTTTATTTCATTCTTTATAAACATTTTTACATTTCAATGAAAATTCAATACAGAAACAATTACAAAGCCAGAGCCAGAGCCTTCTAAATACATCTCATTTTATGGTATGAGAGTCTTAGGCAAATGCCATGGCACCCTGAGTACCACCACCTCCTCCACTGTTTATCTAATACAGTTGTAGTAAAACCAATTCAACTTGGATCCAATGATTTGAAATCAAAGACGACTCGAATCCGAGATGACTAGTATCCAAAAATGACCTGACCTGAAATAAATGATCATCATAACCAACAATATATTATATATACACTAATCCCGGTCCAAGTGTTAACCGATTGTCATGGCATGCCATTACCAATTAACCAAAAGTGTGGTGACTTAACTTGCATTGCTAACCCAGCTAATCTGTTTCTTGTAGCAGCATGAACCTGATTATTTGCAACTTGAAACAACCGTAATACAGTTATTCTGTAACCTGAAGCAATCTAGACTCGATTAATTGGCACATTCTAATTGACCAAAATCAGAATAAATTGCCACTCAAATCAACCCAGACCCAAGTTTGATAGGTATGCAGGGACTGCACCTACGACCTGACTCCAAGCCAAAGTGATTCAATCCAAACCCAACTGTATTGTCCAATTACCACCTCTAGTTTGTACGTGTCACATGCATATGATAGATATATTGGAGGGATGTATCTACAAAAGCCACTTAATGAATCATAGCAAGTTATATTGGACTCTCTTGTTATTGTTTTTTAATTTTTTTTTTTCTGACAGTCACTTTCCTATGCTAGATTTGTAAATTCTCATTTAGTGATCAAGATGGTTTATTTTGGGAAGAAGTTGAAAGAAGAACAGGTAGAAGAATGGAAAGTGTATGCACTTCTTTTCCCCCCTTTCTCCTTTCCCCTTTCCGATCTGTTAAATAAATTAGCATGGCTTCGGTACATTTTTCTTGAACTTTTCCATCATTTAAACTGTAGATACTACATTAACTACAAGTTAATGAAGCAGAAGGTCAAACAGTATGTTCAGCAAAATCGCATAAATGGAAAATATCTTCAGCAAGTTTTAAAGGAATTCTCAAGAATGCTTGACGATGAGGTTAATTTTAACTAATTCTTAAAACCACTTTTTCTCATAAATTGAACCCGGCCAACTAAATCAAATAACAACTTAATTTCTTCCCAAATTTTATACAGATAGAGAAGATGGTACTATTTATTCTGGAGGAACAAGGCCGGCTTGCAAGCCAAATCCAAGAACTTGAGTCAGAACGTGATGCCATTTTAGAAGCATCTGATGTATCAGAAGTAAGTAAGCTCAAGGAGTCTTACAGGGAAGTCGGCTGTGACGTCCTTAAGCTTCTTCGATTTGTTGATATGAATGCCACAGGCATTAGAAAAATTCTGAAGAAATTTGACAAACGGTTTCATTATAAGTTTACCGATTATTATGTGGGCACTAGGTCAAACCATCCCTACTCTCAGCTTCAACAGGTCTTCAAGATAGTGGTATATATGCTTAATCTATTGAGTTTGTTGTTTACTTAATTCACTCAAATATTACAAATCAGTAAATTCCTGTAGGAATAACCCCTCTTAACATTGTTTCATTAGCCATTGAATGTGGCCTCTGACCCATACCCACACTAATCCACAATCGAGCCTCTTCTCCTGCCATGTTAGAAAGTACCTCTGGTGGCCTTCTCTTCCCCCGAAATATCATTTCATTGCGCTGCTTCCACAGCAACCAGATAACTGCCATACATCGTGTCGCCCATTGTCTCTGTGGCACACCTGTTGCTTCACCATACCAAGCTCTAGACAGTTCCTAGGTTTCCAAAACCATATCAGCAGCTTGCATCAGATTCCCCAGACGCTGCCACACTGCTTGCACATATGAGCATTAAAAGAACAGATGATGTACAGTTTGCATAGAACAGTTATCGCACATAGCACCTCTTGTAATCATCACATCATGTGTTAGTAATCTATCTTTGAGCACTAGGTATGATAAAACTACTTTATTTGCTTTATATATGCAAAGGGAATTGGGGCGGTTGTTGGGGCTTTATCTCGCAACCTTGCTTTTCTTCAAGATCATGAAGGCAGCTATTTGTCTATCTATGATCATCCAACTGCTCTTGTGAAGGTTTTGATTCTCTCTTTCATCCAAATGCAATTAATTAAATTGGTCTATAATTAATGTAATTTCTTGTGAAGGTTTTGATTCTCTCAAGTCTTACAATATATATGTTTAATTTATTACAAGCAGGATCCAGTGATAGAACAAATAAATGCATCAGTAAGCAAGCTAAATCACTCGACAAACTTTTTAGAATTCTTGGGGCAACACGTGCTGATAGTCCCAGAAGACGCAATTATACTGTGTCCAAACCCAACTGAAGAGCAATTAGTGGATGATGACGAAACGTATCACTTGATGTCTCTTCTGCTTAACTTGGTGAACACTTTCCTATACATGGTAAACACATACATCATTGTGCCAACGGCGGATGACTACTCAGTGAGCCTTGGTGCTGCTGCTACAGTTTGTGGTGTCATCATTGGGTCAATGGCAGTGGCTCAAGTTTTCTCATCGGTCTACTTTAGTGCATGGTCTAACAAGTCCTACTTCAGGCCCCTTGTTTTCAGTAGCGTTATGCTTTTTATGGGCAACTTATTGTATGCTATAGCTTATGACCTAAATTCTTTATCACTACTTCTCTTTGGTCGCCTCCTCTGTGGGTAAGCAACTCAACTAAGCATGCATACTAGCTAATTGATTTAATTATTCATAAAAAATTGATCCCAAGTACTTACTTGCTATTGAATAATTAATTCATGCATACTAGCTAATTGCATGCAGGTTGGGTTCAGCTAGAGCTGTGAATCGCCGTTACATCAGCGATTGCGTGCCTCTCAACATTAGGCTTCAGGTGTTGGAAATTATAATCGGATTGTGGAAGGTATTGGAAGAGAGGAGTTTATAATATAATTTTTATTATTCAAGAGGAGTACAAGCTTTGATGTATTATTCACTCAATCACGCCTCACACTATCTGCTCTCTGATTCTCTTCCTAATTCTGTTTCACTACTATTTTTTTCATCCCCTACGCCACAAGCTTCACATCTATTTATACATATCCTAAAGTCGGTTAGGATATTTCTAGATTATGCTTTCTATTTCTACCGACTTGCATATGTCGGTTTTGGTCCTATATTCTAAAATTTATGCAATATATAAATCTAGACATTTCTAGGATATGCCTATACAGTACATACTACCGACTCCAATTTACATAATTTCATGAACAATCTAGAAGCAGCATTTGGGCCTTAGGTTTTGGGCCTTCGGTACTATAAACTTCAACACTCCCCCTCAGTACCGACTTGATTCTCTCAAAATTTTGATTTGTCGATCGATTTTTGTATCTTCTATTCTCTCCCCCTTGATATGAAATTCCGTGTGGCTTCTGCACATAAATTTCTTTATCTAATGATTGCCATTTCTTTTGAGCTGTTAGCCTTCTCATCGGAGTATATGTGTTCCAATAGTTGATGTCGTATTTTTGTTTGAAGCTTTTTGTCATCAACCTTGTTTTGTAGTTTTTAACTTCGCCGCCAGGATTTAATCTTGTCTTGTAGATGTATTTATCACCAATGACTTCACGATATTTTGGTTGGTCTACAAGCTTCCGAGTGTTGTTCTTCTCAATCATTTTCCTTTTATTCTTCATGGCTTTTGTCAAATTTTCAGTCTTCACGACCTCTACAAAGCTTTGAGGTTCAACTATTGAGAAATTAGACGACTCGTAAAATTCAGGTAAAAATCTTACTTGCTTGGGGAATGACTCTGATATTATAGATCCTTCTTTAGTTCTTCGACTAGCACTCGGGTTCGATCCTGGACTTGAAGTAGTGCTTAAACTTGATTCGTCTTGGCGTTGTGTTTCACCTTCCTCTCGTGGCTTGATCACCTCACTTCTTAGTGCCAAATGCGGACCGTAGCTTATTCGGAGTGGGAAGCTTCTAGACTTCTCCATTTCTATTCTTGCTATTATTTGATTTTTATTATTTCTTCGGTCGAAAATTTTGCAGCCTCCATCTTCAAAATGGACTGCGTATCCATTTTTTACTAATTGCCCCACACTCAGTAAATTTTGTTTTAGGTCCGGAACCAGTAGTACATCTCGGATAAATTTCACACCCATCTTGGTTTGCACGGCAATACTTCCTTTGCCTTTTGCTTGAACAATTGACCCATTTCCCATACGTACCTTTGTCTCATACGAAGAATCGATGTGATGAAATAATTCGCGGTTTCCGGTCATATGGTTCGTGCAACCACTGTCAATGAACCATATATCGCCTTTCTCTTCATTGGCTGAGTGGCACGCATAGAAAATGCTTTCATGACTCTCATTTTCTTCTAGGAAGTTTGCTCGGTCGTTAATTCTTGATCTGCACATTCGTGCTATGTGGCCGATCTTCTTGCATTTATTGCATCTCTTTGTTGACCAACATTTAGATGTACTATGGTTCGACTTTTTGTGTATATCGCACCATAAATTTGAATAACTCGAACCTGGTGCTTTCTCCTTTTGCGCAGAATGTTTTTCTTCATCTTGTCGCGGACCGCCGCGTTGGTTATTTTGTTGACTTGTGGGGTTATATCGTGATCTGAAGCTCAGCTTGGAGTGAAATGCATCTTCCACCAAATTTCCTTCACGTTGGAGCTTTCTTTCTTCATGTGACTCCAAGGAGCTCTTCAGTTGTTGAATCGAAAGCGTTGATATATCTTTCGATTCTTCTATTGCAGTCACAATGTAGTCATACTTGTCAGTGAGGCTAATTAAAATTTTCTCGACTACCTTCTGATCGGAGATGTCTTCTCCATACGTCCGCATCTGGTTCACAACTTCTACGACTCGCGAGAAGTACTCCTTGATCTTCTCCGACTCCTTCATTTGGAGGTTTTGAAATTGTCTTCTCAGCGTCTACAGCTTCACCGCTTTCACCTTCTCGGAGCCTTCAAACTCCTCCTTCAAAGTCTCCCATGCTTTTTTGGATGAAGTTGCTCCACTTATTCGTGGAAATAGGCTTTCGACAATACCCTGTTGAATTAAGAACAGGGCCTTGGCATCCTTCATTTGTTGTTGTTGCTGCACCGGCGTCAATGCTCCAGTTGGCACCGTAAAATCTTTTTCGACGACATCCCACAATCCCTGCGAGAGTAGCAGCGTCCGCATCTTGATCTTCCACATGGCATAATTTTCTCCCGTAAATATGGGAATCATCGATTGCGCCATAGCTATGTCAATACCTGAAGACATCGACTTGAGATGCTTCTTATTCACGAACGCTATTGTCTACTTCGCTACCTTACTCGAACCTGAAGCTCTGATACCAAATGTTGGAAATTATAATCGGATTGTGGAAGGTATTGGAAGAGAGGAGTTTATAATATAATTTTTATTATTCAAGAGGAGTACAAGCTTTGATGTATTATTCACTCAATCACGCCTCACACTATCTGCTCTCTGATTCTCTTCCTAATTCTGTTTCACTACTATTTTTTTCATCCCCTACGCCACAAGCTTCACATCTATTTATACATATCCTAAAGTCGGTTAGGATATTTCTAGATTATGCTTTCTATTTCTACCGACTTGCATATGTCGGTTTTGGTCCTATATTCTAAAATTTATGCAATATATAAATCTAGACATTTCTAGGATATGCCTATACAGTACATACTACCGACTCCAATTTACATAATTTCATGAACAATCTAGAAGCAGCATTTGGGCCTTAGGTTTTGGGCCTTCGGTACTATAAACTTCAACATCAGGCATCTGCAGGCTTTGTCAGTGCCAGTGCACTGGGAATGGCATGTGGACCAGCTCTGGCAGGCTTACTCCAGATCAAGTTCATCATCTATTCTCTAACTTTTGACCAAAGCACTCTGCCCGGTTGGATCATGGCAGTCGCATGGCTGGTCTACTTGATCTGGTTATGGATTTTTTTCAGAGAACCTGCTCGTGATAATGAAGGAGATCATATTCATGAAAATGCATCACAAAATAACAGTACGAGTATGATCCTTTCTCTCTGTTGTTCTGCATGCATGCATATGATTTTTGTATGAAATTGACAGTTTGACACTTAATTTCTTGAACTCAAAATAGGCCATGAGGGACATAATACTGATATAGAAAACGGTCTCAGCCAGCCATTGCTATTGGATGCAGAAGAGGCAGATGATGAAGAAGAGGCGTCATCTAACGACTCACGGAAGCCTGTAAGCTCTATTGGTGAGGCATACCGATTGCTCACACCATCTGTAAAGGTTCTTTCAAATCATTCTCTTTTTCATTTTTTTTTCATTTCAGAACAATTTCTTAAAAAAAATGAACTTCTGTTTTGATCTTTTCATGTTATTATGTTGACCTTATTACCAATTTTAACTTGTACTGTTTCATTATTCTGTGTCATATATATATAGGCACAACTACTGATTTATTTCATGTTGAAATATGCAATGGAGATCCTCCTATCTGAGTCGAGTGTGGTCACCGCTTATTATTTTAAGTGGTCAACAAGCACAGTAGCCCTCTTTCTAGCTATACTTGGGCTCACTGTTTTACCAGTCAATGCTGTAGTAGGAAGTTGCATTACTCGACTTTTTGAAGACAGGTAATTTAAATCATTGTGCCATGTTAATCAATTTTCTCAGTTTCTTCTAACTGGAGCATCATTAATTGTTGTAGGCAAATATTACTGGGATCAGAAATATTGGTCCTGATTGGTATTCTCCTAAGCTTTAAGTTCACGAGTCATTACTCGGTGCCGCAGTATATCACCTCCGCTTTAATTACTTTTGTAGCAGCTGAAGTTCTAGAAGGTACTTTATCTTTATATTCAGTCATTTATATTTGTTTTATAAAATAGCAATATTAATTCACAGTTAATTGTTGATTGCAATATATATAGCCATGTTAACAGTCATTAATTTGTTAACTACTTGTAGGGATCAACCTCTCCCTGCTATCACGGGTAATGTCATCCCGTCTAGCTAAGGGAACATTCAATGGAGGGTTGCTGTCTACTGAGGCCGGTACACTTGCTCGAGTAGTAGCTGATGCCACTATTACATTAGCTGGTTATTTAGGCCAAAGCTTGCTTCTGAATGTCACACTTCTGCCTTCTTTATTTATTTGTATGGCCTCCATTATTGCAACCTTGTGCACTTTTAATACTTTATATTGATAATCTATCTAGTGTTATGCTGTCAACTTGCTATCTACTGCGTAGCCTGAATTTCCATGCCAAATATTATAAAACTAGCTCCTTTGGGTGCATGCCTCAATAATATGTAGATATTCAACAACTAGTGTGTAACTAGAGGATAAAATTAGCCAAATCCTATATATATATATACTTTTTCATTATGTTGCTTGTTCCTATATTTTTCTTTCCCTTTTGTTAATGTTTATTCTACCGTCCAGAAAGAAATTATATTTTCTACACAATTTGTCACCATTTAAAATGAACACTTTTTTAATATCTGTCCCGCAATTTAAATATCATTAAAACCCGTATTTTAAGAAATTGATAATATTTTGCCTAACCTAAACAACATAGTTAGTTGACTTTGTTCCAAAAAAATTCATATGGAGTTTCAAAATAAATATAAATTCCTAATACAGACTAATTTGTAGGAGTGTTCATCGGTTCGGTTTGATTTGGTTAAAACTGAACAAAAATAGTCTAACCAAAGTTTTGTTAGGTTTTCAAAAACATAACCGAACCAACCGAATTAAATTAATGAACCAAAAAAACCGAACCGGACTAATTTCGGTTTATTCGGTTAAACTGAAATAACCAAAAAATTCTAAGACGAGTGAAGAGGAAAAAACTCCGAACCAATTTTACAAGACCACCATCAGCTTTGAGGTTTACAATAGATCACTACTAACTTTAGCAAGTATTAACCAAATACAAAATTAATCAATCAAAGTCTGGATTTCATGATATCTAGCTAGGCTTTAAAATTTATTTTAATAAAATACACTCAAAGTCTGGAAGAATTAGAGAAAACAGAAAAAAAGAACAGATTGAGATAGGGGAAAAAAAAAAAAAAACAAACAAAAGAGGTGGAAGAAAGTGAGAGAGGGAGCGAAGAGAGATGGAGAGAGAGCGGAGATTAATAAGAGCACGCAAATCGATTTTTCAAATTAAAAAGAAAAGCGCGCAGATCGAGAGAGAACCAGCACAGATCTAAAGAGGAAAATAAACCGGACCAATTTAAAAAAAACCAAACTAATTGAAGAAAACTAAGTAGTTCGGTCGGTTCGGTTCAATCGGTTTTGTAAACTTATAAACCGAATCAATTAAAGAAACCCGAACTATATTAAAAATTGAACCGAACTGATCCATTTAAACTGAAAAACCGAACCAATTAGTTCAAATTTTTTTTGTTCGGTTAAAAACCAAATAAACCGAACCCAATGAACATCCCTACTAATTCACACTATGCATAGTACCATAAGGGATGCAAGCACAACTGTAGCACTTCTGCATCTCCCATCAAAACAATGCACCAAAACTTTTCCCCCATTGTAGCGGACATTGTCTATGAAATCACATGCTTCATCAAATAAATCAATTATATTTTCATCGTCAATATCTATTACCTGCAATATAGTTACAGAGCTAGTGTACAAGTAGAGGTGCTATCAGGTCGGGTCGGATCCAGATACTATTATATTTGGACCTGTACTCTAAAAGTGTTCGGGTTCAAATTTCGATCCATACACTTATCTGTTTCAATTCGGGTCGGATTTGGATCCTGGTACCTATCTATCCGTAGATATTTCGGATCCAGTCTTTCGATTCTGGGTAGATATATACCCATAACTTGTTTGTAGATTATCGGGTTTTGGTTCGGATCCGGAGAAGGTATATGTCACAAAAAAATCAGGATGATGGAGAGAAAATAACTTTTGAAAAAAAAATATTGAAGAAAAGATATAATTTTTAAAAAGTAAAATATTAGAGATGACGATTTCATTTTCTATGGTTCAAAAAATCTATGAATAGAATACTAATAATTTGTAGAAATGACATATCAATGAGAGCAATAAATTTCCATTATTGTGCAGATGATATCAAAGCAAATATTGAATGATGTATTCATAGTAATAAATTTTATTTTAAAAATTAATGCAGCTGTTATAGAAGGAATAAATTTGGCATCCATCTATATGTATAAACATAATGAATATGTCACTGCATTCTATTTTCTCATATTAAAAAAAGTACTGGGCTTACCACGGCTTATGCAAAAATTAATATGCAAAGTTGTATTTTTATATATTAATAGTTATTAATATATGTTTTATCGGGTATTTATACGGGTATCGGGTCGGGTTCGGTAATGGGTCGGATAGTTAAATGAAACTCATATCCTACCCATTACAGTATCGGTTCCGGTTCGGATTCAAGTCGGATATTAAATTATTAGTTTTGTAACTATACCCATAATTTGACCGATTATATTTTTTAAACCATACCCTATCCAAATTAATCGGATCCGGTTCGGTTCCGGATTGGATCCGGGTAATCGGGTAAAAGTAGCACCTCTATGTACAAGATAGGTATTAGAAAATTAATATTCACAAGGCTTGACAGTCCAAATTACATATTTAATTACTATGTTACATCTCCTAAGATCATATATTTAGTGGAGTGAAAACATATTTTCTATGTTGAAACCAGTGTTGTAAATAACAGTATGCGGTTTTTGGATGAATAGGATACCGACAAACGATTAATCAGGAATAATAAAAAATAATCGGGAATAATCAACCGATTAATCAGAAATATCCATGATGAATTGGTCACCGCGAATGACTAATCGACCGATTAATCAGCCTAAACAGACATTTTTTACAACACTGGTTGAAACATCGTATCTCGGAAGTGTAACCTTACAAATCCTCCTGATATAATTTACCGGCCCCCACAAGACCTAAAAAATTCATTTTAAGTATGTATGTATCCAATTAATTAGAGTTTCAAAAGAGCGCCGGTTAATTATTTTGTTACAGCTCTAGTCTCAAATTATTAAGGGGTGATCATTGTTGACATGTAGATTTGATTAGGAGGATTAGGAAACCATATTTTATAGTTTTAAGTTTTTGTTTTCTACAATAATTTTATTTAATTTGAAAATTTGGACAATTGATGTTTATATGCCATATAGTCATGGAGTAATATGTGTACAAGAACTTTTTAATTATTATGCATATACAAATTCAGGGGCCGACACAATGATAACAGGGGTAGGGGTGTTCATCGGTTCGGTTTGGTTAGAACCGAACCGAACTATGCAAACCAAAGTTTTATTTCGGTTTCAAAAAGTGAACCGAACCGAACCGTTTTAGTCTATCAATCGAACCGAACCAAACCGACCTTCTATTCCGGTTTGTTCGGTTTAACCGGAAATCTGACAAATAATTCCGACAACCTAAAAAATCATCACAGATACAAAAAGAAAAAAAAAAAACAAGAAAGAGTTACTTTAACTTCAAATCCGTGGGCATTCAGCATTCTTACTTAAATTAAATCTTAAATTAAATAAAGGGATTTTCAAATACAAAGTAGATACTATGAGGATAAGAATAACTTAGAAAAAAAAAAAACTGAAACAAATACATAGTACACTGCCTAAATCCTATCAGTGTTGCTTGACAGCTAAAATAAATTATGATCCAGATTTGATTGAATTCTTGCCTAAAAGCCCAAATCAGCAAAAAAAAAAAAAAAAAAAAAAAATACTCAAATC
This sequence comes from Carex pumila, assembly GCA_033356055.1. Classification (NCBI taxonomy): domain Eukaryota; kingdom Viridiplantae; phylum Streptophyta; class Magnoliopsida; order Poales; family Cyperaceae; genus Carex; species Carex pumila. The sequence goes on from JARJHM010000612.1 coordinate 49,168, forward strand.
AAGAAAAGAACGAGTTCAATCTTGCCTATAGAAGAGAAATTTTGTTTTTCCTTTCAATGAACACAAAACCCCAAAATCAAATAATATGAGACCCATGCCTGTTTGCATCACAATATATCGACTCTCCAAGAAAATCCTAAATCCTTTCTAGAGAGACACATGAAGCAAGGAAACCTAGAACTGGAAGCGAGGCTGCGAGGGGAGGTGATTCAGGGTTTCTGAGAAGAAAGGCGATGGAGAAAGGAGTAGAGGCGATCGAAATGAAGACGAGAAAAGAAAAAAGGAAAGAAGAATGGGTGGGTGGGGCCGTGGGGGCGAGACTCGAGAGGCAGCAGCCACGTGCACAAGCGCGACTTGGTCAGAGAGAGAGGACGGGTGATGTTGTAGATCTAGGATTAGTATTGCCTAGGTAAGGGCTATGGGGAGACAGACAAGACACAGGCTCTCTCTGACTCTGACTTGAGAGAAAAAAAAAGTTGTGTCATTAAGACCTACTTGAGTTATACAGGAATCAAGATACGCAACAAAGAAAAATAAAGTTCGGTTGGTTCAGTACATTCGGTTCTGGGATTTTTAAAACCGAACCAAATCAAACTTATTAATCGGTTTTGAAAAATCAACCGAACCGATCCATTAAACCGAAAAAATCGAACCGTTTAATCCGAACTAATTCGGTTTGGTTTAAAACCGATTAAACCGGATCCAATGAACACCCCTAAACAGGGGGGCAACTCTCTCCTCTTTGAATTTTGAGTTTTAGTGAAGATATATTGGTTCTGACTGGCTTTATCTTCTATATATGAAATTTTTTTTAACCTCTCTAGCTTTTTTATTTACAATTCAGATTAAATTTAGGGTTAACATTAAAATAAATTTATTGAATTATGATTTGTAATTAGAATTATAAGTTTGAGAATCAGAAATTATAAGTGATCGGAGAATTGAAAAATATAAGTCAAAGAATTTTTTTTTAATCGAGTATCCAATTAGTTAATGAATTTAAATCCGATTAGTTGTTGAAATCCGATTCAAACTTTTTTTGCACCACCCCAGTTGCCTCTGACGAAAATTCTAGATGTGCCCCTAGCTATAAAATATGACTTTAAAGGATTGGATATGATTGGATATGGACACTTGACAGGGAGTACTCCATGCTCGGAGATTCATTCGGAGCAATTATCAGACTCCTAATTGTTATATGCCTAGACAATATATAACGTGCTAATTTGTTTTTTCAAAGATCATTATATAAAGTATATATCAAGGGGTTAAATAATTAAGAGTGAGTCTACGGTACTATGGATATTACGATTTGACACTGTGTTACAGTTCTATATTCAAGTTTTCAAATCCTAACGGTAAATCCGAACCATTCATCTTGTTCTCCATATTAATATGTGTTTGGAGATCAAATTTTACATTTTTTTTAAATTTTTTTACTATTTTTTTAGATTTATTGAAAATCACTATTTTTGGATGGTCCAGAATTTTCAGATCAAGTGATTTTCTAAATATCTAAAAAAATAGTAAAAAATTTCAAAAAAAATGTAAAATTTGGTCTCCAAACACATATTAATATGGAGAACAAGATGAACGGTTCGGATCGACCATTAGAATTTGAAAACTCAAATATAGAGCCATAGCACAGTAACAAGTAACAACCCATAATATGCATAGTACCATAGACTCACTCAATAATTAATGCATCAACATTTGCCAAACTTAATTTCTTTTTGTACCAATAATTTCAAAACTTAAATGATATTTATGTGGACGCATCAAGCTGTTTGGGAAAAAATAAATAAAAAAGATCCAAAGCTCTATACTAATTCATAATAAAATAAATTTGATGCAACACAATTGTTTTTTTTGTACGAGCTAAAGCTCTCTACTAATTCACCATCTTTTAATTCCTCTAATTAGCTCAGTCGTGCCTTGCGGTCACCGCTTCGTTAGTCTTCTCTTCTCCTTCTTTTCACAGATCCTATCGTAGCTGCCTCTCCAACCGCCGCGCCACCTACTTCCGCCTCTAACTTCTTTATTTGTACTTAACGATTTACAAGATAAAATAAAAATTGATTATGAAGAGAAAGGGGAAAAAGAACATAGAGAAAAAAAATATATTAAAATTAAAATATGTGTTTTGATACACTATTAAATCAATCGTTTAGTTTCCATAACAGGTGGGAACAAGAAGTAAATTATTGCTATGGGGCTCAACTTGTCATCCACATAATAATGATGTTACAATAACACACATCCTTGCAATCGTTTACAGCTAATAGAAGACTTTATTACTTAACTGGAATTATTATATAAATGTATTATTTTTTGAACGAAGGGATTACAAGAGAATTTGAGCTATCCAGAGGGTGTAAACGGATCAGGATTATCCAGTCCGAATCCGCTCCGCATCTGCTCCGCATCCGTTCATTATCCGAATCCGAAGTAAATGGAGCAGATTATTTGTAGATATGAATCCGGATATATACTGAATAAGAATAGTGAATCCTGAATAATATTTACGGATGTTAAATGAAGCAGATATCCGAACATATCTGGATGGAATCTTAACGGATCCTCAGTCAATCACTCCCAAAACCGCTATTTGTAAATTTCTGAGTGGAAACGCTTATATATACTGCTTCCTTCTCTTCATCTATTTTTGGATTAAAAATTCAAACCAATCCAGACAGCAGCGACAAGCAGCTTTGAAGCGCATTAAAGCTTGGCTAGCTGGCAGCGACAAGCCTTTGAAATTTGTTCCATTACCTATTCCTCTTGTGTATACTCTTCTCCATTTCCATATTCAAGAACACCTCCATTTTTTCATTGTTTCTATTTTTTCATTTGTTTTTTTTTTTAATTTTATTGATATTCCTAATTAGTATTTGTATCTTAAAGTCCATATGACTCAATTGTCCGACAAGTATTCATTCCGTATCCGTATTCATATCCATGGATAATCTGCTTCATATCTGTATCCGTATTCATATCCATATCAATATCCGTATCTGTTTATGGCAGATTAATTTAGTTTTAAATTTTGATATCCATTTATTATCCATATCCGTATTTGCATCCGCTCATTCAATAAATGTATAAGGATTTTGTATCAGCATTATCCTCTCCGAATCCACTCCGTTTGCACCCCTAGCTATCATTGGTCACAAAATTGTAAGAACGGGCCAACCATAAAGAGATGGCGGTCGAAAGGGAACAAGTTTACACTTTCAAATTTGAAAGAATTCAAAGTATGAAGCATGTTATGCAATTAAATATGTTCAAACAGTTTATTGAAGGTCCAAATAGTCTATTCTGCTAATTTTGATGAATTCGGATCCAATCTTCTTCCCAAAGAATAATTCCGACTATCAAGAATATGAAAGAAAATTATCTTTATGTAGAAACGGATTTGTAAAAGAACTTGGAAATTTTATTTTATTTGACTAAATTGATTACAATGATTAGATTTGTTAACATTAAAAATTGCAAGGACTGTCACTATATTATTAATAATAAGAGAAGAGGCACCTTAGCTTAATGCACGTTGCTTGACACTGCGTAGACAAACAGGGAACAATCACCTACCTGGATCCCTTTATTTCCTTCAAACTTTATATGTAAAAAAAAAACCTTTTGTTCCAAAAATTTATTCTCTTTAAAGTTTGCTAAACTCTTCGCACATCCACAAGTTATTCAAAGAAGGTGCAAAAGCAAACATTTACGTTTCAATCCCATATCCTTCAATTGAACAACAAAACAAATACTAACAATATTTCTCTTAGTTCCTAATAAGATATAAGATATAAAGCACCCAGAAGATCTGAGTATCCTTCCTAACTGGAGGAGATTATGGATGTCATTGAATAGGTGAGGTTATATGATAGTGACCATCTATTCTTTTTTTTTTTTAAATTATACAAAACTCATTCATGTTTCCAATGTCAAAACATTTGCTCAATTTAATTAGCTGTTTCAATTCCATATTTTCCGAAAGATCCCATTCAGTATATGCATGATTACTCGATCAAAGACATAATCCCGAGACAAAAAGTTCACGGAAATTAGAAGTTACATAAAAAAATGAAAGAACACCGCACATACAAAGAATGCATAATCAAAACATGATCGAACAACAAAAAGAAAGGTCTCCAAAAGATGAGGAAGAGATCAATTATATTGATGACGGAGACTTAGTTTGTTTTGTAGCATACTTTCCTGATTTGACCCTTGTTTCCGGTATACACACCGAGCGAGCCCATCTTTACCAATACCTTGCCGAAGTTCTCCAAAAAGTAATCATTATTGTCAGCCAAGGCCTTAACAAATGAAGAGGTACTTGGATCGAATGCCAATGCATTATCGATCGGCAGAACACCCTTGCCTTCGAGCAGCTTCTTGTAATACAAGTTGTCAACAGTGCGGACACTGTCAGGACCGTCTAAGAAGACAACATTGGTGTCGGTTGAGGTGTCATATTTGCAAATAAAGCTGCTGATGAAAAAAACATAGAAGGCATTCAAGCTTGGGTCGGGCTTATTAGTGCCCTTGTAGTTGTACAGCCTGTCCTTGATGACATTGCAGTGCGTCACTCCAACTGTGTGTCCACCTAAAAATAAGAAATGAAGATGTCAACTATGTAATTAATGAGTTTCTTTATCCCTTAATATATATTCTGTAACAGTTTTCGTTTGAAATTTAACGATTAGTTACCTAGCAAACAAACTGTTTCAAAGGGGCTGAAGCCCTGGTCTCCATAATATTTAAGTGCTTTAGAAACAGGGATATCCGGTGCTGGTAGATCAACATAAGATGCCAATCCAACCATGCCATCCCTTCTTCCCATTGGTACCTCAAAGTACTTTCCTTTAGCCTTATATTTATTGATAAAAATGAGAAATGAGAAGAAGAAAAAAAAATTAGACAACATAATATATAGCAGTTGTTAGAAGATCTCCCTAGTAATATATATTAATTGGTATAAAGTAGATGCACCAAAACTTTTTAAGTTTAACATACCGCGACAACTGCATCTCGAGTAGCAGCTGCAATGATGTCAGAACAAGAGACCACACCTGGGCATTCCTGCTCTAATGCTGCTTTGATGGTATCAATCAGCTCATAGCCCTTAACAGTGAAGTTCGGGACGGCAGTTTGCTCACTGTTGGGGCCCCGCAACAGTAGTGATGCATCACATTTCTGTATTTGAGTTATCAATATTGCTTAGAAAGATATTGAACAAAAGTATATCCAAAATAAGATTTTGAAGGATGACTTGGTTAAAGCAGTGAAAATATTGTATAAAGTAAAATAAGTGTGTAAAAACAAGGCAGTTGATATTTAACCTTATCTCCCAAGCAATCATGGAACTGGAGGCGTAGGAGGAATGCAACGATATCTGGGTCATATGCAAAGCGGGCATTGACGATTCCCTTGATAATAGACTCGACATCTTTGGTCCCGCATTTGCCTTTGTAAAGGCCTACTTTCAGCTGGCCATAGCAGGAACTGATGAGACCAAACACAAGCACAGTAATAATGGTTGCCCGGCTCACCATTGTTAACTTGGTTTCTTAAACTTTGTTAACTATGGTAGAGAAGGAGCGCCTTGAGGTGATGGAAGAGAAGAGTTTGCATGCGCTATTTATGGAGGACGGGCTACAATAATCTATATATCCTCCTATCACTATAAGAGGAATTAAGAAAAAGAATAATGAAAGGATTGAATAACAAACAAGACGTGATGTCCACAAAATTTGCAACTTGATCGTTTCATTATTCTTTTTCTTAATTCCTTTTTTGTTTCTATAAATTTATTGACTATTTCGAAGGGAATGTCAAGGTGGTCACGTTGCAAATTTTAATATGAGGTGATTCAGCCGACTCAACGTAGCTTCTGGCAATAAAAAAAGAATTTTATATTTCTTATGCTTTAATATAATTAGTGGATTATTTGAGTGTAATCTTATCTCTTAACATATTTTTTTTACAAATTATTTTTTTTACTAACTTTTCCCTATTTTTTTCTTACAAAGCAAGCTTCTGCTAAAAAAAATCTGAGTTTCCAATTCAATTCTTTTAATTCCAGCCGATTCATCCGATTCCGAGCTTCAGAACCATGGCCACTAGCATGCTCCTATCAGGTTGTGATGGCGGCTGCCAATGCTCTGATCTCCATGAAGGCGGCCCTCACTGTTAATCTTTTTAAACTTTGGTAAATCCGAGAGAGAAGAAGAAAGAGATTAGATGGAAGTTAGTCTTTCATTTCACTGTGTCAATCTGATTACAGTAGTGAGTTTATACAGAAAACTAAGAAAGCATATTAATTAACCCTATGTTACATTTAATCATGGTAATGAGCGTGTTTCAACAAAGAGAAGAATTCTCTGCCAATTGCAATATCATTGGAGAAATGACAGAATCTAAAGAAACTATCACAATTAATTAATAACATTGGAGCTCTCCATTGTATTGCTTACAGTCTTTGTGCATCAGATTGCACTTGATCAATTCAACTGCATGTCGATCTATTATCTAACACAGTGTTGTTTTAAGGAGGCATCTCTATATTTAATTAGATTCTCTTGAATTCGCTTGGTATAATGTTTGAAGAACTCGTTAAGCACAATTTATCTTGAGATGCAAATGGGCCCGAGTGTCTGATGACTTGCATCATGAATTTTTTTGCAGTCCGGGACCACTTGCGAGTATTACGAAATGAAATGTTGTGCATAGTGCCTGAAGAACTGTGATTTTGCTGCAACGTTGTATCTTTTGCTTTCATATCATGTTGCTGTTGTCAGGTTTAATTGTTTTTGGGTTTTTCTTTTCCTGATTGTGCTAGCTAAGCTTTAATTATTTGAAATTTACTTATGTTTTCTTAAACTAAAATTGTGAGGAAAATAAACTTTCTCTGGTTAATTAACTGGTTCACATTCTATACCAGCTTGAAGTACCCGTACCAGTCAATACCTCGTGCTTCTAATTATTTATATGCTTAGCATAAGTAGTCCCATGTTTTTTTGCTTTTTTATATACATTAAAAATGATTAAATCTCCGAAATTACAATTTTGCAAACTCATTGGGTGTATTTTTAAACAGGAGAGAGGCTCACTGTCACAGCCTAAGATGAGCTTGTGACTGAGGGTGATGATTTTGGAATTTTCATATGTTTTTTTGAGTATAATTTCTAATGTAAATGTATTGAATATGAAAGAAGGGAATAACTAGAAGGTTCTATTTTCATTCTTTTTCTCCGTAGCTTACACAAGAAGGAATAGCATATATATAGTTAATCTGACAAATCTGACATCTCCAATTGTATCTAACATCTCCATTACTACTACTCTTTAACCATCCATTTAGTCTAAACTAGCAGACCATAAACACTTAAAACCTAAGCTAAACAAAAATCTAAAGTAGGCCCAGCAGCCCAAAATCTATATTTCTTTCACACAGTACGTCTATTCAACTTCCTTCTTCTTCTCTTAAAAACCAATCACCTGACATTTCCTCCCCCTTCAAAGTACACTTGACCTCAAGTGTTCATCTTCGCAATAAAATCTGGAAACTTGCGCTCTATTTCATCATACTCCTCTCATGTCGCGTCTGATTCCGGTAAATTTTCCCAACTGACCTTGATCATAACCATAGAAGAATTTCCTTTCCTTGTCAATCTCCTCTCCAAAATTGACATTGGTAACCTCTGATCAACAACTTTAGGTCCTAGCACGGGTAAATTAGGGGCTGGTGCTGCACTCTCTCCAATTTTTTTCTTCAATTGAGAGACGTGGAAGACAAGATGTACAGTGAAACCCGGTGGTAATTCAATCCGGTAAGCTACCTCACCAATTCTCTCTGTAACTTTAAAAGGTCCATAGTACTTAGGCCCCAACTTTTTGTTCTTTCTCTGACTTACTGACACTTGCCGATATAGCTGTAGTTTTAGATACACCAGATCACCTACTTGAAATTGCCTATCTGACCTTCCTTTGTCAGCATATTGCTTCATTCTAGCTTGAGCCTTTGCCAATTGATCCCTTAACTGCAACAATGCTTCGTGTCTTTGCTTTAAATAGGAGTCAATGGTTTCAATCGAGGAGCTCGGGGGTGTCCCCAATCCAAGTTGAGGGGGGTCATACCTGTATAGTGCTTGGAACGGTGTACAATTGAGAGATGAGTGAAAACTGGTATTGTACCAATATTCAGCCAAACTTAACCATGACATCCACTTCTTGGGATTACAAAAACACATTGCTCGTAGGTAGTTTTCTAGGCATTGATTGACTCTCTCGGTTTGCCCATCGGTTTGTGGGTGGTATGATGTCGAGTATTGCAAGGAAGTTCCAACTTGCTTAAACATTTCTTTCCATAGGTTGCTAGTAAATATCTTATCTCTATCAGTGACAATGGTTTGGGGTAGACCATGCAATTTGTAGATACGATCAAGGAACAGTTTGGCAACTTGAGAGGCTGAGAAGGGGTGAGACAAGGGAAGGAAGTGTGCATACTTTGTCAAACGGTCAACAACCACTAATATGATATCCTTCCTCTCTGATTTTGGAAGGCCCTCTACAAAATCCATACTAATGTCGCACCATATTTTTGTGGGGATAGGTAGAGGTTGTAACAGACTAGGGATTTTCACATTTTCACTTTTGCTAATTTGGCACACATCACAACCACTAATTTCTTTATACACATCTTGTTTCATACCTGGCCAAAATAACCCTTTTTTGAGCCTTTGGTAAGTTGCAAGAACACCAGAATGTCCTCCCATGGCTGTACCATGCATCTCTTGTATCAGTTTGCCCCTAAGGTCATTCATAGAGCCTATGTAAATCCTCCCTTGCTGCTTGATTAAACCATGATCTTCAATCCATTTTCCTTGTTTATCTTCTCCTTTTAACTGTTCTTTGATCTTTATTGCTAATTGATCTCCCTCATAGCTCCTTGTGACCTCTTCTACCCACTTAGGCTCTAATGCACTGACAAGCTTGTTGAACTCAACATGATTTGGATTTAACCTTCTAGATAATGCATCTACAACTTTGTTATTTATTCCCTTCTTGTACTCAATTGAATAGTCGAGCCCAATGAATTTGGTTAGTGCCTTGTGCTGCATGTGGTGGGTTAACTTCTGTTGCAATAGATGTTTAAGGCTTTCGTGATCTGTTCGAATGACAAATGGCTTCACTTGTAGGTAATGTCTCCACCTCTTGATAGTAGTCGTCAATGCCATTAATTCCTTCTCATAGGTTGACATTCCCTGCCCCTTAGGTCTAAGTGCCTTACTAAAGAAGGCTACCGGTCTTTTGTCTTATGTTAGGACTGCTCCGATGCCCAAATCGGAAGCATCAGTTTCAATGGTAAACAGCTTCGTGAAATCTGGTAAAATCAGAACCGGGGCAGATACCATAGCTTGTTTGAGCTTTTCAAATGCCCCTTGTGCCTTCTCATTCCAGCTAACCCGCCTTTCTTTAACTGATCAGTAAGCGGTTTGCTAATCTGGCCATAGTTCCTCACAAACTTTCTATAGTAGCCCGTCAACCCAAGAAATCCTCGTAATTCTTTGAGAGTATTAGGTTTTGGCCAATTCAGCATTGCATCAATTTTATTTGGGTCTGTTGCAACTCCCTTTTCAGATATTACATGGCCTAAATACTCCACTTGCGCCACTCCAAAAGCACACTTACTTTTCTTAGCAAGCAACTGATTTCTCCTCAATGTGTCAAGTACTTCATGCAGTAGGTTCACATGCTCCTTTATGCTTTTGGAATACACCAAGATATCATCGAAAAATACCAAGACTCTGTTGTTCGTACAATAATCTTTTACGTCTATTTGACTAATTTGCAAAAACATACAATTATTGAATTTTACGATTTCTTCTATTTTTGAGAACATATAGGTCCAAGAAGAGTAAGAACTGCGATATAATAAGCTTGGACTGAAGAAATCACGAAGACTTTTATCAAGAATACAAATTGTAAAATCAAAAGCTTGGTAAAGTATGTTTGAGGTTGATTAAATTGGGATAAAACGTTATGAACGTTTTCAAAACGTTGGTAACGTTTTATAATAATCAGTAGCAACAAACTGATCAAAAGAAGAATCAAGTTATAACGTTATACAAACGTTGTGACGTTTTACAAACGTTGTAACGATTAATAGCTTTAGAACTGCTGAAGCACAGCTGAACTATACCAACATGAAAAGTTGTAACGTTTCTAAAACGTTGTAACGTTTTATAAAATGTTGCAACGTTTCAGGAATAATTAAGCTTCAAATAACTTCTATTTTGATCAAGTTTTTACAGGTTAAAACGTTGTAACGTTTTACTAAGCTGTCAGAGATTTGAAACCCTAAAATCGCATTTGAATAAAACGTTGTAACGTTTAATAAAACGTTGTAACGTTTAATAAAACGTTAGTAACGTTTTATGTCAAACAGCTCATTTTTGAGCTGCCACTATAAATAGACTGAAAGGATCACTTTCAAATCTAACCTAGCCGTCCCTAAACTTTAAAATAGGCGATTTTCTGAGAGCTTGGTTCCACCATTGTTGATTGAGCTTAAAACTTCAATATCTCTCAATCAATCTCAAACAACCTCAAATCCACTTCACTAATCTCTAATTAGATTAGGTTAGAGTGATCTATTGAGTGTTTCTCTTGTTCTTGAGTAGCTTGTGTGACTTCCCTTGTTTGTAAGGGCTCGCCGGCTCAAACCTCGAGTTGCTCGTGTGACTTCCCTTGGTTGTAAGGGCTCGCCGGCGCTCATCTCTCGTTGGCCGTGACTTCCCATTTTGTAAGGGCTCACGGTTCACAATTGTAATCCTTTCATATTGGGTAATAGAAAGGCGCACCTAGAAAGAGGTTGCGACGCCTCGGAGGTAGGCCATTGTTTTGCCGAACTCCGTTATCATCCCGCGTGTCAATTTCTCTAAACTCATCTATTTACTTTCAATTGCAATTTATTTTCAGTTTTTGTTCAATTAGAGGTGCCCCTAAGTGCAACAAAGTGGTATCAGAGCAAGTTACTCGAATTAAGACACACTTAATTAGAGTTAGATCAACTTGTCAAATGGCACCCTATAGACCCGTGAAGGAACCCCTAATTTTTGGCAATTCGACCAAAAATTTTATGCATTGAAAGAAAACCATGATCAATTATCTAAACATTCTTGAGTTATGGGATGTGGTTAACAAGGGGTATACACCAATATTCACTACCACTACCACCGACATTAAAATCGAGACTCCTGAATCTAAACAAACCAAGAAAGACAATGATCTTGCAATTAATGCCATAATTAACTTGGTTAGTGAATCGGTTGCTTTGATCTTTGGTAGCTCTTCAACGCAAAGAAATGTGGGATGCTCTTGTAAACCGGTATGAAGGAAATACCCAAATCAAACGAACCAAAATAACCGGTCTAGAGGCAAAATTTGAAACCTTTAAGGTTGAAGATGGTGAAAGCATTGAGGATATGTATAATAGACTTATGCATATCCAAAATGAATTTACCGAATTGGGAGAACCACTTTCTAACAATAAAATTGTAGGAAAGCTATTGAGGGTGATGCTTATGAGGGATAGATGGTCCGGATTGGTGAGTGCTCTAGAAGCAATCCAAGGCACGCATGACACATTCACACCGGATGACCTCTATGCACATTTTAGGAGCTTCGAAGAAAAACTTCGACAATCCAGTGATTTGAAGCAAAACTCAAAATCCAAAACCGTAGCTTTCTCGGCACAAAACCGTAACTTTCCTAGCTCCTCAAACACCCATCTCTTAAATGATCAATTTATCAACAAAATTGATCATGAAACATCCAAAGATGCCCTTCTCTTATCAAAGATGTTTCAAGGGATGCTTGATTTTGAAAGAAAATATAACAAGGAACGAGAAGAGAAGAGCAAGAGGGTAGTATGTTTTGCATGCCATAGAGAGAGACATACTATCCAAACATGTTTGAAACTATTCCCACAATTGAAGAATACGGATGGTGAGAAACAACAAGACCGAAAACCAAGGCAAAAGTATGACGGATACAAAAAGAAGAAAGCCAAAGCTATGCAAGCCTTGTTTTCGGATAGCGAGACGGATAAATCCGATATGAAATCAGAAAATGAAGAGGAGATCAACCTTGCATTGATGGCAAGTGTGGATGAAGGTCTCTTGAAGATCGACATGGACTCAATTATAGCAAGCAAGAACATCACCGATGAGACAACCATCAACTTTCTCATGGAGCTTGCTAAATCAAGGAATGCCAAGGAGGGAGATGATGAAGTCAAAACCTCAACAAATTTCGCAAATGAGGTACATTCAACTCTTAGTCTTGATGGTTATGAGACCGAATAAGAATTTGTAAATGAAGGTGGTGAAGAATATAGTGGAGAAATTGATATTGAAAATTGTATACTTACAAATGAGACCAACCATGACTTGTGTACCAATCGGTTAGAAACCAATGATGCAAGCACTTTCACAAATAAAACCCTAATGCACGATGCTAATGAATCTAGGTTGCGATCTCTCATTGATGATTCAACTAGAACTTTGGTTGAAAAGGAAGGTATTATCCAAAAATTAATTGCTAAAAATGATATGTTAGAACTTGAAAATAAAAAATTAAAAGCATCGCACATAGGTGAAATAGGCATATTAAATGTTAAAGTTCAAACCTTAGAGACTGAAAATAGGGCATTAAGGTCTCCTAGTGAATTTTCAAATGTCACTAGTCTAGATCCTTATTATGTGGATAGTTTGATCAATGGGCAATCTTATCGCAAAATGGATAAAATTGGTCTTGGATTCGAGAAGGGTCAATCCTCATTCGAATCTAACCACATACAAGGCCCGAAAGGAAAAGGGGAACATATACAAACTTCAAACACCAAAAATTGTAAACTTAAGTTTAATTGTGATAAGTATTCTACTTATCAATTTTTTACCAAAAAGGGTAATAATTCCTTGCAAAAGGAGTCAAACAAAGGGAATACCTCTCAAATCTCAAATGCTAAACAAAATAATGCATTTAGGTATAAGTATAATCATAAAAATTATAAGTACAAAAATTTTCAAAATAGTGATAGGAACACATTTAATCCAAAATGGTCAAACAAAACTTATTTCAAAGGACCGGATGGATGGTTTTATGAACTCAAAAATAAAAATGTTTTACAAAATCAAACTCAAATAAATGGTTTAACAAAAGATGTTCCCCAACATCACAATAGAATTGAGTCTAACAACACCAAAAGTGTCACATCTAGAGTTACAAATATGTCATTTGTTAATCCAAAGAACAAAATTCATGAAGTGAAAACAAAATACCATGCCACTTTCAAACAAGGTTCTATTGCACAAAAGCCATCAATTACATTTTGTAATTATTGTTGCAAAATTGGTCATACCTCCTTAGAGTGTAGATTTAGGAATGGAGACAACAACCCAAATGTTGTTTGGATTCCTAAAGCTAAACTAGTTTAAATTCAAACAAAATCTCCCCTAATTTATTCAAATTGCTAAAAACAAAGGGGGGGGAGATTAAACAAGGTAGGAGTGTTTGATTAAATCTCATAACGAATACTTTGATCATTGATAGTTGTTGTACACAAATTTTATGGATTATCCAAACTCTGAATGATTATGAAATTCGCTTCTGCAACATACCAATTATGTGTTACAATACTAGTGCCATAATGATATTCAAAAATCCGGTGCTTCATTACAGAACCAAGCACATAGAGATAAGGCATCATTTTATTAGGGATCATATAGAAAAAGGTGAAATTGAACTCATACATAATTTGAGGGGGAGCACTTTAAATTAGTGCTAATTTTTTCTCACCCTTTCGTCGATTTCCAAAAGGGGGAGAAATTGGTACAAATAGCTTGACATGCAAAATCAAAATTGGGTAACTAATTTTTTGATAATTTCCGATTTATGCACTTACTCACATTGTATGTTTTTGCAAATCACCAAAAGGGGGAGATTGTTGTTCGTACAATAATCTTTTACGTCTATTTAACTAATTTGCAAAAACATACAATTATTGAATTTTACGATTTCTTCTATTTTTGAGAACATATAGGTCCAAGAAGAGTAAGAACTGCGATATAATAAGCTTGGATTGAAGAAATCACGAAGACTTTTATCAAGAATACAAATTGTAAAATCAAAAGCTTGGTAAAGTATGTTTGAGGTTGATTAAATTGGGATAAAACGTTATGAACGTTTTCAAAATGTTGGTAACGTTTTATAATAATCAGTAGCAACAAACTGATCAAAAAAAGAATCAAGTTATAACGTTATACAAACATTGTGACGTTTATAAACGTTGTGACATTTTATAAACGTTGTGACATTTTACAAACGTTGTAACGATTAATAGCTTTAGAACTGCTGAAGCACAACTGAACTGTACCAACATGAAACGTTGTAACGTTTCTAAAACGTTGTAATGTTTTATAAAACGTTGCAACGTTTCAGGAATAATTAAGCTTCAAATAACTTCTATTTTGATCAAGTTTTTACAGGTTAAAACGTTGTAACGTTTTATAAAACATTGGTAACGTTTTATAAAACGTTGGTAACGTTTTACTAAGCTGTCAGAGATTTGAAACCCTAAAATCGCATTTGAATAAAATGTTGTAACGTTTAATAAAACGTTGGTAACGTTTTATGTCAAACAGCTCATTTTTGAGCTGCCACTATAAATAGACTGAAAGGATCACTTTCAAATCTAACCTAGCCGTCCCTAAACTTTAAAATAGGCGATTTTCTGAGAGCTTGGTTCCACCATTGTTGATTGAGCTTAAAACTTCAATATCTCTCAATCAATCTCAAACAACCTCAAATCCACTTCACTAATCTCTAATTAGATTAGGTTAGAGTGATCTATTGAGTGTTTCTCTTGTTCTTGAGTAGCTTGTGTGACTTCCCTTTTTTGTAAGGGCTCGCCGGCTCAAACCTCGAGTTGCTTGTGTGACTTCCCTTGGTTGTAAGGGCTCGCCGGCGCTCATTTCTCGTTGGCCGTGACTTCCCATTTTGTAAGGGCTCACGGTTCACAATTGTAATCCTTTCATATTGGGTAATAGAAAGGCGCACCTAGAAAGAGGTTGCAACGCCCTGGAGACGTAGGCCATTGTTTTGCCGAACTCCGTTATCATCCCGCGTGTCAATTTCTCTAAACTCATCTATTTACTTTCAATTGCAATTTATTTTCAGTTTTTGTTCAATTAGAGGTGCCCCTAAGTGCAACAGACTCCTTTCCTCAATTTCTCCTTGAATACATCATTCATTAGGCTCTGAAAAGTTGCCGGCGCATTCGTCAATCCAAATGGCATCACCCTAAATTCAAAATGCCCATGATGGGTCCGAAAGGCAGTTTTGTAAATATCCAACTCAGCCATTCGAATTTGATGGTATCCCGACCTAAGGTCGATTTTTGAGAACACTTTAGCCCCATGCAATTCATCTAATAGGTCTTCGATATGTGGTATTGGATACTTGCTTTTTATAGTTGCCGCATTGAGCTTTCTATAATCTACACACATCCTCCAAGTTCCATCTTTCTTTCTCACTAGTAGAGCCGGTGCCGCAAATGGGCTGTTGCTAGGTCTAATTACTTCATTTTGCAATAATTCCTCTACTATCTTCTCAATTTCAGATTTCTGCACATGGGAATATCGGTAGGGCTTCAAATTTATTGGTTCTATGCCTTCTTTGAGAGGTATGCTATGGTCATGCAGTCTCTTTGGAGGTAGGGTGTGCGGTTCCTGAAACACATCCTCATAGAATTGCAACAGTTCCTCAAGAGGTTTTGGGGTAAAAGAGCTCAACTCATCAGATTTCACCACACTCTAGTGTCCTATCATACACAATTCCCCTTCTTCTACTTCAAGTAAGTCATCTCTATTCATTACACATAAGCTGGCCTTGTCTCTCTTTATTCCCTCCAAATGCACTTCTTTTCCTTCCCTCTGGAACTTCATTGTGGATTTATCAATATCAAGGGTCAACGGTCCAATTCTCCTCATCCAATCCGTGCCCAACACCATATCATATGGTCCCAACTCCATAATTCTAAAGTCAAACTTGAAAGAGTTATCACCAATTTCCCACTGTACCCCCATGCCTTTAGCATCACTATACATCTTTTGACCATTGGCTATGGTGACGACCATTGGCATTGTTTTGGATATAGGCACCTGGGTAAACTTTGCCACTTTAGAATCTAAGTAGCTTGTGTTGCTTCCTGTGTCTAACAGAATGAGTATAGGTTGCCTCCTTAACTTGCCTCTCAATTTGAAAGTGTCAGTACATTGACTTCCTTCTAAGGCATTTAATGAAATAGTGACTTCTTCTTCACCATCAATCGGGTTTTCAAACTGTTGCACCTTAGCCAATGCCTCCTCTATTTCCTCATCACTGTCACACTTATCTTCTTCGTCGACTCCTTTCTGCCACTCTACTTTTTCGATCTCCATTTGGTGCATGGTTCTTGTTTTACACGTGTGTCCGGGAGCCCAAGCTTCTTTACAATAGTAACACTGATTTTGCTTCTTTGGAGGGTTGTGGTTTATGGCTTTGGAAGGTAATCTGAAATTTTTGGGCTGATGTGTATTTCCCTTTATGCTTCCTGGTTGTTGGTTCACGGGATAGTTTTGAGGGTGTTGCTGAAAATTCTTCGGTCTTCTTAACATTTCATAAATCAACTCTTGTCTTGCTGCCACTTCATATGCATCTTTCAAATTAATGGGTTTATGAGACATCACAAGCAATTTTAATTCCTCTTTCAAACCTCCTATAAAGCACTCCATATAACTTCCTTCATCAAACCACGGTTTTTCCCTCATCACCATTATTTTCATATCCTCAAATCGAGCCCTATACTCCTCAGCACTTCCTTTTTGCCTTACATGCATGAATTCATCCATTATCCCTACTACCCTCTTAGATTCAAATCTCTCAATTAGCTCAGACTTGAAATCCAGCCAAGTTAGTTCTCTTGCTCGTGTGGTTAACACTCCTTGATACCACGATTCTGGCCTCCCTTTTAGATACATAGATGCTATGCACACTTTTTGTCTCTCTTGAACTTGATACACAGTGAAGAAATTCTCGCATTTGTATAACCAAGCTCGAGGGTTTTCTCCATTAGAACAAGGAAGGTCAATCTTCGGTGTTGTAATTTGTGGTTGTTGGGTTATGTAGTTTGGTCTAGGTTGGAACTGGGGAGGGTATAAAGCTGGATTGAGTGGTGGATAATGAGCTTCTGGTTGATAATTTGGTGGATAAGTTTGTAGTGGATGGTACGGTGGCACATATGGGTTGAGGGTCTGCATCGGTATGTGGCTCGTGAAAGTTGCATTAGTTAGATTATGATCAATATGGTAGATTTGATTTGAGGTTGCTGAATTTGGTTGATACTAGTAAGGGTGGTTCGATGGTTGGTATGTATTAGCTCGAGGTTCAGGTGGTCTTGTGTTGGTTCCAACATGACTTGAATTTTGGTTAATTGAGTTTATGTTAAATAAGCCATGTTGAAGAGGGTTTGTGGAAATAGATTCACTGTGCATGAGGTTGGCATGATGGGCTATAGGATTGGGTTGATTAAAGGTGCTGGATGAGGGGTTTTGGCTGGTGGTACCAATACTAGTATTTGGTTGTACCGGCTCGGAATTTGGTTGGTATTTGCTCATCTCCAAGGTGTAAAAATTAGGGGACTTGTTGCTGGTTTTGTTTTGCAAATTTTCAGTGCTACTCGCAGTTATACTGGGATTTTTACTCTTTAATTGTGCATTTTGGACAGAAATACCCCTAGGAGGCAAGGATGCTGATGCTTCTTCTTCAACTACATCCTTATGCTTTGAAAGTGCCATGGATATCATTTCAGCCATTCTTGCTGAGAGCATCTCACCTTGTTGCTTCATCTCATTTACCATTCTTTCTTCTAGATCGGTGAGGTGCCTCACTTGATTCTCTTGCCCCAGCTCAATGGATTCAATATGTTTCCTCATCTCTCCTTCCATCTCGATCATCTGGGCTCTCATGGATGCTTGATCTTCCTTCACTTGCCCCATCTCTGTCTTAGCTCGTGTATCGCCTACCATGGGGTCAAGTAACACACACACAGGTTGGATTTATGGCTCTGATACCACTTGTCACAGCCTAAGATGAGCTTGTGACTTAGGGTGATGATTTTGGAATTTTCGTATGTTTTTTTGAGTATAATTTCTAATGTAAATGTATTGAATATGAAAGAAGGAAATAACTAGAAGGTTCTATTTTCATTCTTTTTCTCCGTAGCTTACACAAGAAGGAATAGCATATATATAGTTAATCTGACAAATCTGACATCTCCAATTGTATCTAACATCTCCATTACTACTTCTCTTTAACCATCCATTTAGTCTAAACTAGCAGCCCATAAACACTTAAAACCTAAGCTAAACAAAAATCTAAAGTAGGCCCAGCAGCCCAAAATCTATATTTCTTTCACACAGTACGTCTATTCAACTTCCTTCTTCTTCTCTTAAAAACCAATCACCTGACACTCACTCCCTAAAGTCGAGAACCTGTTTCAGGAAAAGTCACCATATCAGGAAGTCTTAATTTTTGAGGTATCATTGACAATTTGCTCCTGAACTTGTATCCTTTTTGTTGATTTTTGTATATCTGATGCAGTACTAGGAGATGATTGTCCACCTTCCGCTTTGTTTCATTTCATAGTTCAAAAAATCGACCGATTTCGAATCAAATCGGCCGATTCAACTCGGAATTGGACAGGACCGAGCGGATTTTTGCCCGATTCTCGAGTTTGTGCGATTTTTTCCAAAAAATCGGATGAACAGTGACGAAATCGGCCGATTTTTCAATTTTTCGGCCGAGTTACACCGATTCAAGCCGATTTAAAGCAAAAAATTTCAATCTCACTAACCTGGACTGTCAATCGCAGAAGATTCAAGCAAAAAAATAGCGATTCTCACTGACCTGGACTGAGTCTCAACATTTGCGAAGGAACTGTCGTTGAGAACTGTCGTTGCGAAGGAACTGCCGAAGAAATTGTCATTGGACAGAGTCTCAGTCCAAGAAGAAAGAACGCTAATTTGGGAGAAATATTTCGCTTCGCTGATTTGGGGGAAATTTTTAGCTGTCAGAAGAAGAAAGAGTATTTTACAGATAGGCCCTCACTTTGTTCAGTATTTGCAAATGATAAATCACGAAATAAGAGGGAGAGCAGCGTGTGAGATCTCAAATAGATTTACATCAGCCTTTTTTATTTGCATGTGGGACCCACTCTTATACTTTTTCTCAAAAGTTATATACGAAATTTGATAAGTTCAGTAGATGTGGTCATGCTTTATTACTTAGTTTGATAATTGTATACGAAATTTCTATTTAGTCGTAGCCGAACCACGTGTAAAGTTTGTAAAGTTTCAGCATAGTATTTAAAGTCGTTTCAGTATTATCTTAGGTGTAAAGTTTGTAAAGTTTGAGCACAGAGGACGATGAGATGATTCAATCAGCTCGGTATAGCTTTTGACAATAAAAGTGTCTTTTATTTGTAATATTTGTAATATATTATATAATTAGTGAATTATTTGAGCATAATATTGTCTTAATTAACATAGTTTTTTTACAAATTATTTTTATCAAATTTTTCTAACTTTTTGGCTATAAAATAAGACTTCTGCCAAAATACCCGATTTACTGATCCGATTTTCCGATTCCAGCCGATTTATCCGATTCTAACTAGGCGGTCAAAAATCCGATTCCGATTCCGATTCAGATTTTTTGAACTATGTTCCATTCCATCCCCTAAAACTTTTAATTTATGATATTTTAATTCCTTTTATATTTTACTTACTGTACATTTAGTTTTTAGTTTAGTACCTTCTGGTACTTGTACTAAGTGAGTTGTGGTTTCTACATTGGTTGCTTTTGTTTATTACTGGTACTTGTACTAAATGAGTTGTGGTCTCTACATTGGTTGCTTTTGTTTATTACTGCAGTAGGCGCAATTGAAATAGCACAAGAGGTACTGTACTGGTATGTAATAGGATATCAGGTTAATTAAGGGATGAATATTCAAAAGATAGATATGTAATGCTGGTACGAAAAAAGAAAAAAAGAATTTCAAAGTAGTATGTAATGTGAAATAGCACAACAGGTACCGGTACAGTGGTACTTGTACGTAATGCGATATCAGGTTAAGGGATGAATTTTTAAAAGATATATATATGTAATGTTGATACAGAAAGAAAAAAATATCAATGGGTGTCTGACACATAATTTCATATCATAAATGGAATTGGAGTCTGGAAACAAATCTCTGTCATGAGACAAACTGTAATACCAGCAATCAAGATGGTCGTTCTTTTTTATATTTTAAATTTAGATTTTTTAGCTGCTTCAATCAATCTGTTTTTCTTACTCGTGTAGCAGCTTACTGTAACAGGCAATTTATGCCACATTGAACTCATCATTGATGAAATTATGCCTACGGGTTTTTCATTGATAAAATGCATTTATTTATTTATTTGTTATGGATATAGTGTTTTTATGATTATTTATTAGATGGTATCAATATTTTACATCTTATGTATTTATATACTTGTTTATAAATATATATATGAACGCTTGAACATTTGCAAAACTGATGCAATGTAAAATAATTAAATTGGCTTCTTGCACAACAACAACAACATTTCTTTGCATAAGTATCAGTATGTAAAGATGTAGTTATCAACACTTCTATATATGATTAGGAGTTGGGTTCATAAATATCAATACTTTTTAGAGCCCGAATTTGCTGTTTTTAGTGAGTTATTTTTAGGTTTTACAGGGGGTATAAAAGGTGACCTGTAGAATAGATTAAGGACGTTTTTGAGAGAGAGAATTTCTGATTTTGGATATGGAAAAGCAAAGACAAGCAAGGAAGAGAGAAGAAGGGAGAAGAGAACATCATTGATCAACCGGTTTTATTATTTTCATTCCTTTCAAACTCTTTTATTCTTTTGATTTTATTTGTGTTTTAATCATGACTGGCTAAAGATTTTTCTAGAGTTGATTAGGGCTGTACTTGAAACTTTTGTTATGATTTAGTTGGTTTTATTATATATGTTCTTGTTTCTTGTTATGGTATGTTCTTTATTTTAATTGATTGTGAATATCTAATCGAAATCACATGAAATCCTAGGATTTGATATTTACAATTGAGAAATTGAATATTAAGTCCAGACCATAAGGAATAAGGTATTTGATAGGCTAAGTACCGAGAGATGATGCTTGTCTTATACGGACTTTACCTAATAGTTTAAACAAATTGTGCCAAGTACCGAGAGGTGAAAGACGGTTTTCTAAATTAATTGAGACACTAAGAACTTAATGACTTTAGATTAGTATAACCAAGTACCGAGATGTGACATTTATTATAATTTAAAGAATGTATTAATATAGAGATATCACTTTGTATCTACAACATCAAACTGTGCCTTTATAAATATAAGAACAAAATTTACAAACCAATTAGTTGTAACACTAGTGGATAGGAACCCTAAGAAATCCTAATTTCTCATACTTGTTAAATATCAGATTTTTCTTTAAAGACTTTAGTTTATTTCAGTTTAATCGCAATCAAACCAACCTTTTGAACAAACAAAAACCTTTTTATTTCCTTTTACTAAATTAAATTGTTAGGTTAGATTTGATATTCCAACTTGTCCCTGTAGAGACGATCCCTAAGTACTACTCGATAAGGTTGTATACTTCCAACCGGATTGAGTGCAATTTAGGATTTATTACTTGTATTGTGTAACATCCTAATTTTCGAACACTTGTAGATTTAACTAATTTCAAGTAAAATGTGTTTAAAATAACAATAAGAATTTTCAAGTATATCTATAAGACTATGTAGTTTGAAATTTTGGAAATAGTATTGTAAAATTCTTGACTAATCTAGATTGATAAATTTGTTAAGTGTTTATAATAGAAATTATGAAAATGTCGTGACTTATTTAAACTTGCACTGACTTATGGTAAATTAATATAAATTATTTGAAATTCATTTGTTTTCAACATTTTGTTAATTCTTGTATTTTAAAAGTCAAGTTCATTTATAGAAATTCCAGGGGTTAAGTGGAAAATTTCTTATCATCTAAAATATATATATATAATAAAAGTAAAGGACACTTGGCAACCATGCATCTCATTTCTATTATCAAATATTTGAAAGTTTACACACCTAATAAACTTCTAAATTTCTCTACACGTGCCATGCTACTGTGACTCCAAATGTTATTCCTTTTCTTTTATCTCTCTCGTTAACGAGAGCACCATGGAAATTATCAGAAAATTTACGGAGAAACCAAGAAGGGAAAATAGAGAGAAAACAGAGAAGAGAAAAGAGGCGAGAAAGAAGTGGTGTCGGTAGTTTGACGTGACCGGGAAAACAAGGCAGACCGAGAAGAATGGTAATTCCGGGTTGATTGACTAATTTCTTGTATTCTTGGGGTTGCCCTTGAGTGACTCGATTTGGAACAGAGACCGACTTCTAGACCAATCACGCCCAACGTCAACAGGTGCGGATTTCGAGTTATTCTCAGATTCCTCAAACTAATTTTGTTGATTGTTGATTTAGCTTGCTTTATTGTTGATTGCTTGCTTATAATTATTGATTTGACTTGCTTGATTTTTGATTGCTTGCTTATAATTATTGATATGTATTGCTTGAATGATATATAGTAAATATATATGAATTATGGGGGCAATAATTAATGTTCGCAAGGCATGCATCATTATTATGATTTTCAAATTGCATAGTGAGGTAATTATTATAGTTTTCAAATTGCATGCTAAGAATACTTGAAATGCTTTAGGACATGATTATATTTTTCTTAAGCTAATTCATGACCATTTTTTTCATTTTGAAATGAAAACTTGACATGATTTGGAAAATAATGATTTGAAATATAATACTGTGAACTGTGTTAAAGAACCAGATGTCTGAAACCTGACGATCATGTATGCGCCTTATTCGGGGTAAGCGTGTAATTTTTGTTATGTAGGCACTGTACCTGTAGCGCATAACATAAATTGCATAGGCGCCATATTCGTGGTAGCGCATGACTTGGTTATGTAAGCGCTGTACCTGTAGCGCATAACTCTAGTCATGTAGGCGCCTTATTCGGGGTAAGCGCATAATTTCAGGTTATGGGCATAACAGAAATTGTGTAGGCGCCATACTTGTGGTAGCGCATGATCGGAGTCCTGTACGAGTCTTGACGGTCATGTAGGTGCTGAACTTGTAGCGCATGACCGAGGTCATGTAGGCGCTGTACCTGTAGCGCATGATCGAGTATTGTAATACCAAAATGAATACCTAATATATTGATATTTTATTCTATCATGAATAATCTTAAATAAAGCATGATAATATGATATGGTTGCACAACTAAATTTGATTAAACTTTTTAAGTCTATTGTACGTGAGCATTGCATGTCATAATATTTATTTTGCTTGATTGTTATTGCTATAAATTGTTTCTATAGCTTGCTGATTTTCTTTCGCGGTACTTGAGAAATTTCTTAAAGTGAGTTATATTTATGTTTTTTTTTACTGAATATAGTTGGTAATTTATATTATTGAATTTTTATACTATTATTGTAGTCTATATTTTTGGTACTTGGTGCTGTTTTGGTTTCAGTTGGTCGGATCTGCGGATAACTCGACTGGAACTGAATACCGCACTGTGAGATTTTTCAATCTCTCATCATTCCACTTTGTGGGTTCCAGGTACAAAACTCAAGAAAAGAAAATGCAATGTCGAACATGAAGACTGTGGGACTTTCAAAAAAGAGAGCAAGTTATGTCATTGGTAATGTATATGTATATATGAATTTATAAGATTTTACAAATCGCCTTGCGCTGATGAGCGCGGTGGGTTGTCTACCTTGCTGTCAAGGTGTGACATATTGCAAACAATACATCATTAAGATACTCTCGCTTTAATACGTGATTTTTTTTTTACTTTATATATTTTTTCTCTTATTTTTGATACTTATAATCTATTAGTCTATTTTAATTAAAATAGTTCGAAATTTTTTATTGATGTTTTGTAATTAACTATTTTTATATATGTAATCTTGTCATTTTATTAGTGTTATTGCGTAAAAAAAGAAGATAAAATTTTAATAGACAAAATAATTTTTTTAAGTAGATTGTTAAAAAAAATTGTGAAGTTATATATAATAAATCGATACATACAATGTCGATAGATTTTAATAATATAATAAAATCAATTAACTATTGTAATTTCCTTAAAAAATCTTAAAGATTTGATGAAAATAAATAATGAATACTTATTTTAGGATAGCATAAATTTTATAATCATGTTTTATAGTAACTTTTAAAGAACATATTTGAAAATAATATATGGCAGAAAAACATATTTTAAACAAAATAACATAGTTTATAAAACATAACTTTTAAGAAAATATAATTATGTGCTAATATATGAGAGAGAATTAGTTTTTAAAGAAAACACTTAATAAAGGGTAACATTATCTATATAGTAAAATATTTTGATAATGTTATGTTAATATAAAATTGAGTTGTTTTAATGTCACCCCCCAACGTCTTGGATTCAATTCATATTTCTGTGTTTACAACCAAGTTGTGGTCTCCTGCGTTGAACTTCTTTAAAATATCAAAAATTATTGGTTGTCTAGCAGCTTGCTATATATGATTTTCTTAATTTTACCCGGCCATTATATTAAGATAATAAGATATATCTTCAATCAGCAAGATATGTGCGCTGTTGTTGTTTTAAAATATAGCTTAAATTTGATCAAGATCAAGAAAACAAAGAATTCAAATTAAAATTTCCATTGTTTTATTCTCTCTCTCTCTCTCTTTTTTAAAAAAAAGGTGGAATAACCCACCAATTTCATTTGAAATACATGATACTCAGAGGTGTTGGTACCAAAACAGTAGCAATCACCTATGAAATGTTTTTACAATTCCAATATTAAAAAAGAACAGCAAACCAATAGCATGCAAGTACCAACAAAAGAACTACATCAATCTATCATCTCAAAACATAACATAAAGAATAAGATAACAACACAAGAAAATTAAAAATATTGATATATCATCAGTTTTTAATATATTCTTCAAACATTTTGTACTTGAACATACATATCTTCAGATTTTCCAATTCCTTTGAGTATTCCAAATTGGTAACAAAAAAGGTTATACCAAAATTAATTTGTTACCAATTTCAAGACACCAAATCATACCGCAGCTAATGCCAAAAAAAACTTTTGACATCAATTTGTTTCCAATTCCTTTGAGCATTCCAATTTCTTTAAACCTTTTCACAACAACCTGGAATGTGACTGGCACTATTTGTGTACCATGCACACACAAAAATAATGAAAATTAAGAAATTTTTGAAAAATTAATGAATTTTTTTTTGCCATTTATTAGAGACAACTTGATCTTCGAAATCGTTCATATTTAATATATGTCTATATTAGTTCCTCTATGTGCGTGCGCTATTAAATTAATGTCAGAGTCGTTTCATTTTTCAGATTAATAAAATTTGACAAAGACTGCACTGTCCCATTTTTCAAATTATATAATATATACTTAGTTGGGGATAAATACTCAATCTGTATTCTATACCAAATGATATTTCTTATTCTAAGGCATGCCCCATTACTGGGAGAGTACCTAGTATTTGAAAAACAGATGTGACGATTTCATGTATACCATGTTATTATGTGTCACTAATAATATGCCCTCTTTTATTTCAGTATTTTCCATAATATTATGAAAGAAAAACCTAGCTTTGTGCTAGAAGAAAAATAACCAATGAAGATGTAGATTCACAGCGAGATTTTTTTTATTCTGGTTTTTTCTAATATTGTGATACTTGCAGAAACTATTTAATTGTGAAATTAAGTAATGAGATATTTAATCTGCCACATATATATTTGCAGATAGTAGATGCACAAAATGCAGGAGAAAAAAAATTAATTTCAGTAAAAAAATAAGACTAAAATTCAAGGAATGTGAATCAATTTAAACTTGCATTGCATAACTTGGCCATCACAATTATAATATCTTAATTGTCTAAGCGACCTATGATTAAAACATGGAGACACTCATAAGAAATTATGCATGTTCTTTTTTAAAAATTTGTCAATTACTTGTTTATATTGTGCTTTCAGATTAAGTTCTTTATTATAAATGTTATTTATATTTTTTCATTTATTCATGCAGTGTCATCTGTCAAGAATGCCATATGAAGAAAACAATTTACATGACGTCCGTATCCAATGGTGTAAGTTCTTGCAATTATTAGTTTAATTGTAATGCAAGAACTTGATGGTGGGGGGATTTAGTGCTGATATATTATTGTTTGTGGTTTAAAAACAGTTATTGTTTACGGGTTTTTACATTCAGACACTTTGGTGTTGGATTTAATAATGATGTGGTAAAAACAATTGTTAGTTTTCAGGCACAATAAAATATTGCTCTATATATTGGCTGTATGTGTGATATTGCCAGCTTGTTGGCTAATAATTGTTGTATACTTTATATATATATATATTGCTTGTTGCATGGATTAATATATATGTCGAGTACTTGTATATGTATAAATATTTTGTTGATGTCTATAATATTTGTTGGTTAAAAGATGGGTATAAAATGAACGCATGCATGTTTATTGTTGCTTTTCTAGTTGGGTTTTAAAAATGGCTAACAAATATATGATGGAAGCCAGCATGTAATACAAGAATTAAGAATAAAATATAATAATTACATATACATCACCATCAACTTAAAACTTAATGACTGCTAGAAAACTAGAACATGCCAATGCCAACTCAAACAAAACATATGATGCAAGACACTTTTGCAATTGGCTATTAAATTCAAGTCTACCCTTGCAATTACTCAATTCTCTATCCTTACAAATACTAGATGGGGCCCACACTCTATATCGTTGCTGGGGTTGTCAATGATACCTTTTTACACATTTACCTAACCCGTATTGTATTCGATGAGGCGGGTATGGGTAAGATTTTTTTCCCGTTAGTTTATTGGGTATGAGTATGGGTAAAAAAAAATTTGTTAACCAAATGGGTAAGCGTATGGGTAATGATTATTTTGTACCCATTACCCTATAGGGTAACTATAAAATCTACATATATATACAATTCAATTTCCAACTCACTTAAATATATATATTCGTGTTTTTGAATTTTCTTTCTTTATAAAAAATAATTTAGTTTGAATTGATTGCACATTTATTTTTATTTTTTTTGTTACAAATGTGATTACATATTGTGAAATGAATGAGTTTTTGATATTTAATTTGTAAAATATAATAAAACTAATTATTATATTAGTATTATATGTTATCACCTGCTACCGTTTCTTTACCCAATAATATTAATGGGTAAGGATATGATAGGATAAGGTAAAATTTTAAGGAAAAATTTCCAGTGTACCCATCTAAACTTTCGAAATAGCCAATTTTCCCATCAAACTACTATAATATCCAATATCTCCATTAAAAATTAACTTTCTTTCTTATATCCCCTTTTATTTTTTCCCTATTTTATTTAACTATTTACACTACAGCAGAAAAGGCTATCAGAGACCGGTTTTCCAGTCTTTGATAGTCACGTCGCCGGTCACACATAGTTATTCCGGTCTCAAAAAGCTGATTTCAGTCGCTGATACCCCAGTCGCTGAAAGCATTGTCGCAGATACTCAATCGATGACGTCACCGGTCACTGAATGACATCATCTGGTCGCTGATAGTTTTTCTGCGACCAATTTTTTTTGTTGCTGTTGTTTCTTGCTGACTTCACGAAGAGGTATCTGCGACAAAAGAAACGATCTCTGAAAGTCAAAACCTGGTCGCTGATATGATTCTGTCAGTTTTTTTTTGTTATTTACTTTTCTGTTAGTTTCTTGGATTTTTTTTCATTTTACTTTTCTCAAAACATACACAATAGATCGATTCAATTGTAACATCAAATATCATACAAAATTACGATTTTTATTTGAGATACAACAGTAACAATATCAACACAACAATTCTAATTTTGCCATAGTATCAATTACAATATCCTCAAAATTCTCAAATCATGAAACATAAAAAAACAGCACATATTTCTCAAAATTCTAAATTCCAATTTTCCCAAATTAAGCTAGCCTATTGTTATTTTGCATAATATCAAATACTCCTGTTTAACAAAACAACACATATAACGTAATTAATAAAGTTCTAACCTAGCTATTTATGTCCAACTTAGTCGTCACCTTCATCCTAAAAAATGGCCAAAAAACAAAAAATTAATATCAAAAGTATTATATGCTCATCACAAGTTCTATAAGGGCATGAGCCTCATGTCGTGACCTATAAAATCAATTTGGGAAGGCACCAGATTTTCTATGTGAAATGTTATCATCCTATTTTTTGCACAAGTAGGAATCATTATTAGACCTTCATGACATAACACTAAGATATATCATTTTCTTCACAGATACCGACTCATAGTTGAATGCCTCAATTTATATGCTGTATAATATGCTGTTTTTATATTTTTGAAAAGTATAATTTTGAAAATAGATAGAAAATAGCAAAAAAATCCAAATGGAGAAAACTTCGACTCTAAACCACTTGTTTTTCTGTCCTCTATCTAACTGTGTAAGTGAATTTTGGATTTGGACTTTTGATGAGCCTGCACTGGCTGATCTGTCACAGGAGGTCAAGAAGAGATTGAAGCCAACTTTAGAAATTCATTTCAAGAGTTTTACCAAACAAAATTTCATGTTCTTTATATGAAAATTCTCAGGACATGGTGTTCTATATTCTCGTAAAGTTTTATAAATTTTGGGGCTTCTTAGCTATACCAAACAGTAGCCTAAACACAGGGGTAAATTGGGAACAGTGCTGTCATTTTTGCTGTTTTTTCCCATTTCAAAGGCTGAACTTCAAAAATTCAAATTGATCAAAACTTGAGTCTAAACTAGCATGAAATTAAACAAAAGTATCCATGGTAAGTGACAATTCTATTATTAACCACTAATTAACCAAAAAAAAGTACCAATCATCATACGTTATGGTCTCGAGATATCATTGTATCATCAAGAAATTGTATCCATGCTCCTGTTAAGCAAGGTAATTATTTGGAACGATTGTTATGCCAAAGAACCCAATAACAACATGTATAGCACCAATGTGTTACACATTAGTTTATTTTTTACCAGTAACCAAGCTTTACATATGTACTAAAAGAAAATATACTATAACCCCCCACAAAAAACCCTACAGGCTCAGATAGGTCAATATAAGGACTTAATAATAGAAGTGCAATATTATTTCAATATATATCAAGAATGTGTACAAAGCAGTGGATAATATGCAAAATACTCATATCACCGTATTTCTACCCATATAGTCTTAATTATCACTTCAATGTGAAGAGAGGCTGCTGGTATTAGAAAAAAAAAATATGCATACAGTGGTCTTTTGATTGCGATGGATCCCTTTATTTCATTTTTTTTCGACTCAAACAAAAGGTACCTTAGATGCAGAATTATACATCTCCAATAATCAGTCAAAGATGCATGTCTTTTCTACTTCAAAGCACTTCCAATTAAGCAGGTACTTGTAAATTGTCAAAGCAACCACTGATTTTTTCGGTACAATTACACAGATGCCATTTTGGAAATACTGGTATTATAAAATATAGTTTACCTGTTTGAGGGAAGATACCGACATCTGCTTTCTTATAACTTGATTTTTGGCTTCTATTAATGCTAAATTTTCTTGGAGGCTGTAAGAAAACTGAATATATTTTGGTCACTTGAATTCGTGTTGGATCTATGTCACCTGAATTCGGGGCATCTGAGATTTCACGTGAAATACCAATTGGCTTGTTTATTTTGAGGAATGCATAATTTACACATGTGATTAAGGAAATACCTCCATATTTCACGTGAAAATACCAATTCACAAATCAAATTGAGAAATGCACAATTGACTTCTTTATTTTGAGAAAATACTAAACAATTGACTTCGGAAAATATCCCCAAAATTTAATTAAGAAGATTAAGGGAAATCAGACCTTAGATTTCTTTTTGAGGGTAGACCTTAGATTTCACGGAGAGATTAAAATGCCCAATCGACCACCTTCTTTTTGAACGAACTGGAGGCAGCACTGGCAGCTTGCCAAGATCGGTGCTGGTGCTGATGCTGAGGGCGTTGGTCTGAGGCGAGAGAGCGAGAGAGAGAGAGAGATGGAGCGTCTTAGGCGAGAGAGAGGGTTTAGGGCTGAGCGGAGAGGGTTTAGGGCTGGCGGAGAGAGATGTTTTTCGAAATGGTTTAGGGCTGGCGGAGGGAGATGGTTTTCGTTCTGGAGCTAAAATGTTGCGCTCCTTTTTTTTACCCAGATTATTAGCGACCGGTGCAGTCACCAGTCGATGATACAGATCGCTGAAACGACTGGCCACCTGATTTTTTTGATGATTTTTTCTTTTTTTGAAAACAAATGGTTATCAGCGACTGGCGACCACATCGGTCTCTGATACCGATCGTTGATACTCATTTTTGTGTAGTGTTAAAAAGTTGAATGGACCATTGTATCCTTTAAAATTAAATTAAAATTTTAACAGGATCTAAGAAGAACTTTCATTTTCTTTTGAGATGCTTCAACATCCTTCAGCGCTAATCACACCAAATTTTCATGGCCTCACTAGTGGAGAATGTACAATTAGTGTCGCCTTAAAAAGCCAACACTAATACTTTAGTATCGGTCGTTTACAAAAAGCCGACACTAATAATATTAGTGTCGGTTGTTTATAAATAGCCGACACTAATAGTAAGTATTAGTGTCGATTGTTTATAAATAGGCGACACCAATGTATTAGTGTCGGTTGTTTATAAATAGCCGACACTAATAGTTAAGTATTAGTGGAGGTTGTTTATAAATAGGCGACATTAATGTATTAGTGTCGGTTGTTTATAAATAGCTGACACTAATAATTAAGTATTAGTGTCGGTTGTTTATAAATAGCCTACACTAATACATTAGTGTCGCCTATTTATAAATAGTTGACACTAAAGTTGAAAAAAAATTTCATTATAAGTCCCGCACACCTCTTTCCCAATGCACGCCTAGGGTTTAAAACATAGCCTCCTTTCTCCCTCCGCACATTTCTCCCGCTCAAAAAAACCTAGCTGCCTCTCTCTCCTGAGCGTTCACTTCACTTCACGCTTCTCTCCGATCTGATCTTCTCAAACCTAGCCGCTTCTTCTAAGCGAATACTAGAAGATGGCGCTGTTTCATTTCGTCAATTGTGCTCTCTCGCTACACCACCTCTCTCTCGCGACACCAGGCGTTGCCTAGATGATGTTGCCTCAAACATGGCAATAGTAATCTTACTTCAACAATAATGCCTTTTCTTGCATAATCCATCTATTAGAGTGTTAAAGATCACGACATCAGGTTCATACCCTTTACACATCATGTCATGTAAAAAATCCACTGCTGTCTCAATTTCACCATTTTTGTATAATCCATCTATAAGAATGTTATAGGTTACGACATCAGGCTGATGCCCTCTATAAATCATGTCATGTAGATAATCCATTGCCTTCTCAATTTCAACTTTCTTGCACAGCCCATTTATAAGAATAACGATAAATGATATATGAGCAATTTGGATGATATTTTATTTAGTGTGTTATTTGTAAATTATGTTGAATTATTTGATATCTTTGTTTTATATATAGTTTAGCAAAAATATATGAGCATTCCAGAACAAAAATTTTCATTTTTGGAATTTTTTATGATTTATAGTGAATTTTTGAAAATTAAAAAAAAAAAAGTATTAGTGTCGGCTATTTATTAAAAAACTGACACTAATAAGTATTAGTGTCGGCTATTTATTAAATGGCCGATACTAATACTTATTAGTGTCAGCTTTTTAATAAATAGCCGACACTAATGCCTTACTTTTAGTGTCAGCTTTTTAATAAATATTAGTATCAGCCCAATTAGTATCGCCTAATGTCCGACACTAATACCCATAAACAGCTAACACTAATTCCAAGTTCTCCACTAGTGCCTCCTTGTGCAATTCACTCTCTCTCTCTCTCTCCCGGTCCTGTGTCTCTTTATAACGCTCTAAAGTAACTACTCGGTAATGGGTTACCGTCTCTTCATCCTCAAATATTTCATCGCTTCTTTTTTTGTAACTTCACCATTAAAAATCACTGTCTCTTCATCGTTCAGGTTTACAAAAGGAATGCTAATCGGCTTGAGATGAAAAGTTCATTCTGGAACCACCATCTTATGATATGAATCCAATGGTAAGAATTTTATAGAACAAGAGGAGAGGAAATGAAATAGAATTCACTAGATTCCATTTGGGAATGCAATGAGTTATAGTGATGTCAGGTAGCGGTTTATGCGCGTGAACTCAAACTCCAATTAGAACCCGAACTCCAATTAATGACCTGACCAACATCATCATTTAGGGTGAAAAGAATTCACTAATAAATATACCTTTAGAATTTTGACATAAATGTATATTTTAGATGACTCTTTCTATTGATGCCGGTAAGAGTATCAGCACCAACTTTCTTAGCGAATCCAATTTTTTTTAAAAAAATTACTCTTGAGTGCTCAGTGTTCGATAAAATATCTCAGTCAAGAACATTGTACTAGATTTCCGTTGTTTGTAGTAAAAATGCATTTACTGTACAGTACAATATTTATACAATGCAAGATGTAGCGCGAGATGTAGCGGCATTAGAGCGCGAGATGTATCAGCATTAGGGATTGAGATGGCTTTGGTGTGTGAGATGAGGGGTCTAGCGGAGGAGGACAACAAGGGGATAGATTCCAGTGATTTGCGATTAGTAGCGTAAGAAGAGATGGGTAGCGTTTGAAGAAGAAGAACAAATGTTAAAAGCAATGGACGTTTTATTGGACACCTCAAAGGGTATAATGGTCAATTAGATTTTAAAAATAATTAAATAAAAAATTAAATAAATAAAAAGGGGATGAAAGGAAGAGTGTTAAATTTGTATGGATAGGTTGGATATTATAGTAGTTTGATGGGAAAATTGACTATTTCAGAAGTTTAAATGAGTACACAAGAAATTTTTCCAAATTTTAATGGGTAAGGTTAGATTATGGGTAAAGCCAATTTTAATAGGTATGAGTATGAAAATGCATCCACCTGACCCATACCGTATCCATTGACACCCCTAATCGTTGCAAATACTTACTACAGGTGCCAAATCTCAGATTTGTTGCATGGGTGTTTTTTAAATGCATATACTCATGTAAAAAGAATTCGAAAAGTTATTATATGAGTAACCCATGTAACAAGTCAAAAATTGAGTAGTTATAAGAAGGCTTGTAACATGGGTAGTTCTTACATGGGTAACTCATGTAACTGCCACTTTTCAGGCTTGTTGCAAGGGTGTTCCCATGCAACAACCAAAATTTTGCCCATGTAAGAAATCCAAATTCTAGGAGTGCATTTAATTAGTAGCCCAAATTTCTTGTTCTTGATCTAAGTTAACCTATATATTTAAACAACAACAGCCCATATATCTTACTAATTATAGATGGATCTTATTATCTTAATATAATTAATGGCCCAATAAAATTACGCAAATCATAGCAAGGTGCTGGACGACGAACAATTTTGGATATTTTAAAGATTTTCAGCGCAGGAGACCACAACAGGGCTGTAGACACGGAAATATTAAATGATCGAAGCCAAGACGAGATGTCCATAAAATTTGCAACGTGATCACCTTAACATTACCTTGGAAATAGTCATTAATTTTATAGAAATAAACACGAAGTTCCAAGCAATTTTCTGTACAGTCTCATTGCAGTAAACTACATACTCAATTTTAATAAAAAAAAAAAAATCTTAATCATGAATTCTGTTCTGAATTTCCGAACATGTATATATGAACACATTTGCTCAATTTTCTCAATTTAATTAGCTGTTTCAACTTAATTAGCTGTTTCAACTCAATATCTTCCAGAAAGATCCCATTCAGTACATGCATGATTACTCGATCAAAGACATAATCCCGAGACAAAAAGTTCATGGAAATTAAAAGTTACATAAAAAAATGAAAGAACACCGCACATACAAAGAATGCATAATCAAAACATGATCGAACAACAAAAAGAAAGGTCTCCAAAAGATGAGGAAGAGATCAATTATATTGATGACGGAGACTTAGTTTGTTTTGTAGCATACTTTCCTGATTTGACCCTTGTTTCCGGTATACACACCGAGCGAGCCCATCTTTACCAATACCTTGCCGAAGTTCTCCAAAAAGTAATCATTATTGTCAGCCAAGGCCTTAACAAATGAAGAGGTACTTGGATCGAATGCCAATGCATTATCGATCGGCAGAACACCCTTGCCTTCGAGCAGCTTCTTGTAATACAAGTTGTCAACAGTGCGGACACTGTCAGGACCGTCTAAGAAGACAACATTGGTGTCGGTTGAGGTGTCATATTTGCAGATAAAGCTGCTGATGAAAAAAACATAGAAGGCATTCAAGCTTGGGTCGGGCTTATTAGTGCCCTTGTAGTTGTACAGCCTGTCCTTGATGACATTGCAGTGCGTCACTCCAACTGTGTGTCCACCTAAAAATCAGAAATGAAGATGTCAACTATGTAATTAATGAGTTTCTTTATCCTTTAATATATATTCTGTAACAGTTTTTGTTTGTGTTGGAAATTATGAAAATGGATTGTGGATAGTATTGGAGGGGAGTTTATACTTCTAAACTTCTTTTGTTTACTTAGAAGAAGAGTACAAAGTTTTACAAGGCTCTTATGTAAGTCACGCCTCACTATCTATCTCTCTAATTCTCTACGTTCACTTACACACCTATGACCTCTATTTATAGCAGCATATGGCGGTGTTAGAATATTCTACATATCTCATTTTATTTCTACCGAAGCTCTAGAATCCAGTAATCTACAAAAGTCTAGAACTTTTATACTACCACTCCAATTTACAAAATCTCTTGAATTATCTAGAAGTATCATTTGGGCCTTAGGCCTTGGGCCTTCGGTGCTGTGAACTTCAACAGTTTGAAATTTAACGATTAGTTACCTAGCAAACAAACTGTTTCAAAGGGGCTGAAGCCCTGGTCTCCATAATATTTAAGTGCCTTAGAAACAGGGATATCTGGTGCTGGTAGATCAACATAAGATGCAAGTCCAACCATGCCATCCCTTCTTCCCATTGGTACCTCAAAGTACTTTCCTTGAGCCTTATATTTATTGATAAAAATGGGAAATGAGAATAAAAAAAACATTAGACAACATAATATATAGCAGTTGTTAGAAGATCTCCCTAGTAATATATATTAATTGGTATAAAGTAGATGCATCAAAACTTTTAAGTTTAACATACGGCGACAACTGCATCCCGAGTAGCAGCTGCAATGATGTCCGAACAAGAGACCACACCTGGGCATTCCTGCTCTAATGCTGCCTTGATGGTGTCAATCAGCTCATAGCCTTTAACAGTGAAGTTCGGGACGGCAGTTTGCTCACTGTTCGGGCCCCGCAACAGTAGTGATGCATCACATTTCTGTATTTGGGTTATGGACATTTCTTAGAAAGATATTGAACAAAAATATATCCAAAATATGATTTTGAAGGATGACTTGGTTATAGGCAAGCAGTGAAAATATTGTATAAACTAAACTACATCTGTAAAAACAAGGCAGTTGATATTTAACCTTATCTCCCAAGCAATCATGGAACTGGAGGCGTAGGAGGAATGCAACGATATCTGGGTCGTATGCAAAGCGGGCATTGACAATTCCCTTGATAATAGACTCCACATCTTTGGTCCCGCATTTGCCTTTGTAATGGCCTACTTTCAGCTGGCCATAGCAGGAACTGATGAGACCAAACACAAGCAGAGTAATAATGGTTGCCCGGCTCACCATTGTTAACTTGGCTTCTTAAACTTTGTTAACTATGGTAGAGGAGGAGCGCCTTGAGGTTGTGGTGATGGAAGAGAAGAGTTTGCATGCGCTATTTATAGAGGACGGGCTAAAATAATCTATATATCCTCCTATCATTATAAGAGGAATTAAGAAAAAGAATAATGAAAGGATTGAATAAGAAATAAGACGTGATGTCCATAAAATTTGCAACTTGATCCTTTCATTATTCTTTTTCTTAATTCCTTTTTTGTTTCTATAAATTTAATGACTATTTCCAAGGGAATGTCAAGGTGACGACGTTGCTAATTTTGTGGACATTACGTCTTTGGGTAGGCATATTAACAATTTAACACCACACACATTTATATTAACACAGCATCTTTACAAAAATTTAATGTATGGACAATTTTAACCCTCATTAAATGTCTTCCTAACTACTATATTTTCTCATAATGTAATTAATACAGTGATCATTAAGTTATTTGGTTTTTATAATTGTTAGTTTCTTTTCTTTTCTTTTTTATATTTTGCATTCATGTAAAATCAAAAGCTACAAAATTTCGTTGATCTTACTTTTTTTTTTAATGAAAATGTAGTTGTATAATTTACACATGGGAACATTCAATTCAATTAAGGTTTTAAGCAGTCAAGTCCAAGTACGTATTTAACTCTATTTTTGTAATTTTTTATATTAAGATACACTCGCTTTAATACGTGATTTTATTTTACATTTATATATTTTTTTCTCTTAGTTTTGATGCTTACAATCTATTAGTCTATTTTACTTAAAATTGTTAGGAATTTTTTATTGATGTTTTGTACTTAGCTATTTTTATATAATAATCTTGTCATTTTATTAGTGTTATTGCGTAAAAAAATAAGATAAAATGTTTATAGACATAATAATTTTTTCAAGTACATTGTTAAAAAAAAGCGTGAAGTTTATATAATAAATTGATATATACAATGTCGATAGATTTTAATAATATAATAAAATCAATTCACTGTTGTAATTCCCTTAAAAAATCTTAAAGATTTGATGAAAATAAATAATTAATACTTATTTTATGATAGCATAAATTTTATAATCATGTTTTATAGTAACTTTTAAAGAACATATTTTAAAATAATATATGGCAGAAAAATATATTTTAAACAAAATAACATAGTTTGTAAAACATAACTTTTAAGAAATTATAATTATGTGCTAATATATGAGAGAGAACTAGTTGTTCTTAAAGGAAACACTTAGTAAAGGGTAACATTGTCTATATAGTAAAATATTTTGATGATGTTATGTTAATATAAAATTGAGTTGTTTTAATATCATCACCCAACGTCTTGGATTCAATTCATATTTTTGTGTCTACAACCAAGTTGTGGTCTCCTGCGTTGAACTCTTTAAAATATCCAAAATTATTGGTTGTCTAGCAGCTTGCTATATATGATTTTCTTAATTTTACACGGTCATTATATTAAGATAATAAGATATATCTTCAATTAGCAAGATATGTGCGCTGTTGTTGTTTTAAAATATAGCTTAAATTTGATCAAGAACAAGAAAACAAAGAATTCAAATTAAAATTTCCATTGTTTTATTTTCTCTCTCTGTTTTCTTTTTTTTTTAGAAAGTGGAATAACCCACCGATTTCATTTGAAATATATGATACTCATAAGTGCTGGTACCAAACCAATATCAATCACCTATGAAATGTTTTTACAATTCGAATATTAACAAAAAGAAAGCAAACCAATAGCATACAAGTACCAACAAAAGAACTACATCAATAATCTATCATCTCAAAACATAACATAAAGAATAAGATAACAACACAAGAAAATTATAAAAATTGATATATCATCAGTTTTTAATATATTCTTCAAACATTTTGTACTTGAACATACATATCTTCAGATTTTTCTATGCCTTTGAGTATTCCAAATTGGTAACAAAAAAAAGTATACCAAAATTTGTTTCCAATTTGAAGACACCAAATCATACCGCAGCTAATGCCAAAAAAAACTTTTGACATCAGTTTGTTTCCAATTCCTTTGAGCATTCCAATTTCTTTAAACCTTTTGACAACAATCTGGAATGTGACTGGCACTATTTGTGTATCATGCACACACAAAAAATAATGAAAATTAAGAAATTTTTGAAAAATTAATGATTTTTTTTTTTTTGCCATTTATTAGAGACAACTTGATATTCGAAATCGTTCATATTTAATATATGGTCACTAATAGGATTATCTTAATTGCTCGAATTTGGTATAGTTTTCTGCAACCAATTTATTAAAAGGACCAATATGTCTATATTAGTGCCAACCAGTCAAGTTCCTCTATGCGCGCGCGCTATTAAATTAATGTCAGAGTCGTTCCATTTTTCAGATTAATAAAATTTGACAAAGACTTTCACTGTCCCATTTTTCAAATTGTATAATATATACTTAGTTGGGGATAAATACACAATCTTATACCAAATGATATTTCTTATTCTAAGGCATGCCCCATTACTGGGAGAGCACCTAGTATTTGAAAAACTGATGTGACGATTTCATGTATACCATGTTATTTTGTGTCACTAATAATATGCCCTCTTTTATTTCAGTATTTTCCATAAAATTATGAAAGAAAATCCTTGCTTTGTGATAGAAGCAAAAATAACCAATATGAAGATATAGATTCACAGCGAGATTTTTTTATTTTGTTTTTTTCTAAAATTGTGATACTTGTAGAAACTATTTAATTGTGAAAGTCATGAGATATTTAATCTGCCACATATATATTGTAGATAGTAGATGCACAAAATGGAGGAGAAAACAAATTAATTTCAGTAAAAAATAAGAATATAATTCAAGGAATGTGAATCAATTTAAACATTGCATAACTTGGCCATTGATGCCCCTAATCATTGTAATTACTTGAAAATGCATCCACCCGACCTGTACCGTACCGTACCCATTGATGCCCCTAATCATTGTAATTACTTACTACAGTTGCCAAATCTCATATTTGTTGCACGAGTGCTTTTTAAATCCACATGCTCATGTAAAAAGAATTCGAAAAGTTATTACATGGGTAGCCCATGTAACAAGTCTGAAATTGAGTGGTTGCATGGATGCTTGTAACACGGGTAACCCATGTAACTGCCACTTTTCGGGCTTGTTGCAAGGGTGTTCCCATGCAACAACCAAAATGTTGCCCATGTAAGAAATCCAAATTCTAGGAGTGTATTTAATCAGTAGCCAAAATTTCTTGTTCTTGATCTAAGTTAACCTATATATTTAAACAACACCAGCGCATATATCTCACTAATTATAGATGTATCTTATTATCTTAATATAATTAAGGGATCAACTAACAGTCCCCCTACTTCAGTCCCCTATCTGTCCCCCGCACTAAAAGACAAAAAAAAAGTTAAAACGTGCTAACTACCACCAAAGAGCAAGATTAATGCCATTTTATTAATAGTCAAAACGTATAGTATTCATACCTACGAATTTGTAGTATTCATACTTATTATGAGAACCATTCGTCATATGTAAACACAAGTTGGAGGGGACCAGTAACAACCAGGGGGACCGCTGACGTCTTGTGACAGCCTGGATTAGGGACCACAATCGTTTGAAAGCGACATTTACCAAGATTGGGGACCACTACAGCGAATCTATATATTATTCATATCTAAATAAAGAAGTATTCATATCTAAACAAATGAAGTATTCATTCTGACGATTACAAAGTATTCATACATGTTTAAAATAATTTATACAATTCAAAATTCAAAGTTAGATTCATCTCTCTCACCCTATCTCTTCCAAGAAGTATTCATACTGACGATTACGAAGTATTCATATATAACTAATGAAGTATTCAATATCTAACAAATGAAATATTCATATATATAACTATTTATATCTAACTAATGAAGTATTCACATATGACACTAACAATATTAACATTTGACACTAATAATATTCACACCTGTTCAGATTGGGACAAAAAAGAAAGGTTGTTAGGGGAACAAAAAAGGAAGGTTGAAAATGGTGAATTTTGACCACGTGGGAGAACAAAAAAGGAAAGTTGTTAGGGGGACAGATAGGGGACAGATTCAAGGGGGACAACATCTTTACTCTATAATTAATGGCCCAATCAAATTACGCAAATCATAGCAAGGTGCTAGACGACCAACAATTTTGGATATTTTAAAGATTTTCAGCGCAGGAGACAACAACAAGTCTGTAGACAAGGAAATATATATTAAATGAAGCCAAGACGTGATGTCCATAAAATTTGCAACGTGATCACCTTAATATTACCTTGGAAATAGTCATTAAATTTATAGAAATAAAAACCCAGAAGATAGAAGATATAAAGATATAAGATATAAGATATAAAGCAGCCTGAAGATCTAAGTATGAAGTAACAATATTTCTCTTAGTTCCTAATAAGACATAAGATATAAAGCACCCAGAAGATCTAAGTATCCTTCCTAACTGGAGGAGGTTATCAATGTCATTGAATAGGTGAGGTTATATAGTAGTGACCATCTCTTCTTCTTCTTCTTCTTCTTTTTTTTTTAAAAAAAAATTATACAGAACTCATTCATGTTTCCAATGTCAAAACATTTGCTCAATTTAATTAGCTGTTTCAACTCAATATCTTCCGAAAGATCCCATTCAGTACATGCATGATTACTCGATCAAACACATAATCCCGAGACAAAAAGTTCACGGAAATTAGAAGTTACATAAAAAAATGAAAGAACACCGCACATACAAAGAATGCATAATCAAAACATGATCGAACAACAAAAAGAAAGGTCTCCAAAAGATGAGGAAGAGATCAATTATATTGATGACGGAGACTTAGTTTGTTTTGTAGCATACTTTCCTGATTTGACCCTTGTTTCCGGTATACACACCGAGCGAGCCCATCTTTACCAATACCTTGCCGAAGTTCTCCAAAAAGTAATCATTATTGTCAGCCAAGGCCTTAACAAATGAAGAGGTACTTGGATCGAATGCCAATGCATTATCGATCGGCAGAACACCCTTGCCTTCGAGCAGCTTCTTGTAATACAAGTTGTCAACAGTGCGGACACTGTCAGGACCGTCTAAGAAGACAACATTGGTGTCGGTTGAGGTGTCATATTTGCAAATAAAGCTGCTGATGAAAAAAACATAGAAGGCATTCAAGCTTGGGTCGGGCTTATTAGTGCCCTTGTAGTTGTACAGCCTGTCCTTGATGACATTGCAGTGCGTCACTCCAACTGTGTGTCCACCTAAAAATCAGAAATGAAGATGTCAACTATGTAATTAATGAGTTTCTTTACCCTTTAATATATATTCTGTAACAGTTTTTGTTTGAAATTTAACGATTAGTTACCTAGCAAACAAACTGTTTCAAAGGGGCTGAAGCCCTGGTCTCCATAATATTTAAGTGCTTTAGAAACAGGGATATCCGGTGCTGGTAGATCAACATAAGATGCCAATCCAACCATGCCATCCCTTCTTCCCATTGGTACCTCAAAGTACTTTCCTTTAGCCTTATATTTATTGATAAAAATGAGAAATGAGAAGAAGAAAAAAAAATTAGACAACATAATATATAGCAGTTGTTAGAAGATCTCCCTAGTAATATATATTAATTGGTATAAAGTAGATGCACCAAAACTTTTTAAGTTTAACATACCGCGACAACTGCATCTCGAGTAGCAGCTGCAATGATGTCAGAACAAGAGACCACACCTGGGCATTCCTGCTCTAATGCTGCTTTGATGGTATCAATCAGCTCATAGCCCTTAACAGTGAAGTTCGGGACGGCAGTTTGCTCACTGTTCGGGCCCCGCAACAGTAGTGATGCATCACATTTCTGTATTTGAGTTATCAATATTTCTTAGAAAGATATTGAACAAAAGTATATCCAAAATAAGATTTTGAAGGATGACTTGGTTAAAGCAGTGAAAATATTGTATAAACCAAACTGTGTGTAAAAACAAGGCAGTTGATATTCAACCTTATCTCCCAAGCAATCATGGAACTGGAGGCGTAGGAGGAATGCAACAATATCTGGGTCATATGCAAAGCGGGCATTGACGATACCCTTGATAATAGACTCGACATCTTTGGTCCCGCATTTGCCTTTGTAATGGCCTACTTTCAGCTGGCCATAGCAGGAACTGATGAGACCAAACACAAGCAGAGTAATAATGGTTGCCCGGCTCACCATTGTTAATTGGCTTCTTAAACTTTGTTAACTATGGTACAGGAGGAGCACCTTGAGGTTGTGGTGATGGAGAAGAGGAGTTTTCATGCGCTATTTATAGAGGACGGGATACAATAATCTATATATCCTCCTATCACTATAAAAGGAATTAAGAAAAAGAATAATGAAAGGATTGAATAAGAAACAAGACGTGATGTCCATAAAATTTGCAACTTGATCCTTTCATTATTCTTTTTCTTAATTCTTTTTTTGTTTCTATAAATTTATTTACTATTTCCAAGGGAATGTCAAGGTGATCACGTTGCAAATTTTATGGACATCATGCATGTGTCTTGCCTTCAATTCATATTTCCGTGTCTCCTTCGTTGAACTTCTTTAAAATATCCAAAATTATTGGTTGTCTAGCAGCTTGCTATGATTTGTGTAATTTTATAGGGTCATTATCTTAACATAATAAGATGCAACTTCAATTAGCAAGATATATGTGCTGTTGCAAAATATATGTATATAGCTCCTATGAAATGAAAAAAAAAAAACAAAGTAAACCAAAAACATGCAAGTACCAACAAAAGAACTACATCAGTCTATCATCACAAAATATAACAAAACAAAGATAACAACACAAAGAAAT
This sequence comes from Carex pumila, assembly GCA_033356055.1. Lineage (NCBI taxonomy): Eukaryota > Viridiplantae > Streptophyta > Magnoliopsida > Poales > Cyperaceae > Carex > Carex pumila. Next base: position 92,095 of record JARJHM010000612.1, read on the forward strand.
TATAAAAATTGGTAACAAAAAAGGATATTTTCATTATTTTTGTGTGTTCATGATACACAAATAGTGCCAGTCACATTCCAGATTGTTGTCAAAAGGTTTAAAGAAATTGGAATGCTCAAAGGAATTGGAAACAAATTGATGTCAAAAGTTTTTTTTGGCATTAGCTGCGGTATGATTTGGTGTCTTGAAATTGGTAACAAATTTTGGTATACTTTTTTTTGTTACCAATTTGGAATACTGAAAGGAATTGAAAAATATGAAGATATGTATGTTCAAGTACAAAATTTTTGAAGAATATATTAAAAACTGATGATATATCAATTTTTATAATTTTCTTGTGTCGTTATCTTATTCTTTATGTTATGTTTTGAGATGATAGGTTGATGTAGTTCTTTTGTTGGTACTTGTATGCTATTCGTTTGCTATTTGTTTGCTTTTCTTTTTTAATATTCGAATTGTAAAACCATTTCATAGGTGATTGATACCAGCACCTGTGTTTTGGTACCAGCACCTGTGAGTATCATGTATTTCAAATGAAATTGGTGGGTTATTCCACTTTTAAAAAAAAAACAGAGAGAGAATAAAACAATGAAAATTTTAATTTGAATTCTTTGTTTTCTTGTTCTTGATCAAATTTAAGCTATATTTTAAAACAACAACAGCGCACATATCTTGCTAATTGAAGATATATCTTATTATCTTAATATAATGACCGTGTAAAAGTAAGAAAATCATATATAGCAAGCTGCTAAACAACCAATAATTTTGGATATTTTAAAGAAGTTCAACGCAGGAGACCACAACTTTGTTGTAGACACGGAAATATGAATTGAATCCAAGACATAGGGTGATGATATTAAAAAACAAAAGAAAAGAAACTAGCAATTATAAAAACCAAATAACTTAATGATCACTATATTAATTACATTATGAAAAAATATAATAGTTAGGAAGACATTTAATGAGGGTTAAAATTGTCCATACATTAAATTTTTGTAAAGATGTTGTGTTAATATAAATGTGTGTGGTGTTAATATGCCTACCCAAAGACGTAGCATCCACAAAATTAGGAACATCATGGCTCACCTTGACATTCCCTTGGAAATAGTCATTAAATTTATAGAAATAAAAAAGGAATTAAGAAAAAGAATAATGAAAGGATCAAGTTGCAAATTTTATGGACATCACGTCTTGTTTCTTATTCAATCCTTTCATTATTATTTTTCTTAATTCCTTGTATAGTGATGGGATGATATATAGATTATTGTCGCCCATCCTCTATAAATAGCGCATGAAAACTCCTCTTCCATCACCACAACCTCAAGGCGCTCCTCCTCTCCTCCTCTACTATAGTTAACAAAATTTAAGAAGGTTAACAATGGTGAGCCGGGCAACCATTATTACTCTGCTTGTGTTTAGTCTCATCAGTTCCTGCTATGGCCAGCTGAAAGTAGGCCATTACAAAGGCAAATGCGGGACCAAAGATGTCGAGTCTATTATCAAGGGAATCGTCAATGCCCGCTTTGCATATGACCCAGATATCGTTGCATTCCTCCTACGCCTCCAGTTCCATGATTGCTTGGGAGATAAGGTTGAATATCAACTGCCTTGTTTTTACACACAGTTTGGTTTATACAATAATTTCACTGCTTTAACCAAGTCATCCTTCAAAATCTTATTTTGGATATACTTTTGTTCAATTCTTTCTAAGAAATGTCCATAACCCAAATACAGAAATGTGATGCATCACTATTGTTGCGGGGCCCGAACAGTGAGCAAACTGCCGTCCCGAACTTCACTGTTAAAGGCTATGAGCTGATTGATACCATCAAAGCAGCATTAGAGCAGGAATGCCCAGGTGTGGTCTCTTGTTCTGACATCATTGCAGCTGCTACTCGAGATGCAGTTGTCGCGGTATGTTAGACTTAAAAGTTTTGGTGCATCTACTTTATACCAATTAATATATATTACTAGGGAGATCTTCTAACAACTGCTATATATTATGTTGTCTAATTTTTTTTTTCTTCTCATTTCCCTTTTTTATCAATAAATATAAGGCTAAAGGAAAGTACTTTGAGGTACCAATGGGAAGAAGGGATGGCATGGTTGGACTTGCATCTTATGTTGATCTACCAGCACCAGATATCCCTGTTTCTAAGGCACTTAAATATTATGGAGACCAGGGCTTCAGCCCCTTTGAAACAGTTTGTTTGCTAGGTAACTAATCGTTAAATTTCAAACGAAAACTGTTACAGAATATATATTAAGGGATAAAGAAACTCATTAATTACATAGTTGACATCTTCATTTCTTATTTTTAGGTGGACACACAGTTGGAGTGACGCACTGCAATGTCATCAAGGACAGGCTGTACAACTACAAGGGCACTAATAAGCCCGACCCAAGCTTGAATGCCTTCTATGTTTTTTTCATCAGCAGCTTTATTTGCAAATATGACACCTCAACCGACACCAATGTTGTCTTCTTAGACGGTCCTGACAGTGTCCGCACTGTTGACAACTTGTATTACAAGAAGCTGCTCGAAGGAAAGGGTGTTCTGCCGATCGATAATGCATTGGCGTTCGATTCAAGTACCTCTTCATTTGTTAAGGCCTTGGCTGACAATAATGATTACTTTTTGGACAACTTCGGCAAGGTATTGGTAAAGATGGGCTCACTTGGTGTGTATACCGGAAACCAGGGTCAAATCAGAAAAGTATGCTACAAAACAAACTAAGTCTCCATCATCAATTTATCTCTTCCTCGTCTTTTGGCGACCATTCGTTTTGTTGTTCGATCATGTTTTGATTATGCATTCTTTGTATGTGCGGTGTTCTTTCATTTTTTTATGTAACTTTTAATTTCCATGAACTATTTGTCTCGGGATTATGTCTTTCGTCGAGTAATCATACTTGTACTGAATGGGATCTTTCAGAAAATATTGAGTTGAAACAGCTAATTAAATTGTGAAAATTGAGCAAATGTCTTCATATTGGAAACTTAAAAGAGTTTTCTAAAAATTGTTAGAAAAATAAGAAACTTTTTTCTTTCTGAAAACTAGTTCGAAATGATTACTACCATACAACCTCAGCTATTAAATGACATTGATAATCTCTTACAGTTAGGAAGGATACTTAGATCTTATCAGGAACTAAGAGAAATATTGTTAGTGTTTGTTTTGTTGTTTAATTGAAAGGCTTTGGTTGAAATGTAAAGGCTTTTGCACCTTTTTTGAATAACTTACGGATGTGCAAATAGTTTAGAAAACTTTAAAGAGTACATTTTTGGAACAACTTTTGGCTGTGGAATTGCCTGAAGTTCTTCCTCCTCCACCTCCGATCAAGTGATTAGGCTAAAGTCAGATGCATCAGCCACCTCCATCGACCTTCCCCCTCACTGTTTCCCTCTTTGCCCCCTATCCAAATCTGAAGGTTGAAGATCAACAGATCTTACAAGTGGGAGTACAATATCTAGTCTTGAAGGCCACCAACATGGTTTGGAAACTTGGCTGAATCAACTCAGTATTGGTCAGATCCGATCCAAATTTTACCCGATTCTCCCGCTCATGCAAGTTTTTCATCAAAACTCAGTTGAATAGTATTTGACTCAGTCGAGTTATCCAATTTTCAAGCCTAGTCATGCTGAATTATCCGATTTTTTATCCGAGTCAGACCGAGTCCTTTGGTTATTTTACATTTTTCCTGAAATAGTTGTTGATCTATGGCTTCAAATCACAAAAATAATTATGCTCACAAATAAAATTCTAGCACATACAATCTATATGTTGGATACAAGAATGTTAATAATTATTCATTTGACACTAAATTAATGTCTTCATTTTGGCTCTGTACAACAATATCCCTCTTCGTATTTTAATATGAGGTGATTCAGCCAGCTCAGCATAGCTTCTGGCAGTAAAAAAATAATGTTATATTTCTTATACTTTAATATAATTAGGGGATTATTTGAGTGTAATCTTATCTCTTAACATATTTTTTTTACAAATTATTTTTTTTACCAACTTTTCCCTATTTTTTTCTTACAAAAGAAGCTTCTGCCAAAAACAATCCGAGTTTCCGATCCAATTATTTCAATTCCAGCCAATTCATCCGATTCCAATTCCAATTCTGAGTTTCAGAACCATGGCCACCAGTATGCTCCTATCATCAGGTCATGATGGCGGCTGCCAATGCTCTGATCTCCATGAAGGAGGCCCTCACTGTTAATCTTTTTAAACTTTGGTAAATCCGAGAGAGAAGAAGAAAGAGATTTAGATGAAGTTAGTATTTCATTTCACTGTGTCAATCTGACTACAGTAGTGAGTTTATACAGAAAACAAAGAAATCATATTAATTAACCCTATGTTACATTTAATCATGGTAATGAGCGTGTTTCAACAAAGAGAAGAATTCTCTGCCAATATCATTGGAGAAATGACAGAATCTAAAGAAACTATCACAATTAATTAATAACATTGGAGCTCTCCATTGTATTGTTTACAGTCTTTGTGCATCAGATTGCACTTGATCAATTCAAATGCATGTCGATCTATTATCTAACACGTAGTTGTTTTGAGGGATCTCCATATTTAATTAGTTTCTCTTGAATTCGCTTGGTATAATGTTTGAAGAACTCGTTAAGCACAATTTAGCTTGAGATGCAAATGGGCCTGAGTGTATGATGACTTGCATCATGAATTTTTTCCAGTCCGGGACCACTTGCGAGTATTGCGAAATGAAATGTTGTGCATAGTGCCCGAAGAACTGTGATTTTGCTGCAACATTGTATCTTTTGCTTTCATATCATGTTGCTGTTGTCAGGTTTAATTGCTTTTGGGTTTTTCTTTCCTGATTGTGCTAGCTAAGCTTTAATTATTTGAAATTTACTTATGTTTTCGTAAACTAAAATTGTGAGGAAAATAAACTTTCTCTGGTTAATTAACTGGTTCACATTCTATACCAGCTTGAAGTACCAGTACCGGTCAATACCTCATGCTTCTAATTATTTATATACTTAGCAAGTTAGCATAAGTAGTCCCATGGTTTTTTGCTCTTTTATATACATTAAAAATGATTAAATCTCCGAAATTACAATTTTGCAAACTCATTGGGTGTATTTTTAAACAGGAGAGGCTCACTCCCTGAAGTCGAGAACTTGTTTCAGGAAAAGTCACCATATCAGGAAGTCTTAATTTTTGAAGTATCATTCACAATTTGCTCCTGAACTCGTATCATTTTGTTGATTTTTGTATATCTGATGCAGTACTAGGAGATGATTGTCCACCTTCCGCTTTGTTCCATTCCATCCCCTAAAACTTTAATTTATGATATTTTAATTCCTTTTATATTTTACTTACTGTACATTTAGTTTTTAGTTTAGTACCTTCTGGTACTTGTACTAAGTGAGTTGTGGTTTCTACATTGGTTGATTTTGTTTATTACTGCGGTAGGCGCAATTGTAATAGCACAAGAGGTACTATACTGGTATGTAATAGGATATCAGGTTAATTAAGGCATGAATATTCAAAAGATAGATATGTAATGCTGGTAAGAAAAAAGAAAAAAATAATTTCAAAGTAGTATGTAATCTGAAATAGCACAACAGGTACCGGTACAGTGGTACTGGTATGTAATGGGATATCAGGTTAAGGGATGAATTTTTAAAAGATACATATGTAATGTTGATACAAAAAGGAAAAAATATCAATGGGTGTCTGACACATAATTTCATATCATAAATGGAATTGGAGTCTGGAGACAAATCTCTATGAGACAAACTGTAATACCAGCAATACAAGATGGTCGTTCTTTTTTATATTTTAAATTAAGAATTTTTAGCTGCTTCAATAATCTGTTTTTCTTACTCGTTGTGTAGCAGCTTACTGTAACAGGCAATTTATGCCACATTGAACTCATCATTGATTTGAATCAAAAAAAAAAAGAACTCATCATTGATGAAATTATGCCTACGGGTTTTTCATTGATAAAATGCATTTATTTATTTATTTGTTATGAATATAGTGTTTTTATGATTATTTATTAGATGGTATCAATATTTTACATCTTATGTATTTATATACTTGTTTATAAATATATGTATGAACACTTGAACACCTGCAAAACTCAGTTTTGCAATGTAAAATAATCAAATTGACTTCTTGCACAACAGCAGCATAGGTATCAATACATAAAGATGTAGTTATCAACACTTCTATATATGATTAGGAGTTGGGTTCATAAACATCAATACTTTTCAATTGTAATTAAATGTGTTTAGTATTTGTATGACACTTTAATTTGTTAAATATTAGTATTACTTTATAATATATTTTATAACATACTTTACAACATAATAATTCATACTTCAGTTATAAGTATGAATAGTTTTTTCAGTAACTATCAATATATTCAAGCACCAAACAAATTAATTGATTTAAATTATTTTACATCATAACAATTCACACTTCAATGTATAAGTATAAATACTTAAAATTTTAGATATTAATATTTTTACTAAAACAACAGTGCTGGTGATTGTGCAGTGGTTACGTATGCGCTTTTGCGCTTGTGGTTCCCATAGCTGTCGCTTTCAAGTGACGTCGGTCCTCCTAAGTAGTTAATGTACGGAGCACATTCAGAGGTTTCTCAGAAATACTTTACACATAATTAAAAATTCATACTTCAATATGTAAGCATGAATACTTGATATTTTAGATATGAATATTGTTTATAGCAATTACAGCGCTAACACTTGCGATAGTCATTACGCATCCGCTTATCTTTGATTTTCTATGTGTGGTCCCTATCGTTGTCACTTTCAAGCGAAATTTGTGGTCTCCCCAGGTCAGTAGTGATCTCCTAGGTAGTTAATGCTAAAGACACATCTGTGGATTTCTCATAAATACTTTACAGCTTAAATATTCACATTATACTGCATAAGAATGAATACTCGATATTTTAGAGAAGAATATTTCACATTTTAGAAATGAATACTTTACAAGATATGAATGCTTATTTGAAGATGTATGAATAATAAAACGATAGAGAACCCGAAAGTACTTCATCATTAAACTTATTTGAAAGAGAAAAATGCATAGAAGACGTTCGTGGTTTTCAATTCGCAAAATCCTCACACATCGTCAAAAATATTAATGATATAAAATGGAGAAAAAAAATTTCTCTAAAATCGTGTAAAAGATGAGTGCGTGATTAGAGATAATTTTTTTTTTAAAATACTTAATGTCTTAGGTATTAAAACTTAACATATTATATAGTAATACTTGAGCGCATAAGTATCCATAGATTCGCGTGCCAGTTATCAATTTTTTTAAAAATAAGCGGTCCATCGTACTTTATGCATCAGTTAACTAGGAGGACATTTAGAGAACAGAATGAAGAGGACTGTCAGTTGCTACCTTAAATTAATTAGGAGCGACATGCTATTTTGCCAATAAAGGGAAAACAAAATATTGATGGTTGTCTATTTTACCATATTAGACTATTTACACATTCAATACACAATTTGAACATAAAAGTATTTCTTTTGTGCATATTTAATTGTATAACATGCTTCACACTTTAATCTCACACTTTGAATTCTTTGAAATTTGGAAGTGCAAACCTGTTCGGCTGTTCCTTTAGACGCCATCTCTTTATGGTTGCCACGTTCTTTCATTATTCTTTTTCGTAATTCCTTTTTTGTTTCTATAAATTTAATGAGTATTTCCAAGGGAATGTCAAGGTGATCACGTTGCAAATTTTATGGACATCACGTCTTGGCTTCAATTCATATTTCCGTGTCTACCGCCCAGGTCTCCTGCGTTGAACTTCTTTAAAATATCCAAAATTGTTGGTCGTCTAGCAGCTTGCTATGTGCTGCGTTGTTGTTTTAAAATATAGCTTAAATTAGATCAAGAACAATAAATTTGAGCTACTAAAGAGCAGTTGACAACAATTGCAACTCCATAAGAAAAAAAAATGCAATACTTATAGTTCCTTCAAACTTTATAAGTAAATAAAAAGTTTGTTCCAAAAATTTATTCTCTTTAAAGTTTGCCAAACTATTTGCACATTCAAAAGTACGTTATTCAAAAAAGGTGCAAAAGCCTTTACATTTCAATCCCACATCCTTTAATTGAACAACAAAACAAACACTAACAGTATTCCTCTTAGTTCCTAATAAGATATGAGATATAAAGCACATAAAAATCTCCAAGTATCCTTCCTAACTGTAGGAGATTATCAATGTCATTTAATAGCTGAGGTTATACGATAGTGACCATCATTTTTTTTTTTTGGGTATCAAATTGCATTGCCTATTTTACGGCTTGGTAAAGCGAGCCAATTTACTGAGAACAGATCTAAGGCATCTGATGCCGCCTCCAGTCTTTGAACTCACCATCATCTACATTTATTATATAAATTAGATATGAAATTTCGACATAATTTTTTGGAACTGAAACTTCTGAACATGGGGAGATTAAGACTTACCACAGGATTAACAGCTGATTTGTTTTTCTTCAAACTCTGCATTTGATAAGATGATGTCAAAATATAATTCAAATAAAAATAGTTTAAGAATACTCCACCAAGTAACCTTTTCTAGGCTGGGTAAAGGTATTAACAGGGGTGTAACTAGAAAATTTAGATTGAGGGACTGAAATGTAAAATGCACAGTAGGCAGTAGGTGGGGTTTAAACCTAAGTTTCTACGACTAGGGGTGTTCATAGGTTCGGTCCAAACCAAATTAAAATAGGCAAATTAAAGTTTTTTCCAGTTTTCAAAAATCAAACTAAACCGAACCGAACTGAGCCAAAATAGGATAAGAACCGAACAACTACAACAACAACAAAGCCTTTAGTCCCAAACAAACCAAAGTAAATTTCAGTTTGTTTGGTTGAACTGAAATAGGATATTAATCATAAAAATAAACATTTTTTTGTTAATTTTTCGAATTTTGTTAAAGATGGATTTAAAAATTTTGTTTGGCTCGATTTTAACCGGTTTTAAACCAAACCAAGCAATGTACATTATTTTGTAATTTTTGAATTATTTTTAATATTTGGTTCAGAGGGGGGGTAGGGTTTAAAAGTTCCAGACAGCTTGGTCTAACCATTTTTACGGTTTTAGAAAATGAACCGAACTGATCCATTTAACCGAAAAAGCCGAACTCTCAGTTCAGTTTAAAACCCATTAAACCGGACCCAATGAACACCCCTATGCACGACCACAAAATGAAATTCAATTAAATTTCAATATACATAATTAAAATTTCAACATAGGCAGCCCACATTTATAGGAGATAAATACCTCTTGGATTTGCATAGCTCGGCGAGCCACATCAATAGGGAAAACTATGTCACTCTTTGTTAATACAATCTGGTATGGTGTTTGTGATCTGATGAGTTAAAAAAAATATATACAAGCTTATTAGAAATGTAACATTTTCTCTCCTTTTCATCATAGAAACAAGAAGAGAACTTAACACGACTTTTTTTTTAACTATATTCAAAAGTACCCAAAACTTCACTGAAGTATCAACAATCAAGTCTATGGTACTATGCATAGCGCACATTGGTCTGTACTATGGATTGATATCTCCGTTTACAAACTCCAAATAGCCAATCTAAACTGTTAAACATGATTTTCAATGAAAATGTACTTGTAAACTAAATTTTACATTTTTTAGAATTTGTTTACTATTTTTTTAAATAGATAGAAAATCACTACTTTTTAATGGTATCTTTTTAGATAAAGTGATTTTTTACCAATCTAAAAAAATAGTAAAAATTCTTTTAAGAAAAATGTAAAATTTGATCTACAAGTGTATTTTCCGTCAGAGATCATGTTGAACGGTTCAGATCTATTGTTTGGACTTTGAAAATGGAGATATTGATCCATAGTACATACCAATATGCGCTATGCATATTACCATAGCCTCACTCAAAAAACAATACCTTTTGTAACAACTGTATGAGATGAAAATAAAATTACCTTTCCATAAGATCAATCAGCTCATGATCCCTTGGTTTCATACCCCACTTGGTATCAACCAAGAGGCACACTCTTTGTAAACCAACCCGAGTTGACACATACTCCTTCACCTACAAAAAAACAAAAACAATGAAAAATAGAATCAATGAAAAATTTGCACAGCTTGTTGTTCTCACATACACATTTTAGATTACTTACAAGTTCTTCCCATGATTCTTTAACTTCTTCTTTAGCATATGCAAAACCATACCCCGGCAAATCGACCATACAAAGCTTAGAAGCAAGTCTGAAAAAGTTTACAGTCTGTACAAAGTAAAATTGAATTCAATCAGTTCACTAAAGAGTCTAAATCAACTTACAAGTCCCAGATAAAACCAACTAAAGAGTCAAACGATTTTTTTTTTTTCAATTACTATTGACAATTATTTATTATATACCTGAGTAAGACCTGGCTTATCTGAGGTTCTAACGACACCCCATTGCCTCGTTAGTGCATTCAGAAGAGAAGATTTTCCAACATTTGACCTACCTAAACAAACCAAACATCAAATTAAAGATTCTAACAGTATTTTTTTTTATATATTATGCAAAACTAACATAGTTTGACTCAAAATTGAATATTTACATGTCCCACTAATATTATATGTAAAGGCTTGTGTTGAGCATTATAGGCCTTATATATGCACCTTAAAACAAAAACAAAACAAAAAAAAAAGCCAAAAAAAATAGAAAAAAAAATAGCTTGAATTCTAAACAACCAGTACAAATTAGTATCACATTTGTTAATCAAACTGTATATGATAAAGGCACGCATTGAAAGAAAGCAACATGGTAGAAAACAAGGCAGTAAGTTACTTCAGATCATCACAAATTAATCCCAAAAAATATATATATAAATTTAAGTAATAACTATATGAAGATAATATAAGAAATTTGTCTGCATTATAAGATTACCAGCAAATGCTATTTCTGGAAGAACAGGAGGAGGAAATGATGATGAAATCTTAGCAGCTGCAAAGAACTCCAACTTATTTCTAAATACCTGTAATATATTAAAGAAATCAAATTACATAATCAATGGAGGTGTCCATAAGTAAACAGTATAAGTTCTATATAACATGGATGCATGCCTGACAATTTATTTATCAAAATCATAAATACAGATTTTGTTTAAGCCATTTTCCCGAAAACCCAAATAACTCTTAACTCGGAACTGATTTCAAATCCAAAAAACATTATTTTTAATTATGAAGAAATAAAAAAAAGACAAGAAATACATACAGCGTGTTCAATTCGCTCTCTTTCGATGCTTTTAGAGAAGGGGATGTTGTCAAGAGGAGCAGAAAGCTTCACATTGTAACCGGCATTTGTTAATTCATTCAGCCGTCTACGCCCCAAAAGCTGTCAGTAAAATCTAGGTCACAATTTTGTAACTCTGGTGGGTAGTACTGTACCACAGGTTAGTGGTACAAGTTAGATCGGCATTTTTATCCAAAGATTGGTGCAGGTGATGGTTGTCTTAGTGTTTGGTCCAGTTTAATTAGGGCATTTCATAATTGAATGAAACAGGTGTTTTGTCTCAATGCAGCTTTTCTAATATTTATATATTTTTATTTGGAGTGATGCTATGGTACTATGCATAGCGCATAATGGTCCGTACTAAGGATATTGATCTTCATTTTCAAAGCCCAAACAATCGATCTGAACCGTGCAACATGGTCTCCATATAAAAAACTACTTGTATATCAAATTTTACATTTTTTAGAATTTTTTACTATTTTTATTATAGGAAGAAAATCACTTGATCTAAAATTCTAGACCATTCAAAAGTAGTGATCTCTACCAATCTAAAAAAAAAAAATTTCCAAAAAATGTAAAATTTAGTTTGCAAGTACATTTCCATATAGAGAACATTTGAACGGTTTATATCAACTATTTGAACTTTGAAAACAAAGATATTGATCCATAGCATGGATGAATCATTGCTAAGGATAGTACCATAGCCTCACTCATTTTTTTGAATATTTTGTAGTAAAAGGTTCTGGGTAATACCGAATTTACCCTTTGGTATTGAAACAAAATAATATAGCAAAATGCAAATGAATGGTTCAAACCCAACCAACCAGAATTTGCTAGAAACATAGTTACTGGCCGTTGCAAAGTTCTGAATTTATGATTGATATTCTAATTAATTATTTATATCTCTTTGAAACCATTTTTCTTGCAAAAAATCACATATTTCATCATCATTGCACAAAACCTTTATTTGTTTCAATTTTTTCTCATACTATAAGCGATCAGAGTTACAATTTTTAGAAAAACAAGACAAAATTAAAGGGGAAAAAAGAAATTAAAAAGATAATTAGATATTGAGAAGAATCACTTCTGTTTACTACAACAAGATATCCAAATGATTTACAGTTTTTGTTGGGATTATCAACTCAAGGGTAATGTGGTCATTCTTTTAGTCTAAAATGCTTATTGTCAGATGTCTCTGCAAATAAGATAAAACCACTGGCACCTAATTCAAATACCAGTAACTGGCAACCACTTTTTGCAAAATTTTCTCTTAAAATTATAAAGTAAATTACATACATTTTCTTCAACAAATGAAAGGATGGATGTGCTAGGCTGTATAGCACGAAACTGAGCATTCTTTGATATCTCGGCCACATTTTCTTCAGCATTTTCTTCAACATTTTCTGGCACGCATGAAAAAAAATACAATTACCAACTGCAAATTCAGAAAGGGCTTAGGAAAAATTATACAATATAAGTTCATAGATAAAATTTAGCTACTGATATTAAAATCTACTGACTTCACTTCAGCATATGGTTTAGGGTTTAGGGTTTTAGATAAAAACTACTGATATTTATTTGAAATTCTCACCTTTCTGGTAAGGGGTATCATCGAGCCGTTTGTTTGATGCATCATAGGGATCGATTTTCATGGCCCGTTTCCTCTTTACTTGGTCGCCTTTTTCGACAGAACCCCTTATTAACTCCTTCCTAATAACCCTAACTTTCTTCCCAGATTTATCTAAAACCCTAGATGGCAACCTCCGAACTTTTGGTTCAGTATCAGTAGCAGAACCCTGATTCTCTTTATCTCTATCCTCCTTTTCTGAAATTTGTTTCTTTGAATTAACATCCCTTTTTGAAAACTCTTTATTTTTTAAATCAACCTTGTTGCCCCCTTTACCATACTCTCTATTATACTTTACTTTGACAGTTTGTAAAACCTTGTCATCGAAATCGAAAGCCGGTGAATCAGTGTCGTGGGTTCTCTCTGCTTTTCTCTCCCTTGAGATTCTCTTGGTGGATTGACTGAGTGGTTCATTTGTATCTCTCTTGTTTTCTCTGAACTTGGTTTTACCAGAATCAGTAGCAGATGCTGTTCTCTTCTTGGTAGACCTCAAGGGAGCTCGAACTCGAACTGGCATTATTCAAAAGAAAGGTTCAATAGCTTGCGCGCAAGGTGTTTGTGGAAATGTCACACAGGAAAAGAAAAGAAAAAGAGTACAAAGTGGAATGAACAACTCCGAGCCGAGCCAGAATCATTCCATTGTCTATTTGGATTATAGGGGTACGCTTTAAGATTCGTGTCAGGTTAAAACAGACGATAGAGATCTCATTCTATACGGTAGGGTACCGCACAGGTCTGAAGTCGGTAAAGTTAGGTCAGAGAATGCTCTTCTTTGGAGAAAGAAAGAAAGAAACGGGCCGAGTTGGGCCTGCTCACTTGACCCAGTTATAAAATCCAATTATTGATAAATAAATTTCATAAAACTGCTGATTGGGCTTCTAAATGGATATCATAGACAACCTAAATAAAAGTATACTTGTGCTATAGACAGCTCGATCGTATGACTCTCAATATACGTACGTATGTATGTATATGTGTGTCTGATTCAATGTTTTAAAATACAGTTTTGTTCATATACGTAGAAGGCCAATGTATACTATATATGTGAATTTTAATATAGATTTATATATATATGTCGATTTTAAAATGAAAATTCATATATATACATATTCATATGTGTGTATTTGAATTTTATTTTCACATAAACAGTATAAAGTATGCCTTATTATATGTGAAAAATGTAATAATTTTTGCATAATAATCAACAAGTTGGTTGCTTCAATTATAATTAAACCTGCTTTTGGTATCAAAAAAAATTTGTATGTAACAATTATAAATCCACATTAATGCATATTAAATTTGAGATTTTGGTCTCTTTCAAAAAAAAAATCTCTTTCAAAAAATTTGAGATTTTGGATTGAGCCCGTATAACGCATATTAAATTTTGCACCAGTATATTCTCATATACGATTCACATATGCAATTTCATATTGAAAATTATATGAAAGGAACTGCATAACATTCTAAGTACGACTGAGCTGCATATATATACAGTTCATGCGAATGTATTTTAAAACACTGGTCTTACTAAATCATATATAAATCATAAAAATCTCAAAACATGCACCGGTAACTTGTTAGCATATCCGTGTGTGATTTTTAACAAGGAGAAGAAATTTTGACCAAGTAGGCGTGATTTATAGCGAGAATAAATCATAAAAATCACAAAACATTCATTGCAACTAATTAGTACACCGAGTTAAGATTGATAATCTAACACATTAGTTTTTTTTTTTTTTATCGATATCTTATCTGATAATCTAACACATTTGTTTTTTTTAACACCATGTCAAATATTGATAATCAATACCAAAAAAAAAAAAATTTAAAACGATAAAAACACTTTGCATATATATAATTAGAAGAAAAAAAATAATGGGGGGACTTAAACCCCATTTATAATTCGATATAGACATAAGCTAATAAAAAAAATTGGGAACTTAAATCATATGCAGTATTGATTTGAATTTTGGCCAGGTTATGCGCTATTTCATTGTTTCGTTGAATTTCAACTGAAACAGTTCGATTTCAGTCAAATTTCAGCCGGAACGGTCCAATTTCAGTTAGATTTTGTCGGAACGATCCAATGCCAACTAATTTCAAGAGAAATGGTCAATTAATTCCAGTTAAATTTCGGCTGAAACGGATGTTTTTAGGAAATTCCACCTGTTTAGGCATCCAATATTTTTTCTCCCAAAAATTCTTTAATAAATGTGACATGCAGGGCTTGAATCCAAGTAATTAGAGTGACAACAAAGAGCTTTATCACTACAATAACTCAACTTTTTTGCTATAGAATGTAACAAATTTATTTCCATTACTAGCTCTTGGGTTTAAGACCATTATTTAACCCCACATTGAGACGATCTCGAATTTTTTTTTAATTACTCTTTCATAATATTTTATTTTTTAAATCTGATCGAAAATTCAGATTTAATGTTATTGGGATAGATTATTAGAATAATTGTGTTGTTAATGGTCTAAGTACTAGAATATATGTTTCGATATTTTATAAATTTTTTTTTTCTTTGTAGTAGTTGAATTTATTTTTGCACCGCATTATTTATAAGTTACTATTTCTTAATTTTTTTTTGTTCTAGATGTTTTTTTAATTTTAAATTAACTCTATTATTTTTTTTGAATGTTTGTATTATATTATATTAGTGAATTATTTGAGTGTAATTATTTGATCGATTTTTTTATCAAATTTTTTTCTATTCTTTTAGTACAAAACAACTTCCGATTTTTTTAAAAATACCCAAAAAATATATATTTTATTAAAAATAACCAGGTTCTGAGTGAAATTTTAAAAATACCAAGGCCGTAGATTTTTTCCGCAATTCGGAATTTTTATTCCGGGCCACGGAAAAAATTTGCGCCCCGAAATTATTATTTTTTTTTAGATTTTTTTATTCCGAGCACAGATTTTTTCTGCGGCCCGGATTTTTTTTTTTAGAGTTTGGAGAAAGAAAATATCTATAGTTTGGTTTATTTTTTTTATAATATATATATAATATATGTATACGTATCTATAAAAAATACACCAGCATGTAAAGCATTCAAACATACACATAATTGACACAAATTTCAATTTATTTGAATTTTTTGCAATTAGTTCTGAATTTTCAAAATTATACCACAAGAAAAAACTTTAAACATCCATAATTTTGCTAGGAAAAGTCAGATTTGCGTGTATGAGCACTTTTCGAAAAGGGGAGAACGAGACGAATCCGATTTTGCCCCGGTGGTACACCGGGCATTGGAAGCATCGGAAGCATCAGAATTTCAAAAAAAACATCGTTTAGTGCCTCAAAAACTTAGTTTAAGTTTTCGTTCGACGATAGACGTACAACGATCGGTATTTTGTATAATTCAGGTTTTTGTAGTGTAATTATTAATTGTGGAATTTTTTAGTTTGCATGTAGAGTAATTTAGGTTTTTGTATAATTATATTATATTATATAATTATACAAAAACCTTAATTATATATAATTATATGTAATTATATTATACATATATTATATTATATATACATACACATATAATATATGTAAACTAAAAAAATTATCAATTTTCATCAATTTTATTAGCAGTTACATATAATATATGTGTATGTATATATAATATAATATATGTAAACTAAAAAAATTATCAATTTTCATTAATTTTTTTAGCAGTTACATATAATATATGTATAATATAATTACATATAATTATATATAATTAAGGTTTTTTATAATTATATTATATAATATAATTTTACAAAAATCTAAATTACTCTACATGCAAACTAAAAAATTCCACAATTAATAATTACACTACAAAAACCTAAATTATACAAAATACTGATCGTTGTACGTCTACCGTCGAACGAAAACTTAAATTGAGTTTTTGAGGCACTAAACAACGTTTTTTTTAAATTCTGATGCTTCTGATGCCTAGTGTACTACCTGGGCAAAATCGAATCCGTCTCGTTCTCCTCTTTCTGAAAAGTACTCATAAGCGCAAATCCGACTTTCCTAGCCAAAGTTATGGATGTTTAAAGTTTTTTCTTGCGGTAGAATTTTGGAAATTATAACTAATTGCAAAAAAATTCAAATAAATAGAAATTTGTGTCAATTATGTGTATTTTTGAATGCTCTACATGCTGGTGTATTTTTTTTATAGATACATATACATATATTATACATATATTATAAAAAAAAACCATGTATATTTTCTTTCTCCAAACTCTAAAAAAAAATCTAGGCTGAAAAAAAAATCTAAAAAAAAAAATTCGGGGTGCGAATTTTTTCTGCGGCCTGGAATCAAAATTTCAGAGCGCAGAAAAAATCTGCAGCCTGGGTATTTTTAAAATTTCACTCAGAATCTGGTTATTTTTAATAAAATATTTTTTTGGGTATTTTTAAAAAAATCGGAAACAACTTCGAGCAAAAAAATCTTAGTTTTCAATCCGATTCAGCCGATTCCTACCAATTCATTCGATTCTGAATCTACAGTCAAGTGATAGATTCCATTCCGATTTGGATTTTTCCTTCTATGGTCAAATTGCTCTGTTAAAATCAATGTTATCAGAACCAAATCGGACATCGAATCACTAAAGCTTCGGTTCAACTGTCCACTAGTCAGATCGGTGGTTCAATCGGTTCAATTGCTGATTATTTAAATTTGTTATATTAATCAGATAGTAGAACTAGGGTGTTCTTAAGCTCACCAAAGTGTTTGGTGAGCTTAACTCTAAAATCCATCAAATCAGTTTCAAATGACGAATCCGAACCGTTGGAACCCGCCTACCTTACAAGTGATGGGTCTACATGTGAAAATTTTAAACATTCGAATTAATTTAGTATAAAGTCAAGCGGTCAAAAAACGTTCAAAAAATAAATCTACTAAAATTAATTTATTAACCTTTTTATTTTGACCAATTGACTTTATACTAAATTAATTCGAATGTTTAAAATTGTCACATGTAGACACATGACTTGTAAGGTAGGCAGATTTCAACAATTTAGATTCGTCATTTGAAACCGATTTGATGGATTTTGAAATTAAGCTCACCAAACACTTTAGTGAGCTTAAGAACACCCTAGTTCTACTCTTAATCAGATATCAAACTTATGTATCAAAATAATTATATTTGTACATGAGTTATTTTGTTTTCTACAAATACAAACAAGAATTCAACTAGAGGATCACAAATTTAATTCTTTTCAAAATTAACCTCAACATTTGTACTCAATTGTACTGCTATTCCATTAAACAAAAAATAAACATTTGATTTGAACATTTTATCAAACACCTTGAGAACATTCACTATTATTTAAATGTAAATCAAATATTAACCTTTCAAATCAAAGTTCTAGCCCTGGTGTACTTGACATAATGCTTGACCATATCAAGGCGAGAAGTTTGTTGGCTTTCCTTCCACAGCCAATAAGTCCATAATCTAAAAAACAATATACGGCAACTAGCTAGGCCATGATTTGACATCATAACTAGATTCTCCCTATTTCCTTTTTCCCTCGAGAAAAAGGTAATGCATACGAAGATCAATTCCTCTTCGTTCCTGTCACACCCCGAGACAACCCGCCACGTAATGATACGTAAGGTGTGTGCACATCACATACATTATCAATAATAAATACTCATACAATATGTAAAAGTCAAACGAAGTCTTTTAACACCACAAGTAGTTCAAACACACAACATAAATTCAACATGAGATCAAGACAAACATGGCAAACAAATCGATAATTGCCATGTCAGTCAATGTATCAACTTCTAAAGAGAGAATTTTAAATTTAACTAAAGAAATTAAAAAGATACTTGAGCAGTCAGCTCATTGCTTTCCTGATCCGCATCCCTCCTATTCGTGCTCCTCGCCGGCTTCATTATTTCCTGGAACCCACATAAGTGGAAACGGGTGAGAGATCGAACAGTCTCTCAGTACAGGATTTAGTTCCAGTCCCGGAATTTGTCAAATTTACTTATTATTACAAATAGAATAAAATTATTATATCCTCACATGTTATGCAATATTTAAAACACACACACACTTCTTTAATTATCTTTCAAGTTTTCCATTAATCCATTTATTTGCCAATCCAGTGGGAAATCCATCCAACACCAGAAGACCACCACTCCGCTGGGAAATCCATCCAACAACGGAAGACTTCTCACTAGACGGGGAATCCACCCTACGCTAGATATTGGCTGTCTCACTAGACGGGGAATCCACCCTACGCTATGTCTTGACCTGTGACGGCAAATCCAACCAACGCCACGTTGACGAGGGGTCTAGTTGAACCCAGACCCAATGTATACATTGCAACATGCATTCAACACATGTTGGCCCCTTTCCTTTAACATATCCGTTACCTTTTACGTTCGTCATTTAACACTACACGATATCATGCTCAACACACCCTACTTACAAGTCTCATGATCGATATGAAATAAACCTATTGTAATTCTAAACAAGCCAAAGGGATCGTTCGATTCAACATGCACAATTCCAAACAATTGAATAAATAATATGCATACAAAACGGTAAGTACAATTTGACAAGGTCCAGGAAACCCGTACCTGCTACCGTGGTGTAGTTCACTCCTGCTTCTACGTCACTCTCTACTTCAGAACTCAAACCTATACCATGTAACACGGTTTTCAAATTAATATTTATACACTTTTCCTTTGTCCTGTCAGTATATTTGTTAAATAAGCATTGTTGGAATGTAAAAATAAATAAAACACTATTTTATCACACAATCATACATAATATGTAAAATTTATTTTGACGGAATCAAGGAAATGTAAACAGAACCTATTTGTATATAACACCAGATACAATATTATTTTACTAAACATTTGTACATGTATTAAAGTCTGTTTCTTACCAGGAAAAATTATATCTATTATTTATAAGTTTTAGAAATACAATATCATACCTATTTTAAATTAACGTTTGTTTCTTACCAGGAAACTAGATATATTATTTATAAGTTTTAGAAATATAGTTCCTTATAATAGAAATAGTTCGAGGGTTATCGGTAAAGAATTTTCATAAATAAAATATTAAGTACAACTCAAAAGAGTTCTTTATGATAAAAATAGTTCTAGGGTTATCGGTGAATAAATTCCTAGGGTTATCGGCAAAAGAAGTTATCATCTAATAAAAGAATGAATGCAACTCAATAATAGATGAAGTCTTAAGAAATCTAAACAAATCCAAGTTCTGATATAATTTAAGATTTTAAGACCACAAATATAAAATGACAATAATTAGAACTCTGCACTTTCGGAAATTTCAAGCGTTAATGATTATTAAAATCATTACTAATTTTTACTGATTACAAAGACATTTTTATCAATAATATAACATATCCTAATAAATAAATAGTTTCAAAATTTCTATAACCCTCAGGAATTCTTATCAAATAACATAAAATATAGTATAAACATTATATGAAACGATAGATCAAACAAAATAATTATAGCATAAAGATCATATGATTAACACAGAATAGAAGAATCTAATTGATGGCCATAAGAATCAACAAAATTATTTACGTAGGAAGAAAAATAATCAAACTCCATATATCTTACCCCTTTCTCTTTCTAAATCTTTTGTGGATTATTTGCGGAGAGAGAAAGACAGAGATGTAGGGTTTAAATCATATATATAGAGGAACATATATTAATTTGGTAACCTACGGATCTGACAGGCGGCAGTTATAATTGAAGAGTTATCAATTGAATTTTAAATGTATCTCCTATCGCAATTTTTGACAGATTGTTTTCGGCCAATGAATTAATTTGGGCTTTATTAGGCTTTCAAGACTTGGCAATAATTTGTTATATACATTTTAAGTCATGATCTATGTCGGAATCCATTAGTTTCTTTTAATGACATCTTTAATTTGGATTAGTTGGTTAAATTAAGTGAAGGAAGGAAGAAAAAAAATGATAGAGGATACATAAATATGTACGCTATTTATGTTGTACCTTAATTTAGTATTTCAAATTACGTGGCGTTACACTTCCATTTATCTCAGCCCCTTCTCTATTTTTTTTCAATTTATCTTTTGATTTTCTGAGGAAAATGATCTCTTTACTTTGTTTAGACTTGGTGTACATGAGTCTTAAAGTGAGTTTGTAGGGAAACTTTGTGGACCAGACTTATATTGAAAGCACCAAAAGATTGGAGGATCACGTGGGTTAAATGAGAGAAGGAGTGCCTCTGCATATGTTTTGAACTGATTTTTCATGTGATTGGTTCAACGTACGGTTTTTTAATACAGACTCGCCCGATTGAACCAATTTTCATCGGTCTAGTAACATAAACGGTCTCTTAAGAGAACCAAACCCAAGAGTTGGCCGATTTCGGTTTTTTCTGATCCAACTGATCGGTCCGATACGGTTCTATGGTTAAAATCTTTACCCCCACCCCCTCTCAGGTACCTGACTCAACAAAATTGAAACGAATGGCTCAGATTTACTCTCAGCCGGTCATAATTCGGAATGACAGAGGGGGCAGGATTATTTTTGCTTTGAGATGCGTGCCAATCCTCTTCTTACCCAATATGAAAAAGTCTTCAATTAATTACCCAATATGGCAACGAGGGCTTTTTCTGGTCTCTGCATTGTCTTCTTAAGCCACCGTAAGGTTTTACTGTTTGGTTAATTAAACATGAGTTTCTTTGTATCTATATAAATAAGACCAAAAGTTGAGCATAAGAATTAAAGAAGGATAAAATTAATGGAACGCTGACGTCGACTTTAACTAACCGAGAAGTGAGTCGTCTCAAGCAAAAAGCGCAAACAAAGAGATAGTTATTTCTATATACATCTTCCATGTGTGCGTGGGAAGAAAAGTTGAGGAATGAGAGAGAATGAGAAAGGTATTAAAAAAATTCGGACTCTCGTGGAGAGAGTGGGTGGAAAAAAATAATGATTCTGAGTTTAGAATTTTTATCTAAACGAATTGCACTGAATTGGGTTTGATTGGGAATTATTCAGGAGTTTGACTAATATAACATCAGTATCATTTTAACCTATATAATATCAACTTCAAAATTTATTGAATTGATTTTAAACAGTGAATCAAAACCATTCAAACCAATCTACTTTATTAATTGTGCATTTACATCAAAATTTATAATTTTTTGAATTTATTTATTATCAAGTCAAGCGGTCAAATATATGAGCTTTTAAGTTAATTTTAATACATTTATTTTTCAATATTTTTACCGCTTCATTTGATACTAAAATAACTCGAAAATATGAAAAAAAAAATGTATATAAACGCATTACTCATAAAGTAAATTGATTTGAACATTTTGAATTAGTCATTTGAAATCTATTCAATTAGTTTTGAAGTTAATATTATATGACACCAATATTATACTAACTGAACTCATTACCCACATAAAACTTCTGAGTAAAAAAATAGAGCTACCAAACATAAAAAAAGTATTGAATATAATCCAATTCCATTAAATTTTCAAGGGGAATATGGTTGCCGAACAGGAGAAAGATGTACATATGATGGACAAGTCAGGAGACCTTAAAGTAGTACAAATTTATTAAAACAGAAATATCCTTAATTATAGTCTTATATATTGACAAGTCACTTGGAAAGTAGTTCGTGCATCGCTAAGAATCCAAGAATTTCCAAATGTCACTTGGACTTTACTACGACATTCGGATCCTTTTATATAGAGAGAGTAAAGATTACTATGTTTTACTATCAAGTTTTAAAAAAAAAAAAAATGCCCTCCTACCATCCTGATTAATAAAAATATCTACATATTTAAATTTTTTTTTTTTTTTAAATAACGCTTTTCGCCACATGCAAGATTGATTGACTCATTGACGTGACTCCTGAGCCAGTGACCCGTTTGTTTTGAAAATAAAATCCTAGAGGACTTGATAGTCAAGGTACTATCGTTTTCTTGTCCCTACCAAGTGACTTTCCAAAATTATTTTCTTTTAGTCAGCATCATTTTATTTTCTTGATAGTCAAGGTACTATCGTTTTCTTGTCCCTACCAAGTGACTTTTCAAAATTCTTTTCTTTTAGTCAGCATCATTTTAAATAAAATTACTGATTCAATGGTGACTTAATTAAACAATAAAATTAGAAGTTACCGTTGAATCAGCGATTTTCAAAGTGGCTTAATAAATAGTACAAAAATTTCAAAAAATGTAAAATTTGGTCTCCTTGCACATTTTAATATGGAGATCAAATATAATAGTTTGGATCTATCGTTTGGACTTTAAAAATCGGAAAACGACTTAGTTGCACGGGAGGCTGGGAACAATCGATTGTTTATTAGCCTACCTCTATATATCTCTCCTCCTTATTAAGGAGCTTAATATCTAGATTCTACAAGGATCCTGATTTACTATTTTTTTTCGGAATGATGCTCAGTCGTTGAATTTTCAGATCGCACATAGATGAATTTTCCAAATTATGAGCTTCAACACTTAAGTATGCACTGGTCGCACCGCATATGATCCCAGTGCTCATAGACCGCGCACCGCACCCGTGGACTGCGCCTCTAAACTATGTACGGCACGTGAGGACCGAGCCTATGCACCGCGCACCCTTTTTTTTTTTTGCTGAAGGCGGGATTCGCACCCAGTTGGGTTCTGTTGGTGCCAAAATTCTTACCACTACACTAGAGTTCACATGTATTATCTTGTAGATAAATATAGTATTTAACTATTTTTCTCTACAAATTTGATTTAAATTATCTATCCTCCTTATTAAGGAGCTTAATATTTTCTACTACATAATTTGCTCCCGTTGCTGTGCACGGGCACGATTACTAGTATATATATATATATATATATATATGATTAGGCTAATATGCTATGGGTAGCTAAGAGGCCTCTCGTGCTATGGCTCAATATTCGACTTTTCATAATCCTAATGGTCGATCCAAACCGTTCATCTTGTTCTCCATATTAATATGTGTTTGGAGACCAAATTTTACATTTTTATGGTCCAGATTTGTCTGAAAAACAGCGATTTTCAATAAATCTAAAAAAATAGTAAAAAAATTTCAAAAAATGTAAAATTTGGTCTCCAAGCACATATTAATATGGAGAAAAAGATGAATGATTCGGATCGACCGTTAGAATTTTGAAAAGTCTAATATTGAGCCGTAGCACGGGAGGCCTCTTAGCTACCCATAGCACCGTAGCCAAGTCCTATATATATATATATATATATATATATATATATATATATATATATATATATATATATACTAGTATCGTACCGTACGTTGCAACAGAGTTATATTATAATATTGAATTTTAAAATTGGACATATAGATAAATAAATAATAAATAGCAGTAGAAGATAGCATGCACAATTTTCTTTTTCTTTTTTTCAAGATTATTTGCAACACAAATAATCCATGTATACTAAATTGGAAGAAGGAACAAATAATTATTTTATTTCTTCGTTGAACACTAATGGTGAAAAAATATATTCTTATTTATTTATACCAAATAAGTATTGGTTATTAAAACTAACTTAATAAAGATGAACATAAATTGGTGTCGAAATAGATGAGTGAAACTATAGTAAATTCTATCATTTTCTTCCGATTATTTTATTGCATTTTGAGATTTTCAATCAAGAGATTTTGAAGGTTGGAACTACAATTGGCCAGTATGATTCTGGTAATCTGGTTAGGCTTTAGATTTTATTTTTCCACATTTTATGTTTTTAATTTTGAAATGCAATAAGTTTCAAGAGAAATTCAAAAAATGCACTTAATTTATCATATTAGGATGAATGAAATGCAGATGTTGGTTTCTGTGGCGTTTGTATGAGCATTAGAAATTTATGTAAATAAGTTTTGATAAATAATGCTAATATGCAACTATATAGTCATAACCTATATGAATTGAGTTTGAACATAACAGTAAACATACAATTTGGCTCGACATAGACCCCTTTAACATAACTTAATTTACTTACAAAGTGATATGGAAAGAGAGTTTATTCGCTTTTAGGAGGCCTTAATTTTTTCCATTATATCGTAGGGATTTGTATAGAAACAAATAAAGAGAAATAAAGAAACCAAGAAAAGTTTGATTCTATACAAATAAGGTGAAATAAGAAAAAAAAAGAGAAGAAGAAGAAAACTAATAAAAAGTCACTAAAATGCAATGTATTTAATTTTAATTAATGTAACACATATTGTGTGATTATATATATGATGAGTATATTTTTAATTATATTTAGACTTTTACACGTAAAAAAGATATATTTAATCAAAAGAAGATAAATTATTTGATTGAAGGACTGACATTAAATCTAAAATTTCATATTTCAATTGTAGTCGTTGGCAGATCGGACACCCAACGTGCTTAATAATAACATGGAGAAGATATATATTGAAAGGTAGTTCATGCATTAATTGCCAATTAAGAATCGAAGAATATATCATAATATTGACGGTCTTAATTATATATTGAAAACTACTTCATGCCATCTAGCTATATATGTATAAGTAGCACAAAGAAAAAGAAGATAATTAATACCCCCAATATGGCAACGATGGCTCATATATAATGCTGCATGGTCTCTGCATTTGCATGCTCTTCTTACTTTTATTCTCCTCTCATGTCTTACTTTCTACTAACGCCGCCCGATTAATCCTCACACATAGGGGTGTTCAAATGGTTCGGTTTATTTGGTTTTGAACCGAACCGGTAAGATTCGGTTTAAATGATTCGGTTGTTTGGTTGAATTGGTTCAGTTCGGTTGATTTTGTGACTTGGTTCGGTTTGGTTTTGATTTTTCAAAACCGATTAAACCAAACCGACCGATTTTATTGATAAGGTCAAGACTTCTAGTATTATTTTGGTTCATTAATCAAAACCGAAGTTTAAATTGGTTCATTAATCAAAACCAAAGTTTAAATTGAGTATTATAGATGTATTGAGTTTTGATTTTTGAGAAAGTTCGGTTCAACCAAACAAACCGAAGTTTAAATTGGTTTTAATTCGGTTTGCTATTTTAGTTCGGTCGGTTCGGTTGAATTTTCAAACTTCGGTTTTAACCGAACCGACCATTTGAACACCCCTACTCACACAGAACAAGGCAACCAGTACGTACTTATGAACAGTAATAATAAATATTTATATTATTAAGTACGTACGATACATATAAAATAAACAAGTAAAAAGAGTACTGTCATTGATACCTATTATTCCATTCATTGCCGCCCTTATATCGTGAGGAGAGCTCAATTAGTTTAGTCAAGTCAACAAAAATTGCGTTTCTCAGATTGTGTGGACTGAGGACTTATTTTCTGTGGCCGAGAATGAAGAAATATGATAATAAAAACAATCTCAAAAGTCAAAAGTCACTTAATTGGACCAGAGGAATAGATAGTCAAAATAAATATTCTTATAGTGTTATATACATCTATATATAGAAGAATTATTCCCATTAAGATATATAATTGCTTAAGACAATTATTCCCATTAATTATCCAATATGGCAACGAGGGCTTTTTCTGGTCTCTGCATCCTCTTCTTACTTCTAACCACCTCTCATCTCTTACCTTCTGCTAACGCTGCCCGAATCCTCAAACAGAACAAGACAACTGGTACGTGCTTTCTCCATCGATCTTTTTCTGATGAAATTAAGTTTATGAAGCAATCAATCAATTAGAATCTGAATTCCTTTCTTAAATTAAATGATGGATATATATATAGGGATTGACGGAAAAGACAGATCAAGTCCAAGCTCAAATCCACCCAGTCCCCATGCAAATAGAGGGTCATCAAATTGTACTAAAAATCCAAACGCTGGTAATTTCCCCCCTTAATTAATCTGTTGCATGCTGTAGATCAGAAGAGAGGCCATGCATGTATTATAAATATTTTATTATTCTTATTTTGTGTACAATTAATATAGTTGCTCTTTAGGACAGACACTTCTTTGGCTTTCACATAGAAAATTATTCTGTTTTTAGGCAACATCAAAGAAAATAATTTATTTGATCTTTGCAACCATGAATCATGTTTAGACTCCACTTTTAATTTTTTTCTCATATTTTGCCTGACTTTTTGAAAAATCTCAACCGTTCAAATAATACAGGAGGACATTGCCCGCCTTAATCTGTTGGATGCTGCATGTAGAAGAGAGGTCATGTATTATAAATATTGTATTATTTTTATTTTGTGTACAATATAGTTGCTCTTTAGGACAGACATTCCTTTGGCTTTCACAGAGAAAATTATTCTGTTTTTGGGCAACATCAAAGAAAATAATATATTTACTCTTTGCAACCATGAATGATGTTAATTTAAGACTTTAAAGAATTTCTACTGCCCATTCATTAGCTACACTTGTAATGAAATAAATCTTGTTAATACATTATTACTGGATCAAGGTGTCACAGTTCTATAGAATAGATGTTTTAATAATATAATAGATGTTTTGTAACTAATAAGCTAATATAATTATGAAAAATATTCATATCAGTCCGATATCTGATCCGTATCCGTAACGTTTAATATCTGTTCCGTGTCCGTAACGTTTAATATCCGATCCGTATCCATATCCAAAAAATTATAACGTATATGGATACGGTAAGACTACTATCCAATCCGTATCCGACCGTTTATACCCCTAGTCCCTACTTGATACGAATTCCTTCCTTGTGTTAGATATATGAGGATCCAAACTCATCAAATTTGCAATGTGAATATGGTTGCCGAGCAGGAGAAAGAAAAGTAGTACAAATTTATTAAAACAGAAATGTCCCTATAGTCTTACTAGTATTATATCCATGCATTGCAACGGAGACATTATAAAAAATAAATATAACAATGAAAATAATAATTATCTAAAAATTAAAATACATGTTAATAGAAAATTTATATGATTATGTATTTTTAATTAACTTTAATCGTGATCTCTAATAACAATTTGATGATGTGATGAATTTTTATTTTTAAGTATCAATGATATCAAATAATAACTCGATTCAAATCTAATATCAAATATCATACAACAATTCAATATCAATATATAATATGCTATCAAAAAATATAAATAAAAAGTGTTATCGTGTGTATGTATAGGATATATATATACACACACATATTATAAGAAAAATATATATTCACACACACGTTCCAATTTATATTCTTCTTTGTTTCCAATTTAGAACACACATACACACATACATTAATATATTCTATATCGGAAATATTTTCTAAATTGCCCACACCAATATGTATAGAAATAAAGAAAGAGAAATAAGAAAATTAAAAAAAATAATTTTGATTGTGATCCGTATAGAAACGAAGAAGGAAACAATAAATAAGAAAATGAAAGGTGGAGTCTTCTCAATTAAAGATGAGAAATATGAAAAAAAAAGAAACAGATAAATATATCGCTAAATTTCAAGAATTTATTCAATTTTAATTGTAATGTATCGTGTGGCAGCATATGTGGTGGGTATGTTTTTAACTAAATTTAGACTTTTATACATAAAACAGATGCATTTAATTAAAAGATGACAAAATATGTAATTGGAGAGCTAAGATCAAATCCAAAGTTTCATCTTTTAATCGTAGCCGTTGACGAATCGGACACCTAACATGCTTAATAATAGAATAGAGATAGAGAATTGGTATATATGTATCCGTAGCTAGCACAAAGAAAAAACAAGATAATTGCTTAAGCTTATTATTCCCATTAATTCCCCAGTATGTCTCTTAATTCTGGTCTCTGCATTTGCATGCTCTTCTTACTTTTAACTGCCTCTCATGTCTTACCTTCTACGAACGCCGCCCGAATCGTCGAAGAGAACAAGGCATCCGGTAAGTAGTTTCTCTCTCTCTCTCTCGCTTTCTGAAAAACTAATTGAGTTTATGAAGCAATATATGAATCAATTAGAATCTGAATTCCTTTCTTAAATTAAATGATGGATATATATATATAGGGATTGACGGAGAACACATACCAACTTCAAGCTCAAATCCACCAAGTCCCCAGGCACACACTAGCCCGGGATCCGGTCCATCCCGGTGTACAGGCTCAAATTCAATAAATGGTCCATGCCCTCTTACTTAATTTGTTCGTTGGATGCTGCAGAAGAGAGAACATGTATTATAAATATTGAAACCAATTAACGAAAATATATAATATTCTTTCTTTTTAATATATTTGGCTATTTGCTCTTTGAAACCATGAATTATGTTTAGATTTTACTTTTAAATTTTTGTACTGCCCATTCATTAGCTACACTAATTAGCTTGTATAATGAAAAAAATCTTGTAAACCAGTTCTTTCATAAATTATTACACACGAAAAGATACTTAAATAAAATCCTTTCATAATTTATGATTCCAACAAAATAATTAGTACCTAAAAGAAAGCAGGAAATTAAGTCCCAATTTTCGAAATTTATGGCACCAAAATATTAAATACCACCATGTAGAACAACAACACCGGGATCAATTAATTATTTGTTTGATCTCTTCCCCTTTTCGTTTTCCGGATCGTTGCCTTCTCTTGGTTTATATTAATTTCAATTAAACTCTCTCTTCAAATGCCATTAAAATAGTTTGAAAATCGCAATTTATTAAGATCATTTGAAAATCCCAATTTTTTATTATTTATTAAGATGATTTGAAAATCGTTGTTTTTATTATATTCCTGCAATATTAAAAAACAACGATTTTCAAACCATTTTAATAAAAATAAAAAATTATAAAAGAAATATAAAATCTGGTGTCTAAGCACATTATAATATAGATAAACATCTAATGGTTTGGATCGAGTGTTCGAACTTTAAAATTTGAAAAACTGAATCGTTTGTTCTGAAAGCTACGAACAAACGTTTTGAGCTTAGCCCCCCCCCCCCCCCCACTCTCTCTCTCTCTCTATATATATATATAGTAAGGCTATGGTGAGTTGCGAAGTAAAACACGTTTTTACTTCACGCAATATCTTTATTTTCAAAGTTCAAATAGTTGACTCAAACCGTTAGATGTTTAATCTATATTAAAATATGCTTGGAAACTAAATTTTACATTTTGTGGAATTTTTTTACTATTTATTAAGCCACTTTGAAAAAAATAGTAAAAATTTATGGACTGTTGGATTGGCGATTTTTAAAGTGGCTTAATAAATAGTAAAAAAATTCCAAAAAATGTAAAATTTGGTCTCCAAGCACATTTCAATATGGAGATCATGTTGAGTGGTTCAGATCAATATTTTGCACTTTAAAATCGCAAAATATATATGAGCGTGAAGTAAAATAGTTGTTTTACTGTTGCGAAGTGCTATGATGAGTTAAATTGCTACCGGTAGCACTTCGACCTAGGTGCTTACGGGGTCAAATTTTAATATTTGATGCCCAAATTGCAAATCTAAATAGCTCAATCTATATTAAAATGTGCTTGGAGACCAAATTTTAGATTTTTTGGAATTTTTTTTTACTATTTATTAAGCTGTTTTGAAAACCATTATTTTTATTAAATTTCTGCAGTATTGAAAAACAACAGTTTTCAAACCAGCTAATAAATAGTAAAATGTTCCAAAAAATATAAAATTTGGTCTCCAAGCACATTTTAATATAGATTGAATATCTAATGGTTTGAATTTATTATTTGAACATCAAATACTAAAATTTGACCTGGTAAGCACTTAAATTATAAGTACGCATAGAAATGGAGGTTTAAATTTTGACTCGTTGTAAGAATCCGGTGCCTCTGTTACATCAAATTTTTCAAAAAAATTTAATATTTTAATTGAAAAAACAATGAAAAAAATATTTAAACATAGAATTTTATCTATTAATATATATATATATTTTTTTTGAGAGATCAGAGAAAATCAAATATAGAGAAAAATAAATTAAGTAGAGATATTTCATATCGGAGCGCTTCTGTTCAAGCAATTAATTAAGAGAGTAGAGAGAAAGAAGTGGGCAAAAACATTTGAATTATAACTTTATGTCTTGAAGATTTCCATCAGAATTTTGATTTTTTCCGCACAGTCTATGATATCCACCAAAGTTTATTTCTCGCTCCAAATTTAACTGTAACACCTGTTCAAATTTCAAAGTAACAAATGTTTTATATGTCAAATAAAAATTAACTTAATTAGCATTGTCTTTTTTTTATTTATAAGAAATTTTCTCAATTTAACTAAATTAAAAATTCCTCGCTAATGTTAATTAAAAATTCTTTCTTAAGCTAATGGATGAGAAAATAGAACTTCTAAATCATTGCTAATGGATGATTACAACTTTTATCATTCGAGATACATGTTTTTATTATATATTTTCCATATCATAGATAGAAAAGGTGTTTCATAATTTTATTATTATTGATTATTCAAGATACATGTTTTTATCATGTTTTCATTATTTTCTAGATATAATTTAGAGTTGTGAGAAAAACGAAAACTGTAAGTATAAAATATAATCTAGCTTGAAACAGCTAAAAATAAAAAGTACAGCGACATTTTTTCTATAATTTTTAGGTGATGGAGAACAAATTTTTTTTTAAAGAATTTGGTTATACAGAGAACAGTTGGTATATTACATATACATATACATATATATGTGTTAGTTTGTAATAATTTACAAGTCAATAATACGATAAGTTAATCATAAAGCTTTGTTCATGAATTGAATGTTTATTTATCTATCATTTTGTTGCCTTGAGTATTATTGCATTTGTAGATCATTTCGAGTTCATGACTGAAATTGTGAAACTCCATAATATAGATAATATATACTCTTAAAAGGTCACTGACCAAGGTAATTAGCAGTAACACTAATTACCGCTATAAGGTTAGTATGTGAATTAAAAGATGGTTAAGTTTTACAAACCACCTGATACGAGATGTCATTTTAATCACATAGATACATGTTCTAGGATCATGGTATTTGACAGACCCCGAATGAAATATTAAATAGAATTGTGTTCGTGTCATTTATGTTTTCATTCAGTATCAAAGTTTTACAGTATGAGGTATTTATCGTTCCCACTAAGAAATATATAGGAGTGAGTGTTATCTAACGCTGTCCGTAAAAAGCAGCCATAATGATAGCATTTCCATATGTATAACTTAGCTGAGGAAGTGATAGTCTACCAAGAATACTACTTGTCCCTCGTATCTCTCTACGAGCTATAGCATCACTGGGTCCCTTGGTAGAGTTAGATTATCTGCATGCAGTTTAATTATAAGAGTAATTATATTTGATAATCTACTCAAGATCAAGAAAAGATACAGTTAACAAGGATGACACATATCTACCTTAAAACTGATCTGATAGCTATGAGACAGAAGAATTGATACAAGAAAATTGTTTACTGTATCGTGATATTGTACAGTACAGCATCATCTGTGTAATTGGATAGTCATGATGTGTTGCCAGATGCCACCCATGACTAACATAAGTTAAAACAGTTTTAACTCTGTTTACCAACATAACACAGATCCTATTGGGTCACACCATATAGGAGCTACTCGGAGAATCTTACTGATTAATTATAAATTAATTATAATTAATATTAAGATGGTTATAATTAATTATACGTGATATAATTAAATTATAAATGTCATTTAGAATGACAAGCAGAAACAACAGTTAATTTATAAACGTACACGTTACGTTGTATAAAAGTTACCGAACAACAACCAAAAAGAAATATAATTGTACATGACAATTATATATATTTGATTTGGATTTTAATTTGTTAATTATGGATTTGAATTATGGGTTTAAAAGCCCAAAATAATCAAAGCCTTAATTAAAATTAAAAGCCCAAAGTCAAAGCCCAAAATCAAAGCCTTTTACTATTCATGCCTTAATGGGCCAAGGGCAAAATGGTCATTTCACACCTATGCCACCTTGCATGACACCTTGCATGACACCTTAGGGTGTAGAAGGGTGTAGAAGCATGGATAAGAGTGTGGAAGGGACATTTTGGTCTTTTCACATATTAAAGGATGAGGTGTCAAGGTATTTTGGTAAATATATTTGTTTTGAGGGGTATTTCGGTCTTTTGCGAACCTCCTCAAAACACTATAAATAGAGGGGTGAGGGTAGAGAGAAAACTTACTAATTCACGTGTTAATCTGATTACTTCGTTAATCGGTTTTTCTCTCTTCCTTGATTTCGGTTATTTCGAGATTAGGAAAATAATATATTTTGCGAAATCCTACGGTTTAGCTTTTAAGCGATACCAAGTAACCTCGGGACACAAATATATTTATTTCGTCCTTTTCTCGATGAATAGTGTTTCTACAGAATTTCGCGGTTTACTGTATTTCTGGCAGAAGAAATAAACCGCTCTCCGGTTAGTCCTGGTGGATAACCAATAGAGGTATCACACGTGTGATACTGCGAGTCAATTCCTTCCTTGGTGTAGCTCTTCTCGCTTATTCTGCATTCCAACTGTGATTTGGAAACAAGGTATAAATCATGTTATATTAATCTATTTAATTGGTAGATAGATTTAATGTTTTAGAAATCAATTATGGAGTAGATCTGTAAATGAATTAAATGAGGTTTTGATCCCGAAGGAATATTGAAGGTGGACCGCCTTGGAAAGTTTCCTGACATACCTCGTTTAATTCTTAGCTTAAATCGTAAAATTTTGTTTTACACACTTTCCGCAATTAAGCTAATCAATGGGTTTGAACCGTCAAAACCCCAACAATATGTATATATGTACACATATATATGTATACATATATGAGCAAAACTAGGGTGTGATGTGCTCACCAAGAGGGATTGGTGAGCACAACTCCAAATGACTATCAGATCAACTCCGAACTACAAATCTAAACTGTTGAAATCTAAGTATTTCATGAGTAATGCATGTACATGCAAAATTTTTTAAGTTTCAAATTCATTTAGCATATGATCAAGCGGTCAAAACAATGAACATTTTATAAATTATTTTCTTAACACTAGTGGAAAAACTGGAATCAGAATCGGCTTATCTGGATCGGCTATAAGAAACAACCGATACTAATACCTATCTAGATCGTTTTTATTAATAAAACCGATCCTAAAAACTAATAAGATAAGATTTTTTGGTCAACCGATCCTAATTAGCATATATTATGATCGGTTATTTGAAACAACAGAACCAACTTTGAAAAAAAAAATAGTATTAGAATCAGTTGTTTTAAATAACCAATTCTAATACTATTTTTTTTTGGCAGAACCAACTTTGTGTGGTGCGCTATATGTAGTCTATATTCTTTTTTTCTTGCAGAACCAATCAGTTACATTAATTTTTTTTGATGAAAATTTATGTAATTTATATTATTAAAATTTATGTGATAATATAATTAATTATTTGACATTGATATTTTATTTTGAAGTCATTTTGACTATTGAATTTTTTTATACAATCATACATAATGCATCAATGACTTGTGCCATATAATAATATACATAGGACTTGAACCCTTGTTGTGCGGGGTTGTGAAGGAATGGATACGAACATCAGCATTTGGTCGATCGGAACCGTTAAAATGAAAGAATGTCATATTAGTTTCACCATTATAAAATTTGATACAATTCGGGATTCATTTACTAGTTCATCAAAGCAAAACAATATAGCAACATCGCACAGCCGTAAATAGTTTACGTTGGATCAAGACTTACAGTTGTCGAGCCTTCGGCACTTTTACATTATTAATGGTCCATGTTATATCTTGATCATTTTAAAAATTATTACATGTCATTTAATTACAGACTCACCGTTGAATGATCATGCATAAATGAACGATCTGCATTCCATTTAACAATTTGATGCCATTAATAATAATAAAATTGAATAAAATTGATCATGGTAGAGTTGATTTGGCCATACAAATAAAAATAAATATTTTTTATATTTTTCACATTTTTCTTAATATTTATCCGTGTACATGCATTACCAAACAGAAAAGAAAATAAATGGTAGCCGATTGATGGTTGATAGACCATGAATATAAGTGGGGTTTACCTCAGTGATTTTTCTCATATATAGTATCAGGATCAGTTTTTTATAAAAAACTGATTCTGATACTATTTTTTTTTCAAAGTTAGTTCTGCCAAAAAAAATAGTATAAGGATCAGTTTTTTATAAACAATCGATCCTGATACTATTTTTTTCAAAGTTGGTAAAAAAAATAGTATCAGGATCAGTTTTTTTTGTAAACAACTGATCTTAATGATAACTCCCTATATAACCTACTTAGGGTTCTTCTTATTTTCATTTCGCGCCTCTCATTTTCAACTTAGCGTCTCTATCTCTGTGTCTCTGTATCTCCCTCTCAAATCCTCAGTACTCTTTGTCTCTCTCTCTCTCTGCCTCCGTCTCTCCCTCTCCTCCGTGTCTCTCTCTCTCTTTCTCTCCGTCTTTTCCTCTCAAAGCCGAGCCTCTCACACCTCCGGCTCAATTGTGTCAATTTTTTATTTTTTTATTGTTTCAAAAATTAATTAATGGTGTTTGTATATTGTTTTACAGTCCTTATGACATCTCTCTTAAGTTACTTAATCATCCGGCCGATCAACTATCATGGTATTAGCTTTATCTAATTTTCTCATTATTATACTTTTAAAACACATTTTTTTGTATTTCTTATTGAAAAATATTTTTCCATATAATTGTTACCTTTGTTTTTGTTTTTAGGGTCTTTTTTAATCTCAAGTGATGTGATTGCAAAAGAGGTAATTATTGATTTTTTTATTGTTGTGTTTTACATTAATTGCATAAATGTGTATATTGAATAAATGTGTGTTAATTGAAGAAATAGCCCAATTAGTCACTTGTATGTTTGTTAATTAATTTTTTTTTGGATTTAAATTTCTTGTTACAATATGTACTGTTTCACAAAACTTTGTATGAACATGAATTTTTTGTAATAGTTTAAGATGTGTATGATAATTAATTTAGGATGTCTATATGATATTTGATTATTACTTTTTATTGTGCAAAAAGAAAAATTTAGGGTGTTGGCTAGCAAAATATATATGGAAGCTAGTCAAATAAATAAAAATATTTTTTTATCTTCAATAAAACATCAGGATTGGTTATTTTGATACAGATTACTACCATTAGGATCGGTTGTTTACAATAACCGATCCGAATTCTAAAAAAAAAAATAAATCTTTTAGGATCAGTTATTTTTATAACCGATCCTAAAAATTTTTTTTTTAGAGAATTATATCAAGATCGGTTTTATAAGAAAAACCGATTCAGGTACTTAACTATCAAGATCGGTTTTTATGTAGAACCGATCCTGATAGTCTCATCCGGATCGGTTTTAAAAAACGGGAGAAAAAATATTAGGATTGGTTTTCCGATATAACCGATCTAGATAAGTACTTACTAAGATCGGTTAGGTACAAATACAAAACCGATCCTGATAGTATCAGTATCGCTTTCATCAAGATCGGTTATATTCCAATACTAATAGGCTTATATAACCGATCCTGATTCCTTATTTTCCATTAGTATAAATGTTTTATGTATTAATTCTTCATCATTGTTTTGACTACTTGATTATGTACTTAATGAATTCAAAACTTTAAAATATTTTATGTACATGCATCACTCACGAAGTACTTGGATTTCAACAGTTTGAATTTGTAGTTCGAAATTAATCCGATAACCATTTGAAGGTGTGCTCACCAATCTCTCTTGGTGAGCACATCACACCCTAATTTTGCTCTACATACATACATGTATACATATATCTATCTATATACATATATACATATACACATATACATATGTACATATACAGATATACATACACACATATATATATATTGAAAGGTAGTTCATGCATTAATTGCCAATTATATAAGAATCGAAGAATATATCATAATTAATATTGACGGTCTTATATATTGAAAACTATTTCATGGCATCTAGCTATATATAGGATTAGTATATATATATGTATCAGTAGCACAAAGAAAACAAGATAATTAATTCCCCAATATGGCAGCAATGGCTCTTAATTCTGGTCTTTTCATTTGCATGCTCTTCTTACTTTTACCTCCTCTTATGTCTTACCTTCTACTAACGCCGCCCGATTAATCCTCACACACAAGGCAACCGGTACGTACTTATGAGCAAGTAAAAATAAATATTTATATTATTTAAGTACGTACGTTACATATAAAATAAACAAGTAAAAAGAGTGTCATTGATACCTATTATTCCATTCATTGCCGCCCTTGTATCGTGAGGAGAGTTCAATTTAATTGTTTAGTCAAGTCAATAAAAATTGCGCTTTTCAGATTGTGTAGACTGAGGACTTATTTTCTGTGGCCGAGAATGAAGAAATATGATAATAAAAACAATCTCAAATGTCAAAAGTCAAAAGTCACTTAATTGGACCAAATCAACAGACGAATAGATAGTCAAAATATAAATATTCTTATATATATAGTGTTATATATTACTTTGGTTTGATTGGGCTCAATCACCATTTGATACGCATTAAGATGTGTGTGCTTTGCTTTAAAATATATGTATATTTGTTTCAATTTTTCTGTGCATAGATCTTAATTAATAAGAGTTCAAAGTAGATCCGGTGCCCATCGATCCTACTTTAGTTCAATGGGCTCAATCACCATTCGATATGCATTAAGATGCATGTGCTCCATTTTAAAAGCCGTACATGTTTGTTTCAATTTCCGTGCACACAGATTTTAATGTGAATCAGATAGTGTTGAAACTCATTAGATCCAAAGTAGATCTGATGCCAATCGAACCTATACTTTGTTCTCCATTACATACTAGACCGCTTATTTGGATACCAAGCTCCCATATACATCTATATATAGAAGAAACAAGATAATTGCTTAAGACAATTATTCCCATTAATTCCCCAATATGGCAACGAGGGGTTTTTTTGGTCTCTGCATCCTCTTCTTACTTCTAACCACCTCTCATCTCTTACCTTCTGCTAACGCTGCCTGAATTCTCAAACACACTACAACAATGTAGATATTTTTTGCGAGAGAAAAAAACAAATTTATGATGGTACTCCCTCATGAAAAGTACCGTCGCAAAAAGAAAAAGTTGAAGAATGAGAGTAGTCCGTCGCAAAAAATCATTTTTTTATCCTCGCGAAAGGTGTCTCATTCTTGTTGTGACAGAACAAGACAACTGGTACGTGCTTTCTCCATCTATCTTTTCTGATGAAATTAAGTTTATGAAGCAATCAATCAATTATAATCTCAATTCCTTTCTTAAATTAAATGATGGATATATATATTTATATATAGGGATTGACGGAGAAGACAGATCAAGTCCAAGCTCAAATCCACCAAGTCCCCATGCAAATAATGGGCCATCAAATTGTTCTGATCCGCAGGGGTGTCGATGATACACTTTTAACTGTTTATCCTACTTGTACCGCATTCGATAAAGCAAATATAAATATGAATAAGGATTTTTTTCATTAGGTAAACAAATAAAGGTACTATTTTGTACTTGTTTATCTGAAGGGTAAATATACAAAATAAAATTATATGATAATGATTGTGCAATAATTAGTGATATTGAAATTTATTTATGTGATATTCCGTACAATAATATTTGAGCAATAATTAGTGATGTCTTTTGTTATTTAGTGTATATTTATTTACTATAAGAAAAATGGTAAACATATTTTTTTTTATTGCATGTCTTGTTATGTAGTTAAATAACTGAATTTATTTGAAGAGATTTATGTTTTTGAACACACTTGATTTATAAAAAATAATTTAGTTGAAATTGATTGTACATTTTTTTTATTATTATTAGTAATGTGATTGCATATATATGAAATGAATGAGTTTTGATGTTCTATTTATAAAATATAATAAAACTAATTATTATCATATTATTATTATTATTATTATTATTATTATTATTTGTTACTCAGCAGTTACTGTTTATATATATATATATATATATATATATATAGAGAGAGAGAGAGAGAGAGAGAGAGAGAGTTGGGCTAAAATGAGCCATGGCTCATTTTAGCCATTTTGAAATTTCAAACAACTGATCCGAACTGTTTATCTTATTCTCCATATTGAAATGTGCTTGGAGACCAAATTTTATATTTTTTTGGAATTTTTTTACTATTTATTAAGCAATTTTTGAAAATTGCTGATCCAATGGTTCAGAAAATTTTACTATTTTTTACTGTTCACAGCAAAACAACAATTTTCAAAAATATTTTAACAAATAGTAAAAAAAATTCTAAAAAATATAACTAGAGAAGGATTTTGCCTAATTACTTCTTTATTGTAAAGTATTTTTATGAAATAAATAATAACTATAGAAATTTAAATTTGTATAAAGGGAGAAAGATAATTTATGATATTTTTTATGTATATTAATTAGAATTAATATGTTTATTTAGTTTTGTGGGTAAATATAAAACGGGGGAAGAGTTGTCGGATATGATAATTTTATTTTATTTTATTGTTAGGAATATTATAAATAGACAGGAGTCAGAGGCCTTTAAAGCATAGTCAAAGTACTTTATTTTTTAAAAATTTTGAAGTCAAAACTAAGATAAAATGCTCTTCTGTACAAAATATATTGCAAAGAAATATTTGCTTTCCCATAAGTGGAAGTTTAATTATCATCTTAAATGAAAGAAAAAAAAATAAGAAAAAAGAGTCGGCTCATAATTAAAAATTCCTCGCTAAGGTTAATTCATAATTCTTTGCTAATGGATGGAAAAAAATAATTTTTAAATCATTGCTAATGGATTATTACAACTTTATCATTCGAGATACATATTTTTATTATATTTTTTATCATCTGGGATAAATGTTTTGATCACGTTTTCATTATTTCTTAGATACAAAAGGTGTGACAAAAAAAAAAACTGTAATTATATAATAACAACTTTGGAAACTTGAACTAATCTTTTAAAATTAGTAGAAAAAATTCTCCCAATAACAGAGGTCATAATTGTCTAGTCAAACATAAAAAGATATACAAATTAAAAAACAATGAAAAAACTCTTTATCCATATAATATTATTTATTAATTTTTTAGAAATTAGAGAAAATCAAACAAAGAAAAAAAATTAATCAAAAAAGTAATGAGAGAGATATTTCATATTTCATCGATCAATTCAGATACAAAGCAAATCACTTGATAAGGTTTCGATCATTCCAGATACATGTTTGTATCACATTTTCATTATTTTTTAGATATAAAATTTGTGAAAAAAAACTAAAACTGTAAGTACAAAATATAATATAACTTGAAAACAGCTTAAAATAAATAAGTACAATGAGATTTTTTGTATACTTTTTAGGTGATGGGGAACGAGAAAAAAAAATGAATAGCAATAGTTGTATAGATAACCTTTGATATATTACAAAAAAAATTGTTATTATATTTCCTGACATATATAATTTGCACTTCTTAAAAGGAAAATTATTTTGAATGGGGTAGAATTATCTTGCAGTAAAGAAAATTTTAATGTAAATCAATCATTTATTGTAAAATGAACATAATTTTATATGTCTATCATGCATTATTGTAAAACATTACTACGAAAATAATAATTATAATAATTAGAATATAATGATATTGATGATGTATTGCCAATATGATCGTATTCTTTTTTGCTATTTTCTTTTGTTTTCTTTTTTTTGGGTTCCTACAGTACAAGTCGAATCTCATTCAAGAGGACCAAAAAAGAAATAGTTTGTATATTTTACAAAGGAAAATTTGTATATATTAAAAATAAATAAAATATTATGGTCCCAATTTTTCTCCCACTCTAGATATTAAAATTTTCAAGACCAGCTTTGATCTCATTCATGTATAATTTTATTAATGTGCTCGCGAGGACCAAAAGGATGAATAATCAGAGGTGCAAAGTTGGATCCCAGATGAATCATTCATTGGTTGGGGTTATTTTTGTGAGCTTATATATATCTCATGTTCTGTTCGGAGATTCTGCATGAAACTTGGCAGTGCTGTTCTAGGATGTCGAGACTATATGTCAGTACATTTTCATGATTTTTAGAGCTGTTTTGCTAAGAAAACCAGAGGTGCAAAGTTGGACCCCGGATGAAGCAATCATTGGTTGGGGCTATTTTTGTGAGCTTATATCTCACGTTCTGTTTGGAGATTCTGCATGAAACTTGGCAGTGCTGTTCTAGGATGTTGAGAATATATGTCAGTACATTTTCATGATTTTTAGAGCTGTTTTGCTAAGAAAACCAGAGGTGCAAAGTTGGACCCCGAATGAAGCATTCGTTGGTTGGGCTATTTTTGTGAGCTTATATCTCACGTTCTGTTTTAGAGATTCTGCATGAAACTTGGCAGTGTTGTTCTACGATGTTGAGACTATATGTCAGTATATTTTCATTATTTTTGGAGCTGTTTTGCTAAGGAAACCAGAGGTGCAAAGTTAGACCCCGGATAAAACATTCATCGTAGTTATAATGCTTATATCTCTCTCTCTCTCTCTTCTTCTCTTTCCCACTCAGATCCTGTATTTATAGTGCTTAAGGAAGAGAAGAGAAGAGAAAAATAAAAAAATAAAATATTTCGATTCGGACCGCAAATATTCTAGGTGGTCCGAATTAAAAATTCGGGCCGCCAGGAATATATGCAGTTTGGGCATAAATATAATTTTTCAAAAAAAATGGTTATTTATAATAAAATAATTTATTTATTGGGTAAAAATAAAAATCTCGGCAAAATGAACATTTCCAGGCAAATACAGCGCCATTGTTTTTACTGACAATGTTACAAGTCTCATTAATATTGTTTTGTTTCACTTCTACAATCATATCATACATTCATAAAACTAGACTAAAATTAGAATAAAAGTAACTTAATTTATATAAAATAAAATTTTGATTGCTTTTAATGTTCCAAAATTAGAAAAAAAAAAACTTTTGTACAACTCAAAATTTATTTTTAAAATGGATGAGCGAATGCAAATTAATATCTTTCTCACATGATGTTTTGAAAGCAATTCAATAAAAAAAATATTTCTATTTATAAAATTATTATACATCTCTAGAATTAGAAATGAAATTGTCACATAGAATTTAAAATTTAAAATGAAATTATCAATGCAAATCCTTGCCTTTTTGGGTTTAATTAATTGCAATTAATATATGTGATTTGGTTAACCTTCTATAGGGTCCAAGTAAAATCTAACATACAATATTATATAAATGGAAATACATTGCTAGTGTTTCAAAACAAAACTAAATGAGACGAATTAGTAA
Organism: Carex pumila; assembly: GCA_033356055.1. Classification (NCBI taxonomy): domain Eukaryota; kingdom Viridiplantae; phylum Streptophyta; class Magnoliopsida; order Poales; family Cyperaceae; genus Carex; species Carex pumila. The sequence continues at coordinate 134,297 of JARJHM010000612.1, forward strand.
GGTCAGTAAAAAATTCATGGCTCGTAACTCACAGCTGATTCGTTGATTAACAGTTTATTTGTTATTGGACCGAGCTGGGACTTAATTAGCTCACTTGTCACTAATTCAGTTTATAATTAACTAGTTCAAGCTGGAACCTAGCTCACTCACTAGTTCGGGAGCTAGTTCGACTAGATATCAATTTGTAAATTTGTATGAATTTGTGTGTATTTTGTAATGTATATTGAAACTTAATAATTATTTGTAAAATAGCTCGGTTCAAAAAATTTATAAATTTTTTTTTTTTTTAAAACAAGATCCAGTCGAACTCAACAAACTAGCATGCTAGCTCGGTCGATCTCGTTACGATTGTAAATTTTAATTTCAACTCTTAAAATCAACTCCCTCATGATGAGTTCAAATAAGTTTCCCAACTCATTGCCTACGAAACACTAGTATATATTTTCGTACTGCGCAATTGCTAATGTTTTGCATCTTATCTATAAAACACTCGTGAAAGAAACGGACCGGGTTGGTTCTGCCCACTTGACCCACTTATAAAATCCAATTATTGTTTGCATCTGATAAATAAGTTTCATAAAATTGGTGATTGGGCTTCTAAATGGATATCATAGAAAACCTAAATACAAGCATACTAGCTAGTTGTTCTCGAATGATTCACAATATAAGTATGTATATGTGTCTGACTAAATCATAAATCATAAAATTTTCAAAACATTCACAGTGTGTGTTGATCTGCTTGTAATAATCTAGTGATAAAAATAGTGCTCTTTGTGTTGGATGTTGCAAATTTAAAATTTACATGAAAGAATCTCTTGTAAATATTAAATAGTTTGATCTCTTGACATCCAACCTTTATTCAAAAATATTTTATCTTTATCTATTAAGTATTAGTGTTATTCTTATTGTATCAAATAAAATAAAAAATACACATTAGAAATATCTCATCTTAATTTCTAATATCATAATATAAAAATTATAATTTTTGGTGCTATTATTTTAAATTAACACAGATTAGTATATAAATAAAATTAATTTAATATTGTATAGATCAATCTAGCTTGTAATAAATTACTAATTTAATAAGTCAAAACTGCTCTGTTAAAATCTTTACCCCCTTAATTATGCCGCCTTTATGTGGACTGAAGACTCAATTAGTTTCTGTGGTCCTTATGCATGAACTAATTTTCTGTGGCCCTCATGCCATCTAGCTTTTTTGAGACAGAAACGAGGGTCAAGCCCTCCTTTAATTGAATCAAACAAGGTTACAAGAGTTTTGAACCCAATAAAAAATAAAAACAAAGCCGGCTCAGATGCTTGAGCCTAAAGAGAGAAAAAGATAAAAAGAAAAAAACAAAGATAAGTGAAAGATCCCTAAACAGTAAGTAAAAGGAGATAAAGTTTTAAAAGAAGTTCAATACTGAGTCAAGTGCCAGTATTCTATGAAGTTGATTTTATTGCGTCTGTTGCCTTAATGTTCTTGCTGTTCACACCACCGCGTTGTATTCCTCTTGGATTTTCCTTGCCAGGTCATTTACATCTTTGCATGATCCTCTGAATATACGGCTACATCTTTCTCGCCACACCACAAACCTTGATATTATCATTATCTCCTTTGTTTTCCTGGTGTGTGTTCGTTGGAACAGTGCCTGTGTATGTACCGGTATTCCCTGTACCAGTCCAGTTTGCACTGCTGTCTGCCGATATATTGCCAGGGTGATTTGGCACGAATTGAATACGTGTCTCACCGTCTCGCATTGTCTTTTACACATCTCGCACCTGTTTACTAATTCCCAGCCTCTCTTTTTCAGATTGTCTATTGTGAGTAGCCTATTGAGACACATCAACCATGCAAATACAATAATTCTAGGGGGCACTCTGAGTTTCCAGATTCTCTGTATTTTTGTTTTGAACATTGGTCCATTTTTGATATTCCAATAAGCTGATTTGACCGTGAATTTTCCATTTTGGTCCCATTTCCATATTACACTATCAGGTTCGGATGTAATGGTTACCGGGTTTGTTTCCATGGCCTGTTGCAACATTGTTAATTGTTCATGTGCCTCCGGTGACATATTTGATCTAAACAGTTGTTGCAATCTAGCTATATATAGGATTGGTATATATGTCTCAGTAGCACAAATAAAAACAAGATAATTAATTCCCCAATATGGCAACGATGCCTCTTAATTCTGGTCTCTGCATTTGCATGCTCTTCTTACTTTTAACCTCCTCTCATGTCTTACCTTCTACTAACGCTGCCCGAATCCTCAAACAGAACAAGGCAACTGGTACGTATATGTAGCTTCTCTCTCTCTATCTTTTCAGATGAAATTAGAATCTGAATTCCTTTCTTAAATTAAATGGTGGATATATATATATATATATATATATATATATATATAGGGATTGACGGAGAACACATAGCAACTTCAAGCTCAAATCCACCAACTCCCCAAGCAAACCGTGGCCCGAGATCCGGCTCATCCGGGTGTACCCATACACCTTCCGGGGGGATGTGCCCACCCACCCGTCCTACTTAATCTGTTGGATGCTGTGGAAGAGAGGCCATCCATGTATTATAAATATTTTATTGCTCTTAAGGACACAGATTCTTTTGGCTTTCACAGACAAAATTATTCTGACAAGTATATATAAGAAGAGAAATTTTGTACCATCACTGTTTTTGGGCAACATCAATTAAAGAAAATAATATCCTTTCTTTTCAATATATTTGCTCTTTGCAACCATAAATCATGTTAATTTATGACTTGACTTTTAAATTTTTTGATCAAGGTGCCACTGTTCTTTCATAAATTAACACACAGCTGGTGGTTCAGATCTGGCAAAATCAAAAGATACTAAAATTATCAAACTACAAAAGGTACTTGAATAAAATTAGATGCATAGCACAGTGTAGGCTGTGCTATGAGTTCTGATTCTTCTCCTTTTTGCCAATTCTCTAAATCTTTTCTCAGATCATGATGTTTGTTTTATGCATATATATTCTAAAATGAGTTTACTACATATTTCATAACATTCCATGACATGATGTGAAGGGTCCATCACATGTTGGACTTAGAAATATCGTTTTGGCCACAGATTCTTCTTCCCAAAATATTTAAAGATTCTAAAAAATTATAAAATTTTGAATTTAAGTATATTTTTATATGAAGATGATGTTGAGTTAGAGTGGACTTTTTAAACTTTAAAAATAAAAACATTTCGATGCCCATTTCTAAAGCGCACTTTTTTATTTTTGGAAAAGGTATAAATATTTTTCAAAGAAGTGAAAAGACGACAACGGTTTGCTGATAGCAAATATATATATATATATATACGCATGCACTTTCTTACGCAAGTTCTTAACCAATCATATATTTGGTGCAATTGTTTACCGTGCCACTCTTTTAGCAGCTATAAAAATCACATTAGTTTTTTTTTTAATAATTAGGAAAAAAAAGTAATAAGGGAAAAAGAACTATCAGTCTTATTAGTTTTATGATAAGGCTGGTGATTTGTCTTGTTGCGAGCCAACAGAGATAAGAGATGAATGGCTAGCTCCTAGAAAATCAAAATTTGTTGACGTTTAGTGAGACACCGTTTATAATTTATATAATTAAACAACTCTTTTTCTTTTAGTGTGAGATACTATTATATTAATTCTAGAGGACCGCACACGTATTAATTAATTTTTGATAACTGTCTAATCTTATTAATAAAAATTAATTAGCTTTGAGGCAGGAAGAGGATCCAATTAAATTGTTAATTTGCTTCCTCCCTGTGTTGTCTTATATATATGTTATTTAGCATCTATATATGCATCTAATTAAGGAAAAGGGCTTTGGATATTAATTATTTGGAAGCAGAGAATTCAATGTCCTAGAGGCAATCCAACCGTACATTCCGTCAACAGATTGATCTGATTTATTATACTGTTTTTGTCATTTCTAGTACAAATCGTGGTACATTTTTTGTAAAATAAAACTACATCAGTTCTTTGCATTAAAAATCTTAATTTTGAAATTTTAACGATTAATTGGAACTGATCAGTATAATCTACATTTAAAATCTTATAGAAGATTGAATTTTATATTTTTCATATTATTTTGTTCTAGAGTAAATATACAACCCATTATCTAGAAATTACAAAACATCCAATATATAATTATGATTTATTATTAAAAACACTATTACAAAAGAGTAGAGTCACATGTGTCACCCTGACTCAATATTTTTCAAAAATATTCTTTTATTTATATTTTTTTCTTACAAAATTATAAAAAAACATAGTTCAAATTTAAAATAATTATAAATATATATATATAGAGGTTGGCTAAGATCAAAGTGGTAGTTCCTGAGTTTTGGTGCTACCAATTCGTTTTTCAATTTTCAAAGTTCAAAATGTCGATCCGAACCGTTCAACTTGTTCTCCATATTAAATTGTGCTTGGAGACCAAATTTTACATTTTTCTAAATTTTTTTACTATTTATTAAGCCACTTTGAAAACAGTTGATCCAACGGTGGCTTCTGATTTTACTGTTTTGTTAAGCCACTGTTGGATCAGCGATTTTCAAAGTGGCTTAATAAATAGTAAAAAAAATTCAGAAAAATGTAAAATTTGGTATCCAAACACAATTTAATATGGAGAACAACTTGAACGGTTCGGATCGACGTTTTGAAATTTTAAAATTGAAAAACGAATTGGTAGCACCAAAACTCAGGAACTACCACTTTGATCTTAGCCAACCTCTATATATATATATATATATTTCATCCTATTAATCAACAATAAATCAGTTTTTAGAGTGGTTTTACAAACTTGTTTTGAGCTGTCTACTCATGAAATTAATCCATGAACGTACTGAAGCAGACAAAAAGAAATCTCCAATTACTTGCAATCTCTTCAAGCAAGCGACAGATACAGATTAGGTAAATGGAATCACACATGCAAATGTGTTTAATTATAAATTGATGACCTCTTTAGTCGTTTAGACTCCAATTTGGACATTAATTTCTTAATTAGTCTTCCCCTTTCCGATTCAGACTTCATTCAATGTCGGTGTGCACACATCTTTTAACGACTATTTACTTAATAGTGACGTGTCATAGTATTATCCGTTGAAGACAAGAGTTAACATGGCAGGGCTACGATAAGTAAAAAATCGTACAACAAAGAGAGTGGACATTGAGATATTATATAAAGCTTAATTAAATTAATCCAAATGCAACGCAATATCTTCATTAATGATAATCATGCCAAATAAGCAAGCAATATAATGATATATATGTCGCCATTAGATATGTTTGATTATACCTGTACCACCTACACACCGAGACAAAACAACAATAAAGACAAAAGAAAAATACAAACAATTTGACTGGAGGAGAGGGGAAACTTCAAATTAATTTTGCACTTGCATTTTATTTTCTTCACCAACGTCAATGTGACTGTGATGCCACCTAGGAAAACCTTGCTCACCAAGGAGCTTCCGTTTTGACCTCTTGCGCTTCCATCCTCTCTTCGCATCGCATATATAAAGTATAAACCCAAAGAAAATAGATAAATTAACCAGGAATTAAGCACATAAAAGAGGTCTCAGCTCTCTATCTCTTCCTCTCCTCTTACTAAATAAATAATGGCTATTCACCACTCCATTGATTTCGGGTTCTTGCTACAACCTCAACATTTCTACTACTACTCTGTTTCATGCCATGTAGCTCTCGTCCTCTTTCTCTCTATAGTTTGGCTTTCTACAAGGTGTAATGAGGGTAGGTCCAAGGAGAAAGTAGAGAACAACAATTTCTTGTGTTACAAATTGACCCGTCTAAGCTCTCTCAGTCTTAGTTTGTTCTATCTTTTCTTCTCTGTTTTCAGTTACTTCTTTTTCTATTCGGGTTTTCTAATTCAATTGGATTTAGGGGTCCGAACTATTTCTTGGTTTCTTTTCTTCTGCTACTTGCAATTTGAATTTGGAAGATTGAGAGAAAAAAAGTTTCCTGTTTTACTTAGAGTATGGTTCGCTCTCTTCCTAATAATTTCACTTTATTCTCTTGTTCTACATCTCCTCTCATTACAAAATCATGTAACTATCGACTCACATTTGTGGGTCTTTGATTTTGGGTCACTCTTAGCTGGTCTGTTGCTAAGCTATGCTGGTTTCTTTGGTAAGAGAAGAAATCAAGGTGATGATTCCCTTCTCCAGGAACCCCTCCTAAATGGTTCTTGTAACAGCATTGGTACTGGTACCAGTACCAGCAGTAATTCCAAAAATACCTCTCTGTTCACCAATGCTGGGTTCTTTAGTATTTTAACATTTCATGGATTGGTCCTTTGCTCTCTGTCGGCCACAAAAGAACATTGGACCTGGAAGACATTCCGACAGTAGATGAAAGCGATTCAATCAATGGGGTCTTACCTATCTTCAAAACCAAGCTAGAATCACAAATTGGTGCTAATGGTAGAGTGACACCCTTTAAACTCGCAAAAGCTTTGGTTTTCACATGTTGGGGACAAGTTGTTTTAACAGCTATCTATGCATTAGTGTACAATCTCTCGACCTATGTTGGGCCATACCTGATTGACTACTTTGTGCAATACCTAAATGGTACCCAACGATCTCCAAAAAAAGGTTACTTGCTGGTACTGGCATTTATCGTTGGCAAAATTTTCGAATGCCTCTCCATGAGGCATTGGTACTTTCGGTTGCAACAAGCTGGGGTGCGCGTACGAGCGGCTCTAGTGGGTATGATATATGAAAAGGGGCTCACTCTCTCTAGTTGGTCGAGACAGAGCCATACCAGTGGTGAGATGATAAACATAATGAGTGTAGATGCCGACCGAGTCAGCCTCTTCAGCTGGTACATGCATGACCTCTGGTTGGTACCAATACAAATCTCCCTTGCTTTGATCATATTATACTCCTGTGTCGGTCTCGCCTCGATATCAGCTCTAGCTGCAACAATTGTGATAATGCTGGCCAATTTACCACTCAGCCGTATGCTAGAGAAATTTGAAGAGAAAATGATGGAGGCTAAAGACATCCGCATGAAAGCTATGTCAGAAGTGCTACGCAACATGCGAATTCTAAAACTCCAGGGTTGGGAGATGAAATTTCTCCAAAAAATTATCAATCAAAGGAAAAACGAGGCTAGCTGGATCAAAAAATTCGTGTACATTGATGCTGGTGTCACATTTCTCTTCTGGGGAACACCGACTTTTGTGGCTGTCGTCACTTTCGGTACGTGCATTCTTTTAGGTATTCCACTTTCTACTGGTAAGGTGCTTTCGGCCTTGGCTACATTTAGGGTGTTGCAAGAGCCGATATACAACCTTCCTGACACTGTTTCCATGATAATTCAAACTAAAGTTTCCTTAAATCGGATAAGCTCATTCTTGTGCTTAGAGGATTTGCCAGATAATGTGGTACATAGAGCTCCCAAAGGGAGTACTAACGTGGCAGTTGAAGTTCAGAGTGGTACATTTTCATGGGATTCGGGGAGTGAGGAACCAACATTAAAAGATTTGAACTTTAGGGTGATGCAAGGCATGAGGGTTGCAGTGTGTGGTACAGTGGGGTCAGGTAAGTCGAGTTTGCTGTCTTGCATACTCGGCGAAATGCCAAAATTATCTGGGGAGGTCAAGTTGTGTGGATCAGTTGCATATGTCAGCCAGTCGCCATGGATACAGAGTGGCAAGATTCAGGACAATATTTTGTTTGGTACGGAGATGGATAGGGACCGGTATGATAAGGTACTTGAGGCATGTAGTTTGAAGAAGGATTTGGAAATTCTACCACATGGAGATCAGACGATGATAGGAGAGAGAGGGATTAATTTAAGTGGTGGCCAGAAACAAAGAATTCAAATAGCTCGGGCACTGTATCAGGATGCTGATATTTTCCTTTTCGACGATCCCTTTAGTGCTGTCGACGCACATACTGGGTCACACCTCTTTAAGGTAATATTTTTGGTTGAATTTCCTTTTTTTTACCCCCCAGTTTGAATTTGCAAGAAGTTCAAAGCTGACCCAACAATCAACCAAACAGTACACAACTAAAGGAGTTGGTTTATGGCAACTTTTGGTTGGGTTTCTTGACTTTCTTCTTCATTTATAACTGTTCTTTGAACTAAACTAATAGACACTTTTATAGGAATGCTTATTGAGGCTTCTAGCGTCTAAGACCGTGATTTATGTCACACATCAAGTCGAGTTCCTGCCGGCCGCTGATCTCATCTTGGTAAGTTTTTGGTTCTATTTTCCTTGTCACATTCCTTCAATGTGCACTGACCAGTTTTAATTTTTCTTTAAAGGTAATGAAAGAGGGAAAAATAGCACAGGCAGGCAAATACCAGGAAATACTTGAATCTGGCAAGGAGTTTATGGAACTTGTCTCTGCACACAAGGACGCCTTGTCAGCACTTGACTCCTTTTCCTGCATGGAAGATTCCTCCAGTTCCAATCTGGAAATTGAGAACAAGAAGACCCAGATTGACACGTCGTCAGAAGAAGCAAACCCTAACATACCAAAGGGACAACTTGTAACAGAAGAAGAAAGAGAGAAAGGGAAGGTTGGGTTTTGGGTCTATTGGAAATACATCACATTGGCATACAAAGGGGCACTGGTACCATTAGTCCTCCTCGCACAAATTTCTTTCCAAGTCCTTCAAATAGCAAGTAATTACTGGATGGCTTGGGCTGCCCCTCTGTCAGAGGACGTGGCCCCACCTGTCAGTAGCATGATGCTTATATATGTATTTGTGGCACTGGCACTTGGCAGCTCTCTGCTCATATTAGCAAGGGCTTTGCTTCTTGTCACGGCAGGCTACAAAACTGCAACCATTTTATTTGACAAGATGCACTTGAGTATATTTCGTGCGCCTATGTTATTTTTCGATTCTACTCCAAGTGGTCGGATCCTCAATCGGGTTAGTCATGCATTACTTTTTTTTTTTATTTTTTTTGCAATTAGATAGTTATATAAAAAAAAAATGAAAGTAAAAACGAGACACCAAATAATCAGAATCCAAAATACAGGGGTCTCTTGTTATTCTTATGTCTGCATTTTTTATATCCTATAAAATCTCATTAGTGTGTCATAGGAGTGGCATAATATAAAATTTTCTTTTAATTAATTCTTTCAGGCTTCAACAGATCAGAATGAGGTTGATACAAGCATACCATACCAAATCGGTACTTATGCCTTTACAATGATACAACTTTTTGGTATCATAGCCGTCATGTCACAAGTTGTATGGCAAGTGTTTGTTGTGTTCATACCTATGATTGCCTTGTGCCTTTGGTACCAGGTACCTTTATTTTTCTCATGGGAATTTTTAAAATTCTAACCATTCAATATATAAAATTTTCATCTTGTGACCTCATTATTAGTACATGACCAAAACTGCTGTTCTAAAAGCAAGCTTAGCTTTTAAATATGCTTTGTGAGTACGCAATTTCAGAAAATTGAAGGGTTTTGTTATTTAGGTAGACTATACAGTTGTTCAATACAAACGGGGTAAAGAAACAACACGGGATTAATATAAATTCCTTAATAAAAAAAACTGACATGCATACGATGAATAGTGTTGTTGGAGTGTTCTGCAAATTGCTGGTAGGAGAGGGATTTTGAATTTCATTGTTGTTCTTGCAATTCATTGCTCATACAATTTGTTGTTTAAACAGAGATATTACATAGAGACGGCAAGAGAATTGGCAAGGCTAGTAGGTGTGTGCAAGGCTCCAATTATACAACATTTTGCCGAGTCTCTGACAGGTTCTACGACGATTAGAAGTTTTGGCAAAGAATCAGGTTTCAAGGGGAGAAATGGAAAATTGATGGATGATTATTCCTGGCCCAAATTCTACAATGATGGCGCCATGGAGTGGCTCTGTTTTCGTCTTGACATGATCTCGTCTCTCACCTTTGCTTTTCCTTTGGTGTTCTTAGTGACTATACCAGCTGGAGTGATTGATCCAGGTAGGCCATTTTATAAATACATGCACAAAGTGTAGTTGCAATTTAGGATTGATGAAGATTTGTGATTAGAATTTTTAATTAGTCCAATAATTTTTAATAATAGCAGACAGCCCCTCTGCATTTTCACAAAATTAAAATATTTAATGATGCTCTTCCTTTCCGTTAGTCCTTACATTCTTCCTTTCCTTCCCATAATATTTAAAAAGAAAAAAATGGTTCATTGGTCTAATTTAAAATTGCAGCAGATTTATTATTTGAAATTTACATATTTCTTTTTATTTTTCTTCTTGAATACAGGGCTCGCGGGTCTTGCGGTGACTTACGGGCTTAATTTGAACATGCTACAAACTTGGGTTGTATGGAATTTGTGCAATCTAGAAAATGATATAATATCTGTTGAGAGAATATTGCAATATACAAATATTCCTAGCGAACCCCCCCTTTCCACTCCAAAAGATTTGTCATTAGATAATTCCTGGCCAGCACAAGGAGACATTATGCTTAAAAATCTACAGGTACACTTAATTCCTTTTCCCATGCTTATAATTTCATTGGATGTGATTAAACCTGAACATAATGCTTAAGAAAATATAAGTTTTGTAAGGCTTGCATGTGTTGTGGCTCAATAAATCCTTAGGCCAAGAAACTTCCCAAGGAACTTTTTTTTCTAAAGAAAAGTTGGTTTGTCTCTCATGTAGCTTCTGTATTAGAGATTCCAAAGTCAGTAATTTGACCTAAGAAGTCTGAAAGTGTACATCTAGCTTTCTTAGCATACATGAGGCAATTCTGAGGATCCTTCTACTATATATATATTTTTTAACAGGTTCGATATGCACCACAACTTCCATTTGTACTCCGAGGTCTCACATGCACCTTTCCTGGTGGCAAGAAAACAGGTATCGTTGGGAGAACAGGAAGTGGCAAGTCAACTTTGATCCAGGCTCTATTTCGTATAGTCGATCCCGCTGTAGGTCAGATACTGATAGATAATGTTGACATTTGTACAATTGGATTGCATGATCTACGGTCCAGATTGAGCATCATACCGCAAGACCCCACCATGTTTGAAGGAACAATTAGAAACAACCTTGACCCTCTTGAGGAGTACACTGATGCTCAGATATGGGAGGTAAATAATTTCAATAGCTTTCAATTCATGAAAGCATACTTTTCAGAATTTTCACAACCTTGACCCTTTTTAATCTTTTTCGTATCTATTTTGCAAAGTAAAATATGTATAAAATTTGTACAATAATATATAGGAATTTAGTGACACACAATAATTTGATGATTGAATTCAGTCTTTTATATCTTTGGTGTAGGCTTTGGATAGTTGCCAACTAGGAGATGAAATCAGGAAGAAGGAATTGAAGCTAGACTCTCCAGGTTTGCATCATATTTTGCTTGTTGCTGTTTTTGTTATACTAACTTTTTCTTTTTTATGATCTTATTAATCAATCTTTTGTAACCAGCTCCAACATTACCCAATTACTGGTAACGGCATCCAATATTTGAGACCTTCATAAAGCCTGGGAAATTATTTCCCTTGATTGTAAACTCAACATAGCATATTCTCATAACAATTAATTTAAGCAAATTAATGAGGGGCCTGAAACCGAATAATTCAGTATGTCGTAGTTTTCCTACAATCTTAGCAACCCTCTACTTGCAGTGACGGAGAGTGGAGAGAACTGGAGTGTGGGCCAGCGTCAGCTGGTGTGCCTTGGGCGTGTGATTCTGAAAAAGAGCAAGATTTTGGTTCTTGATGAAGCAACGGCTTCAGTCGATACAGCAACAGACAGCTTGATTCAAAAGACTTTGAGGCAGCAGTTCTCAGATTCGACTGTGATAACTATTGCACATCGAATCACCTCAGTGCTCAATAGTGATATGGTGCTCCTACTTGATAATGGTTAGTGTTCCCTCAATTACATTTTGGTTTTTGTTGGACCAATTTCTTTCAAAATAATGTTTCTTTGAATATGGATTTTAACTTTTAAGTTATATTTCTAGCTAGAGGTTCTTGATCAAAATAATTTGTTGTGCAATTTTGTTTCGTATTGGTATATTTATGAAGATGCGGTGCATTATCTTTTTTGGATACATTGTGTGAATTCTAAACAAAATTATTTATTCTTTTACTTTTAAACAGGTGTTGTTGTGGAACATAATACACCGGCAAAATTGTTGGAAGACAAGTCGTCTTTGTTTTCGCAGCTTGTGTTGGAATATACAATGAGATGATCAGTATAGTAGATGCTAATAACCAATTAATCCTTAACGTAGTTCTACTGTGTTATTCCACATGCAATTTGACTGTGATTAATATTTGGAATGACATGGTATCGAATTGTACATAGTTTAGCAGTTCTAATGAGCATGGAAGATGAACCAACTTGGTCAAAATTAGAAGGTTAATAAATTAATTTTAATGCATAATGAAAGGATACGCACTCCATTAATTATCTACACTTGTAATGAGATATCTCAGAAGCTGTGACTTGTGCAAACCAGTTCTTTCATAAATTAACACACAGCCTGGTGGTTCAGATCTCGCAAAACCAAAAGATACTAAATTCAATGCTTTGAAAAAAAATGCAGACCGTCTGGCAGGATTGATTTTCTCACTATCTAAATTTCTTTGGCAAACAATTCTAAAAAGTATGTGTTTTTTCTTTTTACAAAATTTTGAGATGAAGATTAAATTTAACTGTTTTAAGATTGATGGTTTGAACCACAAAAATCAAGATTTGTAACCGGAGCACAGACGATTGATTCTATGCATATTACATAACACCCTAACGTAACTCATAATTTTATTTCCATATTAAATGTGTAAGAACTCAACAGTCATATTTGAAAGAATAGGTAGGGTGAGAATAAAATATTACATCCCTTGGTTTACAGTTGTAAAACATGCAACGGACAAATAAAAAAGAAGCAAGGATGGGGAAAGTATTTTTCTGTTCTCTAATATGGGCCATAAATATTTGTGAAATCTAGCATGGGCTAGAAAATACATTACTTTTCTAATATGGGCCGAAAAGTATCTTCCTATCAATTAGGGTTTTAATATAGGAAAAATTGTGATATTGCCACTGCAAAATCTTTAAATTGTGAGATCACCATTACAAACTTTAAAATTGTGAGAATACCACTATAAAACATTCATAATTGTGAAAATGCTATTAACAGTGTATTATTATAATATTTTTATAAAAAATTAATTTGAAGAGGCGATATCAACTGGAGTATTACTGTTTTTGTATGAAGGGTATAATCGGAAATACATAATTATGTATATCAAAACAGTATTTTTCAGTTATTTTTTGATAAAAACATTATAAAAATACACTGTTAATAGCATTTTCACAATTATGAACATCTTATAGTGGCATTCTCACAATTTTAAAGTTTATAGTGGCAATCTCACAATTTCAAAATTTTATAGTGGCATTTTCACAATTTCCCCTTTAATAAAAATGGCCGTTATTATTGCATTCATTTCATTGCCACCCTTGTATCGTAAGGAGAGGTCAATTTATTTACTAAATTAAGCCAATGAAAATTGAGCTTCTCAAATTGCATGTGTGAACTGAAAGACTTATGACCAGGTCAACAGAGGAATACATACTATATATTCAACGGATAAAAACAAATTAACAGAGGATGCATGTAATGGGATAAAATAGGGATCAACTCTTTGTGAAAATCTTAGTGAAGAAAGACGCGTATGATAGAAAAGTTGATTAGGAGAAAGAAAAGTAGTACAAATTTATTATTAAACAGAAATATCTTTATAGGCATGTTCGGTAATGTGGGAATTTTATGAGAATATGAACTTTTGAAAATGGAATTGAGAATTTCAATTTGTGAATTTGACCTATGGAAAATTTTAGAATATAAATATTCAGCAAATACTTGGAAATTTTGTTAGGATAGATTTTTTTTTTCTTTTTACATTTTTTTTTGTAGATATATTATGCTAAAATCAATTTATATTAAGTGCATTGATACTAATCACTGATTTAGATAAATATAATTATACATATATCATATTTCACGAAAAGTTACTGAACTTATATAGCAAGATTATATTAGTTATTAGAATAGAAACTTAAAAACTAGTCTTGTGTTTTGCACAATTTAAATTTCTTGCACTTTAAAATTATATATTTTTTTAATATATTTTTTGTATTTGAACAATTATTGCATTGTTAAAATTATATTTAAAGTTATTTCTAGTCTTGTGTTTCAATTTTTATATTAATTCTTATTTTATTGAATTATTTTTACTTTATTATTTTTATATTTACATGATTCATGCCCGTATGCATATTTGAAGACCTAGTTATTTTTTGTTTTGTTTCAACACTCAGTTTGATATTAATTATATAAAAGCTATTAGGAATTTAATTGGAAACAAAACAAAAAGTAACTGATGTTGATATTACATAATTATTGGGAAACAAAACACTCATATTTGATATTAAATTTTGTTTTGTTTTACGATTATGATGTCAGTCATTGTAATTATTATTTGGATTGTCAGGATTGAATAGCTTCGAAAGTGAAAGTAATTGAAGCTTAACATTTTTCCTATTAGAACTCATGTGAATGCAAGGCAAAAGAAGTCATAATATAAAGTCATTTTTCCTGTTAGAACTCATGGAAACCCAAGAGTCTTATATATATATATATATTGTCAAGTCAAGCATGCATGCATGAACTAATTTTCTGGTATTTGATTTCACAGTCTTATATGCATATGCATGTGACTTGGACTTTTGGATAATTGGATTCCAAACTCCCACATCCGTCTATATATATATATGTATATATATAGGGATTGGTATATATGTATCAGTACTCAGTAGCACAAAGAAAATCAAGATAATTGATATGGCTCTTAATTCTGGTCTCTGCATGCATTTGCATGCTCTTCTTACTTGTAACCTCCTCTCATGTCTTACCTTCTACTAACGCCGCCCGAGTCCTCGAAGAGAACAAGGCACCTGGTACGTACTCTCTCTCTCTCTATCTCTTCTCTTTCTGAAAAGCTAATTTAGCTTAGATGAAATAAAGTTTATGAAGCAATCAATCGATTAGAATCTGAATTCCTTTCTTAAATTAAATGATGGATATATATATATATATATATATATATATATATATATATATATATATATATATATATATATATATAGGGATTGACGGAGAAGAGCGATCAAATATTCCAAGTCCCGATCCAAATCATCACCCAGGAACCAGGTGTGGCCTGTGCCCACCCAGCCCTCCTACTTAATATGTTGGATGCTGTACAAGAGAGGCCATGTATTATAAATCTTTTATTATTCTTATTTGTGTACAATATAGTTGCTCTTTAATTAGGAGATACATTCCTATTAGAAGTCGTGGGAATAGCTAATAGCCTAATACATCTTATATATTGACAAGTCAAGCATGCATGCATGAACTAATTTTCAGGTATTAATTTCACAGTCTTATTTTTATATGTTGCTAAGAATTGAAGAAGAGTGAGTCTATGGTAGTATGCATATTACGATTATGCATATTACGATTTGGCACTGTGCTACGGTTCTATATTCAAGTTTTCAAATCCTAACGGTCGATCCGAACCGTTCATTTTGTTCTCCATATTAATATGTGTTTGGAGACCAAATTTTACATTTTTTGAAATTTTTTTACTATTTTTTAGATTTATTGAAAAATCACTGTTTTTGGATGGTCCAGAATTTTCAGATCAAGTGATTTTCTAAATATCTAAAAAAATAGTAAAAGAATTTCAAAAAATGTAAAATTTAGTCTCCAAACACATTAATATGGAGAACAAGATGAACGGTTCGGATCGACTGTTAGGATTTAAAAACTCGAACATAGAGCCGTAGTATGGTAACAACCCATGATATGCATAGTACCATAGACTCACTCATTGAAGAATATCAAAATGTGACTTGGACTTTTGGATTCCAAACTCCCACATCCGTCTCTCTCTCTCTCTATATATATATATATAGGGATTGGTATATATGTATCAGTATTCAGTAGCACAAAGAAAAACAAGATAAATTGATATGGCTCTTAATTCTGGTCTCTACATTGGCATGCTCTTCTTACTTGTAACCTCCTCTCATGTCTTACCTTCTACTAACGCCGCCCGATTAATCCTCACACAGAACAAGGCAACCGGTACGTACTTTCTCTAGCTATCAATCGATCTTTTCAGATGAAATCAAGTTTATGAAGCAATCAATCAATTAGAGTCTGAATTCCTTTCTTAAATGATGGATATATATATATAGGGATTGACGTGGGAGAAGAAGACAGAACAATTTCAAGCTCAAATAATCCACCAAGTCCCCAGGCAGGTACTAGCAAGCAAACCAACTGTAATCCAGGAGGTAATTGTGGTCCTTAATCTAGCTGTTGGATGCTGTATGTAGAAGAGAGGTGTCATGTATTCTAAATATTTTTATAGTTGCTCTTTAATTAGGAGATTGATTCGTTTGGCTTTCACAGAGAAAATTATTCTGTTTTGGGGCAACAACAAATAAAATAATATATTTACTCTTTGCAACTTGAATCATGTTTAGACTCTACTTTTAAATTTTTCTCATATTTTGCCTGACTTTTTGGAAAAATATCTCATCCGCTCACATACGTTCTGCACGAATCTCAAAATATGCACTATCCCCGAATAGGCACTGGATGTGTCAGTCACGCAAAATATGAGATATCTCAGATCTGGATACGCACTCCATTATCTACACTTGTAATAAAAAAAAAATCTTGTCAATACATTATTACTGTACTGGATCAAGGTGCCACGGTTCTATAGAAGCTCTGACTTGTGCAAACCAGTTCTTTCATAAATTAATACACAGCCTGGTGACTCAGATCTGGCAAAATCATAATATACTAAAATTATCAAACTCTAAAAGGTACTTCAATAAGATGTTTCATAAGTTCTGATTCCAACAAAATAATCACTAGTACCTAAATGAAAGAAGGAAATTAAATCCCAATTTCCTAAATTTAGCAGCAAAATATTAAATACCAACTGGTACAACAACAATACCGGTATCAACTATTTGTTTGATCTCTTCCCCCTTTTTGTTTGCCTGATCATTGGCTTATCTCGGTTCTTCTTTCCCGGTTCCAATTCAGCTACAAAATTGACTTCAAATTCTTCATTTGCTGATGATACAGCATTTCTTTTCTTTGAATTGGATTTCTCCTGTGAACTCGGTTCTAACAGTTCCAGTACGCCAAAGTAGCTGTTGCTGCAAGGAACTTTCTGGCAACTGGAATTATTTAATTCCACTAGAACTCTCCTCTGAACTTGTGCTTCTTCTTTCATTTCATTTTCTTTACCTGATTTTGGTTCAAAATTAGATCCCGTCTTCTCCTTTTTGCTATTACAATTCACTAATACCCTGTTCAGATTCGACAAGGTATTTTGATTTCTGGAACACTTTGAAACCCGATGTTCATTGTGAGGCTGATGTGGTGGTGCCCCAGCACAGGCCAACAACCCGTTACTGGAGTCCGTCGTAACCCGTTTTGCATTTGAACCCATTACGTTCGGGCAGGTATCAGGTTTTGGTTTGCGGGCCCGGTGGATTTCTTCAAAAACAGAATTGATATTTTTGGGGGGGTATTTTAAAGGGGGGACAAGCTCTTCACAGGAAACAGTTTGCTGACACAGCAAATTAGTTCGAGAATTTTGGATATGCAAAGGTTTCTTGTTTGGTTTTTTCTTTGTTTTACATTCCCTGAAATAGAAAGAAAAAGGTCAGGAGATGGTCTAAACAAAATTCTGGTTCCTGTAAATATTTGCAGTAAAGATTTACACAGAGCAGATCTGGCTTCATGCAGCGCACACACTATATAATAAAAAAAACTCTGATATGATTCGTGCGCTGCAGGAAGCAAAAATCTTCTGTTGAAATCTTTACCCCAAATTTTGAGGGTTAACCAAAACATTTCACAAAAAAGGACAAAGAAAAGAAAAAGAAATATTTTAAATTTTTAACAGAGCAGTTTTGGCTTCATGCAGCACAGAGACTCCAGAATCCAATAAACCCTCGTATGATTCGTGTGCTGCATGAAGCTAACCTGTTTTGTTAAAATCTTTACCCCAAATTTTGAGGGTTAACCAAAACATTTCACAAAAAAGGGGAAAAAAACCAAAAGAAAAAGAAAGAAAGAACCTGATGGAGGAATCAAAATTAAATTCCTGATCGAGAATTTTCCAATCCACCCCCTTCTCTTCCAAAACCACTTCACGAGGCCTCGCTGCACCAAAGGGATCAGATTTCTTGATGTTTTCTTTTTCCCCGATGTGTTTCTCTCTTTGAATTCGAATTTGGTTTTCCTTTTCTCGTTCCTCTTCTCTCTCCACCTCATCTGCCCATGAGAAACCAAAGCTGCTCTCTTTTGCTCTCTCCATTTCTCTCTCTCTCTCTTCCCAATCTCTCTCTTTGTCTTTCTCTTCTTCTATTGAGATAATGAGATTGGGGTTTGAATTTGAATTCTGTGGCAACGGTAACTTCAAATGGGAAGGGCTTCGGGCTTCCCTTCTTAAATTCGGATCTCCTAAAGTAACTCAAATTTTGAGTTTGGATGGATCGTTTGATCTTCTCCAGCACGAATATTAAAGGAACCCTGTGCATTTCGAATTATGATCGGACGGTCACGATTTGAAATCGTAATTGGGATTACTTTAGGGGATCTGGACCCATCCTTTCGTTGAATTAAGCGGTCTGTCAGATACGACGAATGGTAGGGGTAAAGAATTTAACAGAGTAATTTTAGCTTAATGCAGCGCATCTACTATAGAATCAAAACAGCGTTTCATATGGTTTGTGCGCGGCATATAGCTAATTTGATCTGTTAAATAATTTATCCAACGGTATCCCTCGAGTGGCGAGTAGATCGAAGAGGTGAATTTACCAAACTGACCTTCAAACTTTTTCCATTCTTTTCTCTGTTTAAATTTTATTATGAAGGGTTAATTAGATCCCATCTCAACCGTCTGATGTATCATCCAATTCGACAATATTTTTTTTTTTTTACAATATTTACAATTAATTCAATAATTTTAAAAAATTTAGATAAATTATCTATAGTTTAAATAATGTTAAATTTGGGACAATTTGATTGGTCTTTTATTTACGATTTTAAAATTAACTATTAAAATTTGTAAATACTTTTTTAATCATCAATGGAATTGACAATGTTCGTGTTGTCCTACAAAAAAAATAAAATAATTAACGATTAAAATTTATCAACATTCACTTGACAGATAGATGTATCAAAATTATTAAAACATATATATTTTTTAAAAAGTTTAATTGTGATTAAAAAAAATTATTGAGTCAGGCATCTATAGTCAAAATAAAATTAATTGTAAATATATCATTCACACATGCTTTAGTGAATAAATTGTGCACCACAATAAAAATTACGAACTATTTATCTTATCTTTTTTAATGAGAGATTTACAACATAAGAAAACAATTAAATGTATTTATTTTTCAACCTTTTGATCTCATACAAAATTAGTTGAAGAAATCATAAAATTTTGTTAGAACACGTCTTTCACGGAAACATAATTTAAGGAAAGTCCTAATATAACATAATTACAAAATTTCTGAATATTTTTTATATTATGACATATAATAAGAAATAGAGATAAATTAAAAACATTGATTTTATTTGATTTGATTCCAGAACTGCCAGTAAACAAATAATTAAAGCTTTATAAAAATGAAGGGTAAAATGTTTAACAGAGCAGTTTTGGCTTCATAAAGCGTACTAACAATAGAATCAAAACAGTACTGCACATGTCCATGCGCTGTATGAAGCTAAAATAGACCTGTTAAAATATTTACCCGGTTAAGGTAAGGCTGGATCTTAGATGGAAAGAAAAAAAATTTGAGGCTGGATTATTCAGTATTAGAGAGAGAAACCCTGGCAAACGGTTTTATTAGTTTCTCCAATTCTCTCTCTCTCTACAAACACATATATATAGGAAAGAATGTAGCTTTCTCTCTCTCAGAACAGAGAGCCCCTCCCTCTGTTTTCTCTCTAAAATCATAAATATATATATAGATGGAGGTAAAAATGGAGAAGGAGATGGAGATGGAGGTGAAAAACAAAAACAAAAGTATAAGAGAATTGCTATCCATTCCTGACGAACCGTCGTCGTCGAAGAAGAAGAAACGTAGCAGGGTGGTACGCCTCCTTCGTACCGCTCTCTTTCTAATTAAGCTACGCGGTTCAAAGGATTTATGGCAATTGCTTGTTTGTGGATTGAAAGAATTGCACCGACACGAGAACCGCAAACTCGAACAACCACCGCCTCCTCCTCCTCCTCCGGTGGTTTCCGTAGATAATTCTTCTTCACAAAACATTGATGATCGAACAACCGATGATGATCGATTTGAAGAGTTTATCAGAAATTTCTATGATCAAATCCGGATGCAAAGGTCGAGTTCGGTGGGGTCGACACGTCATTCGCCGACTATTCATGAAGCGACAACTGTCATATTGTGATCAATGCATAATTATCAACCACCATTTATTTTATTTCTATCTTTTTTCTTTGTTAGAATTAACAATCCACTCTCCATAAATTCTCTCATTTTTTTATATAAGATCATGATGAGTTCCAAATTTATTGCAAATTTATGAGAAAATTAATGCAACAAATAGATGTTATGCCAAAAAATTATTTCCTTTGAACTATGGAATTTATAAACCAAAAATTAATGAATTCCAATAGCAAATTAACTATAGAAAATGGGATATATGACGCATGAAATATTCGTTTGTTTACTATAAATTAATCTGATAATTATTACAATTGATTATCTATTCTAAAAACAAGGGCAAAGTGACAATTCTACAAATATTTCATGCTAAATCACATGAATTTTTAACTGAATTATCTTTATAAATGAAAAAGGGAAATAAAAAATTATTATTTGGTTTCCATGGAAACATGAGCTATTCTTCATGTTTTTAATTTTGACATAATTAACTTGTAAATTATGCAAAACGTATAAAAAATTGTTGACAAACAACTTTGTCTTCATCTTTTAATAGAAAGATTAGTAAAAAAAAGTCTCTCTAGATTATTGAACTCCTAATATTTTATTAAAAAAAATAGAAACTAGAAAATCAATGTACATAAATAGAAGACATTTAGAAAATTAATTAATGTACTAGGCTTGTTCATATATATATATATATATATATATATATATATATATATATATATATATATATATATATATATATATATATATATT
Organism: Carex pumila; assembly: GCA_033356055.1. Classification (NCBI taxonomy): domain Eukaryota; kingdom Viridiplantae; phylum Streptophyta; class Magnoliopsida; order Poales; family Cyperaceae; genus Carex; species Carex pumila. Next base: position 155,617 of record JARJHM010000612.1, read on the forward strand.
CATGTGTTACATGTTTAGCGGCCAAAATTTTTATTTGTACCATATTCACGGAAAAAAAAATTTAAAACACTCCAATTTAGTGAAAATTTGAAATTCACTCAGACTGTCAATTTATTTAGTTGCCTCAAAGACTGGAGCCACTAATTGATCATGCAACTCTAGTCTAGAGGTTCCAAATGAATTGGCAGCCTCATATCTTTTTTTTTAAAGTAGCACATATCTCCGAGCATAATTGCTTATGTTGGATTTAAAAATAAAATAAAATAAAATTTCAATTGGCGTGGCACAGATTTCAAGGAAGCCATAAATTTTCTATAAAAAATAAAAAAAATATGAAACCGCCAATTCATTTGGAGACCCCCTAGACTAAGGTTGTAGAGACAATTGACAGTCCCCAGTCTTTAGAGTCGCTATTTAATTTAGCGGCACAAGTAGTTTTTGAATTCTCATCAAACGAGGGTGTTTTGGTTTATTTATTTTTTATTAGGGTATAAATAAAAATTTTGGATTTAATGTTGCAATAATTAAAATTCCTACTATATGCTTGGTTTATAGCTGACATATATCAACATCTAATTTTCAAATGCCTTTAAATAATTATGATTTGCAAGAGTTCCTCAAGTGATGAAATTAGAGTCAAATTGGCACTTAGGGCTCTAGAAATTGGATTAATTTGAAATCATGTTTACAATAGGTTTTGGTTTTTCCTTTTGATCATATTTAATGTAATTATATAATTTTTTGTTTATTTTTTCAAACTTGTACAAATTTTAAACACCGCCAATGTTTGAACAATAAAATAATTATAGAGCTCGCTTGATTCTCTTTTTTTTTTTTTTTTTTTAAAAAAAAGAAATTAAGTTTACTGAAGATTGATTATAGATTGAACCGCATGAGGAGTTGTCAACAAATCTTTATTTTTGTAGGATATGGTTACAAAAGATGAGATTTTTGTAAGATAAAAATCCACACACTAACTAATACTATTCAGATGGAGATGAGTGGTAATACAGTTTGTTAGAAGAAAATGTTATAGAACTGTGGTTATTTAAATATTGAGAATTCGATTCTCTTTCACAATTTCATATTTATATGAGATAAATAATATATAATACTTTAAATTCATGTTAAAACCAGTATATAAAAATTAAAAATTCACACTTTTATTTTGTGCTAAAATCAGTGTTGTAAAAGCCGCTGTTCAGATTGTTTAGTCGTTAGCGGTGATCAAATTATTACAATTTTTTTTACTAATTGTTCAATTATTCTCGATTATGATCAATTATTTCCAATCAATCATTTAACGGTGTCTTGTTTATCCATCGAGAGCATATACCATTATTTATTTATAACACTAGTTAAAATTCGTACATTAATACATTGTGTAGCGCATCAAAATCAGTGCGTAAATGGAATCTTTAGCTGGGAAAAAGGGAAGGCTAATGAACAAATTAATTAATTAATTTATCACCTGAATTGTTGTTCATTTGCGACAGCATATGCGACAAAATTTCATTTGTCGATTAAACAAAATATTAATAAAGATAATAAAAAAAAATCATAAACAAAACAATCATTACCCAAAAAGTGATATTAAATAAAGATAAAAAAAAACATAAACAAAATAAAGAATGTATAAAGAATTAAAGATAATTATCTCTTTAATCATATATTTTCCATGTCTTTTTTGCATATATAAATACAAGATTACAAAATATCTATTTATATATTACAAATTGTAAATCCAAAGTCATCTAAATTAATTATAATAATAAATAAAAAAAAGAAATTTTAATAATAAATAAAGAAATGAAGTGAGATAATTAATATTAAGACTTACAAAATATATAGATAAACAACAACAATTTTATTCATGACAAAAAAAAAATATTACTAGGCCCAAAAAAAAGGCGATAATATTGTCTACTCTTTAAGTTTCATCTATTGATTGCATATGAGGAACAAAATAGAAAAGCAAAGGAGAAATATTGGTTAGCATTATTTTTTTCCTTTTATGATATTCAAGCAGAAAAAAAATGTAAACAAATCATGATATAACGAATTAATTTGGAATAATGTATGTGTGAAAATATTTCTAGATAATATTTCTTAATTTCAAGCTCAAAATGCTAATTAATTAATTCCACAGAAAATTAAGAAAAAACATACTATACGATTCGTACATAACATTACCATACAATACATATAAATAATTTTCCGATAATTAAATGACCCTCCAAAAACCCCCCTCAAAAACTCATAAATTACACAAATACCCTTCTTTTTTTTACCAGCCATGGATTAACTCAGAGCATTTGTACCTGATCCACCTGAAGCTTTTCTTGAGAGATGCTTTCACCTTCCCTTCCACAGAATATGCCTTGTAACTTGCAACTCTTCTCTTTCTTTTCATTTCCGGATCGCTAAACCATGTCGACCGTGTCTTTGACGACTCATCCTTCGGTCCCGGTAAAGCAAGAGGAGGCCGGTAAGGAGTCTCCCGTGGTGGCGTTACAAAAATTTGATTAACACTAAATACATTTCCTTTCACCACCTCAAGCCTCTTGGGTTCACCGCTCCCGTATTGGCTACGTAGATTGTACGTGCGGTACACACCGGGGTTGTATGGTACCACCGCACTACGGTCGCTTTGGTCATAGTCGATTCGGTTATTGTAACTGACGACACTTTTGCCATTGGTGCCGCCGTGATAATACTCGGTCCCAAAACCATTACCGTAGCAGTACTCTTTCTCATAGCGACCATCATAGCAATTTGTGTACGGGTACCTCCGGTCGACGTCCGCCATGAGAAAGAGAGGGAGGAGGGAAGAAGGAGGAGAGAGAGAGAGGGTTATTTGTTTTTTTACTTATTTTAGGAGAAGTTGAGAGAAGTGGTGGCAATGAGAGAATTGAATGGTGGAGAGAGAGAAATGGAGGTTGATTTGGTTGTTGGAAGTTGTAATATATACATATAATATGGGCTTAATGGAATAAGCTTATTCATTCATTCTTAGCTTTCCATTTGGAATTTGGATTCTATTTTATGGAATAATAATATTTAGTTAGATATAGTTGATTGTCTGCTGGCGCATGAACTCGGAATGCCACGTCATCACGTGTACCAAACGATTAATAGGGAGCTTCCTTTATATTTATTTGTTTAATTTTTTTTACTGAAATGCTTTTATTAAAAGGGATGAAAATTATAAATGTGGATTACAAATTTACAATAAAAATACTTACAAAGTATTCTCATTTGAATTCAGAAAACCTCAATAATATAAAATAATAATCCGATCACATGAATATAAAACATTAAAAAATATATATATAAGCAATTTGTAAGAATTTATATATATTGTACTTGAAATGTACTTGTTATATTTTGATTTATTTGTTGCATAAAGCACCTCTTATCTCAAATGTGATAGATGCTTCTAGTTATACATTCAATAACATCTTTGTTCTTTTTCAAATAGTCAAATCTCGTGATACTTTTTTCTAAACAAGGTTTAAAGTATCAAAGCAAAAAAATGAAAAAAAAATACAAATAAATCTCGTGACAGTTTGGTACAGTTATCAAAAACCTGTGGTTGAAATATTAAAACAGTATTCAACTATTTGAAATTATATTTATAATCTCTTCAACTTGTATATAATTTAGCATTTTATACTTGGTCAATTTTTACAAATATCAATTTTTTTTATATAAACAAAAGGTTCACAGCATGATGCAATTCAAATATTTCAATGTGGAATCCACGTCTCTAAAATTTAAAAAATTTTAAAAATTGATTCCCCAATCATTGGATTTTTTGCGTTTCCGGCAAAGACGACAAAATTTAATATTGTTATGGGAATTTTTTTTTTTAAAGGACGACTAAATTTAATATTGCTCAAAAAATATTTTTGATCATAATGGTGCTGCTATAGCAGCACAAGTTGTACACCCATCGCCATTTTGAAGATGAAAATGCACAATTTTAAATATTTTTTTAATAAAAGAGTATGAAAAAAAAAAACAAGAATGCTACTCAATTTTAAATAAGTAATAAAATCACAAAATTGAAATCCCTATATATTTGGGTAAATATTGTGCTGTGTTATCTGTATAGCTGATACATTTATCCACACAAATTCACAACTAAAAAGGTAGTTGATAAGCTCCAAACAAAGCACAGCTGATCAACAGCTGTCCAGGCAAAATGACAACATCCCCCCTTAAATCTCTATAATTATCAGTGTTGTAAAAAAAGGCCATTTAGGTCGATTAATCGGCCGATTAGCCGTTGATTGGCGGTGATCAAACAGTCACAAATTTTTTCGATTAATCGGCCAATTATTCTTTATTATAGCCGATTATTTTCAATTAATCATTTAGCAGTATTATGTCCGTCCAACAAGCACATATTGTTATTTACAACACTGATAATTATCATCACTTCAAGGTATGTTGTGATTTGAGATGATTAAAGAGAAAAAAAATACCAGTTTGGTGATATTTTTAATTTGCTGTTTATCAATTTTGCTGTATATTTTCAATTTTTCAATGGGACCATATATGATATATCTGCTTCTCAAGATCACACAAATAAACAAAAAAAATCAAATTAATACACTTTAAAAGAAGTGTGTGTGTGTGTGTGTGTATACTCTATTCCCAGTAGATGATTTGAGCAAATGCCATTAGCAGTAGCTGTAAGAAATAAACAATATTGTCAAGATCTGGTCTGGTCAAATATATGGAGGTTGACTTTCATATTGACCAGTCAAAGTAGAATTTAATAGGCACATTAATTAGAACAGTATATATAGGAAACATCAAATTATGATAATAATACTGATACTGCCATGTGCCTCCTCAGTACTCCTGACCATCCAATTTGTTTAAAAGCTAAAATTTAATTTTGCCTCAGGCGACAGTAATCCACAAATGATATTTAAAATTTCCAAAAAAGAAAAGAAGCATACACAAACACACACAAGCAAAATACACAGAGAACCAAAAGTAAAAAATGTTAAAAAAGATTCCCAGAAAAAAAGAAATGTGTTATAAATAAATAAAGTTATGATGTTCATTTGAAAGTCTTTAGTAATTGTATCAAAACCTCTCATGAATGAAGCATATTTCATCTCCTCCCATTTATTAATGGAATTAAATTAGATAGCTTATTATTTACATTATCTACCTATAAGTAGAGGATGTAAGATTGTATTCAATATACTGACAAAAAAATAATAAGAATAAGAAATAGCTATTTTATACATTGTTAATATCTTGTTTGATTTATTTATCTTTATTTTACAACACTCTGCACTATATATTTGTTAGTGTCAATTGGAGTAATCAAATTAGGACTTTATAAATACTCTTTAACTTTTTTTTATTAATATATTTGTTAGTGACCATGAAAAAAAAAAAAAAAAAAACTCTCCACGATATCGTTGGATTTCTTTTTCATTGTTTTTCCTTACAATTTTCATTCAAGATTATTTTCTGGACCGAAAACAGCCATTTATTGACAATAAAAATGATATATACCGCAAACTCTTTCAATTTATCTGATTTTCGCTTTTATTTACATGTCCTTAATTCTACAGATTTACTTTCAACAATATATGTGCAGTCACGTTTGTAGCCAGGCCTGTTGGGCCTGATTCCAATCTAGCCCATTTTCTATTTGATTGATATTCGTCTCTTGATATAATGCATCTCTCTCTCTTTTTGTTTGTTTTTGATGTATAAAATAGGCTTCATCTTTTTTTTTTTTTTATTGATGTCTCCGAATTGTTGGTTGCTTACCGGTTTTATATATATACTAGTGTTGTACCCGTGCGTTGCAACGGGGATATGTTATAAAAAAAACCTTTTTATTTATAAGAGAAAAAAAATCTTAGAAAATGACATACATTCAAAAAGAAAAAAATTGATTCTCATTATTTTTTTTTCTAAGAAGAAAACCTATAAATATATATTAATCTCAACAATCTAAATATTATATTACCAAAATCATAGAAAATGACATACTTTCATAAAAAAAAAATACATTATGATTCTCATTGGGTTTTTTTCTTAAGAAGAAAACCTGTAGATATATATATTAATCTCAACAATCCAAATATTACATTGCCAAGAGAAAAAATTATAAAAAAAAAGTAACAACTGCCTACTTTAAGCATCCATGACTCTTAATTTAAAACATAAAAGGCACCTATTAACCCGCCTTTTGCAAACTGGTAAATACAAAAAGGTAAGGGACCTATTTGTGACCGTCTCCATTTTGTCTTGACAACCACTTCTTCTCTTACCAGCATTGCAGTCCCCCATTGTTCATGTTTTTGACACCTTTCACGCATTAAGTAGTATGAACACCTATTCTTTGACAATAGCAATGCAGTTACAAAAAAGTAAGAACTCAACTCACTATTTTTTCCCTATTCAAAAGAGCTAAAGGATGATTTTTCAAAATTGTTGCTTGATGCTTAATCTATACAATCTAAATGTTTGAAAATGCACAGAAGTGATGTTTGAACATGTCTAGAGGTCTACACAATTTAATTTCAAACATTTTATTAAGGATTTCATCAAACATTTGAAAATACATAGGTAAAAAAACTACTTCATATGGAAATTATGTTGAGAAGTTCTGGACTTGGAAAATGAAATTATAGATACATAGCACGGGATCGATATGCGCTATGCATAGTACCATAGCCTCACTCATATTTGAATTCTAAGCCAAAATATTAAATGTTGATTTGATATGAGATTATGATAGTGCATGAGTTTGATAACATATAAAGAACACATATATACGCATGCACCTGGTGACCACATTCAAAAGCCATATCCTTTGGTGATGTCTGGTGCCAGTACTTCTATGATCACTTTCCTATACAACAAGTCACAACATCACATTACAAAAATAGATCATCAAAGATAAATGAAGAACTACTAACAATAACAATCAATTGAAATTCTATTAGAAGACAAAACAAATATCTACCTTTTATGTTTACATAGAACGCAGATCTACAATAGCCTTCTGCCTCGACTGTGTAAAAGAAGTAAAAAAAAAAACAGTCAATGGGGCTCTTTTAATAATCCATTCCTCAGTCGCTGTAATATTATAATGGAAAACATAGTGTCAATTTAACCTTAAACAACATAATGTTATGGCACTTCCCTACCAGTACATGCATAGCGCACATCAATGTCCATACTATTGTAACAAACAAACCTGATTGAAGAGTTGTAGTTTCTCATTTGTCAAATTTAAACAAAACTGCTCAAAACTATCAGAAAATTGATAAGAATGTTAATAAACAGAAGAACAAAAGTTAAGTACCTGAATATATCTTTAGTAGGCAATGAAGAGAAGATGCCAATTCAATCTCTAAATGATCTAATGAAGAATTATGAAACATGAGACCTAAACTGTTTAACCTTAGGGTCACTGAATTGAACTTTGACTACATCCAAACCTGCTCTTCTATGCTGATTCCAGCTACGTCCATAGCCTTTCTTGTTTCCATGTCTTTGGTTTCATCTAATCCATCAATTTTGAAGCAGTTTCATCAGTTATAATTTCTTACCGGTTTTATATATATATTTATATGTTCGTGAATTTTCTGAACCGGTCATAACTTTGGAACACCAAAATCATTATTATGTTCCAAATTTTTATATCCGAAGGAATCATATTTAGTTAATAGAATATCAAATTTAATTTTATATATAAAAAAAAAAAATCTTTAGAGACTTCGAACGATAAGAGTTCTTACCACACCCAATTTTTTTTTAATAAATCAATATTGTCACATTTTCTTAATTAATTAACTTGTAATCCTACATACGTGGTCAACAAAAAAATAATAAAACGGTGTCAAATAAAAAACTCCGTAATAAGTTATCTCTTCTCATATATTAAGTACGTAAGTTCCCTGATCCGCAAACGGCGGCTGTATTTTAATTAGCTGAATATTAAATGATTAAGATAAAAAAAAATTATGCAATTGTGATTTTATGTTGCAATATATTGGTGTTTATTATGTTGAAGTCTGAATTAATTTAGTTCTCTGAACACTCGCTACAATAGTTTCCTCCTTACGATTTCTTCATATGAATGTTGTCATAAAAGTAATTAATTGATATAATATTTTTTTTCTTTCTTTTATGTTATATATTGATGATAACAAAATAAAAAAAATAATTAACATGCATGTTTACTTAATAAAATATTGATTACCTTCTTATTTAACAGAGAGGTTATTGAAGACAAAATAGTACATTTTACTTCAAAAGAAAGAGAAATTATAAAAAAAAAAACAAATATTGTTAAAAATAAAAATATTTGACATGATTTGCTTCTATTTGGTTTTGTTGTATTTTTTTGTTTGAATTTTAAACCCGTACTTTTGCTACGGATCACAAGATACTAGTATTAAATTAAGTAGCATAAATATTTATATGTAATTAATTACTCCAACATATTTAAAGAGAATGCACGCAGGTATTTCTGATCAGATTCAAGACAAATAATGTACGTGAATATTAATTGCCATATTGGTTATTCCTCCAATGCACCACTCACAAACAAAATTTAAAACCTACAATCTCATGAACTCGTTATATATATGTCATCACAAATTACACAACGAAATAAACAAGGCACAATGTTTTATTAAATGTACAACGACAATATGATGACGAGCTAGGCACATTGCTTCTAATCCAATCCAGTGTTTATTGAAAAAACAAAGCACATATAGATGGACCATCACTTTGTAAAAGAAAAGGTTTAATCAAAGGAAATTCAAAATCAAAATACCTTACGTAAGAGGTCATTGATTCGAAACCCAGACGAAAGAAATTTGTTTTTATATTACAAAGATATTAAATAATTGGATGACTTAACTCCAGCTTTTACTAAAAAAAAAAATACCTTACGTAAGCAACAAATATTTAATATATAAAAGTTTTGGAGAACAAATTTACTTTTGAAATAACTATTATATACAAGTTGGATTTTATCGACTTGTATGATATCAACTTAGAAAGAAAATGTCGTGCGGAGATACAAAATCTGGGGTCCTCTCTTGCAAAATAATCATCAATTTTTCAGATTATACCTTCATCATTTTTTCTCTCTTTTCTAATACTTAACGAAAATAGAAAATTAATAACGGCTAGTAATTAGGAATTATTAGAAAAATGATCAACGGGATCTTTAATTAGCCTTCTAATTTGTAAATCTATAAATATACATCAAATTGTAGGGTTTTTTTTTTTTGAGGAAAATATCATCAATTATAAAGAAGAGAAATAAATCATCATTTTATAAAAAGTTGGTACGTAGTAGAATTAGCAGAGGAATTTACTTTATCAACAAATGGACTATAATACTTTTCTTGATGTCGGAAACTCCGAATATTGGAACGTGATATGAATTCAAAAGAAAACATGTATTGTGGGAATGGTGAAGTGATGGGGCCACATACACTAACGATCAATATAAATATCGTTGTTTGGTTGAAGTTGAACCAATTAAAACTCTTCCATTAATTCACGAAGAAACATTATTACATAAATCCACAAAGAAACATTAATGGAAGAAGCCGATATAGTTGTAGATGTTGAAGCTTATCACCTGTCAAAATCAATGCAACACAAACTCAACACATTATGGGGCGAACCAAACGAGATAACTAAATTCACCATCTTTCACACACCACTTCACGTTCACGAAACCAACGTGAATCTCTTCGTGCCCTCTGTCATCTCCATCGGCCCATTCCACCGTGGTCAAACGAGCCTCCGAACTATGGAGGAGAAAAAATGGCGGTTCTTGCGGGATTTCCTGTCCCGTGGGGACCACATAAGTTTGGATCTTTGTATATCAGAGATGAAGCTTCTAGAAGAGAGAACCCGGAGCTGTTATAGTGTCACGGTGGATCTTGACAGCAATGGCTTCGTCGAGATGATGCTGCTTGACGGATGCTTTGTGCTAGAGTTCTTCTTAAAACTGAAAGAAGAAAGGTTGAATTCTATTTTTGAGGTTGGCTGGAATTTTGTATTCATATATCATGATTTGATGCTTCTAGAGAACCAAATTCCATTCTTTGTTGTTGAAAAGTTGTACGAGATTGGTGTAAAACAAGAAGGTAGAATAAATTTTGTTAATGACCTTCTTGAAATTGATCTTATAACCGATGGACCAACACTTTACTCCACAAATATTCCGAATCCTCCAGCTGAAATTCATCATTTGCTCCATCTCTTTCACCACTGTTCAGTGCCTGACCCAGTTGTACATGTATCGAGTTCCAAATCATTTTATTTTTATCTAACCAGAATGTTGAGCCCCAGTAGAATCAAATATTTGCTTCTTGGGTTTCTTTTATGGGTGTTCCCAAGAAGATTTCCTGGTTTTACATCTCAAAGTTCATCACTGGCATTCCCGAATTCTATCTTGCATAGATCAATTTTTTGCACGATCCCTTGTGCCTCTGATCTCCAAGATGCGGGCATAAAATTCAGAGAAAAGAGCAACCTGCAACATATGCTCGACATATCATTTGATGATGGTGTCTTGGAAATCCCTAGACAAGTAATCTCAGGTACAACTAAGAAACATTTGGCCAACCTCATTGCATTTGAACAAAGCAATCGTGGTCAAATGCGTGCACATTTGACATGCTTTGCAATGTTCTTGAATTTGCTTGTCAACACAGAAAAGGATGTGATGATACTACAACAGTGCGGTATCGTTCAGAGCTCTTTGAGCAGTGAAGAGGAGTTAACTAATTTCTTCAACCATGTCAGCAAAGGCACAGTGGTTTTATCGAACAAAGAAAACTTTTTGGCTGAATTGTATGCGGAAGTGAACAGATACTGTGAATCAAGCTGGAACAGGCAGCGAGCAACATTGATTCGTGATTATTTTAGCAGTCCATGGGCAGCAATTTCTCTCGTTGCTGCTATCGTACTTCTAGTTCTTACATGTGTACAATCTTTCTTTGCAATTTATTCCTACTACGTTCCCTCGAGTTCATGATGCTTTAACTTTCCCAGTCAGTACTATTCAGAGGATCCAATTAAATTGAACAAGAGAAAAGTGGCTTTACAATGTATGTTATATATCAAGGTGTCATTTTAGATATCGTTTTACATTTTTTCTTTCTTCTTCCTTGTTTGTCTTTCATTTAAGTCTTCCATCTCGTGTGTCTTTTGTTTTCAAGATATGTATTGAAGAATAAAGATCTTTAATTTTGGTCGTTCAATGTACAATTAATTGATTATAAAATTAAGGATGTTGTGGTCTTGGGCTGAAGAAGCTTGCTCTCATGCATGTGTGCTTATAATAGGAATTTCCAGCTGTTTTAAAATAAAAAGAAATAAGGGTCATGTACTCGGGGCCCTCAAAATTGACTAGAGTTTAATTGGTCTTATATACTTAATAACTTCTTTATTTGGATCGATTGATGTCCGATTTAATTGGTCTTATATACTTAATAAACTTAATTAAAAACAGAGTCCTTAAAGACATGGTACATATTTCTTTAATTATTCGAAACAAGAGATATATGCCTTTATTTTATACGAATACAAATGAATATGCTTTATTACATTCAAATGCCATGTATGAATGCATGATTCACCACATAAAAACATTTTTATCAAGCACCACATTCAAAGCTGCACGTACATATATATATGGGCTAAATTGCTTTGCAAATTAAAGGACTCATTTTACTTCCCATTCTACTCCCTTGAATCTGTTTTAAAAACCATGCAGATCAATCTGATTGGACTTCAAAAAATTTTGCTAATTAAATTGCTGTTGATTGTTTCTCCATTTACTGGAGCGCCCAGTGGAAATAAACCCTAAACCCACAGCGCGCGCTCTCTCACGCGAACCCTTCCCAGTCCCAACCCCAAATCGTACCCAAAGCCTGTTTCTTGCTGCGATCTTGGATCCCAGCAGCTTAGTTTGAATTCAATTTGAATCGAATCCAACAAAAGAAAAGAGAATTTGAGTGGAAATTGAGAATACAGAAAGAACTGAACTTTATTTCAAGAACAAGGAAAATTTCACAATTGTATTATTTCATTGGCCTTATAAAGGCTAACATTCCAACAAAAATAACAGAAAACGGTTAAGGAAATTGTTCTAATCCCTATCGCTATGACACATCAGCTTCTAAAGCCTTCCTGTCTTCTTACGTGTCTTAAGCGAACTCTTTAATCATCTGAACCGCTACCTTCTTCGTTGTCTCCAGTTGCAGACGTCACTAGCATCTCCAGTTTGTGATTTAAACTATGGGCCCTTTCGTCAGTCTTAGAATTATTAAACTTCTCTTGGACTCCAACGGTCACCCCCAATTCTGCTGAGTCGCGTTGCATTCCTCCCCCATTAACGTACAGCATTCGTGACGTCACGAATAAGGTCTGGGAATCGACGTGCAATCTCATCATAGTTTTCTCAAGTAGCATCGTCAGCTATCTGATTATGCCATTGTACCACAATTTGAGTCTGATTCAGCCCTTGGTCCGATGATGGGTAGCATCGGAGAGACTGCGTGAGAGGCACCAACCTTTGCTTTGATGTGTGAGACATGAAACACTGGGTAGATTAGCAAATAGGGTGGCAGGTTGAGTTTGTATGCCATGGTACTGATGCACTGGACCACCTCAAAAGGTCCATAGAACTTGGAACTGAGTTTAGAATTTTGTACCCCTGCCACTGTAATTTGACGGTGAGGCTGGAACACCAAAATCATTATTAATTATGTTCCAAATTTTTATATCCGAAGGAATCGGAATCATATTTAGTTAATAGAATATCAAATATAATTTTATAAAAAAACATAATAAAAAAACATCTTTAGAGACTTCGAACGATAAGAGTTCTTACCACACCCTGAATTTTTTTAATAAATCAATATTGTCACACCTTTCATTAACTCGTAATCTTACGTGGTCAACAAAAATAATAAAATGTTGTAATCTTTTGATTTAATTTGTGTTCAATTGTCATCTAATGAAAATATTATTAGGTATCACCAATTATTTATCACAAGCCTTGTAACGTAAAAATCAAGATTATGTTTTTATTTTTGTTTCCCCTTAAGACAACGCAAATAGTGAATCAAATTTAGAACACAAATTTTAGAAAGAAAAAACATACTTTTTTTGTATCAAACCTTAAGAGCAGTTTTACATGCTCCATACTAAATATTTTCGATCATAGCAAATTTTGACTGTGACAAAAGTTAATTTTTTTAACTTTTAAATTATTTTAATTTTTTACTTTGATTTTATAAGAGAAGGAATCAATTGTACCTCAAATAAAGTACCTGTGTGCATCCTCCAACCTTCTAGAATATCGGCGACAAAAAGATTAGGTTTTACTTCATACAGCGCAATAACAGTACCAATCTTTCTTTATTGTATAGAATTTCGCTACATGAAGAGAAAAACGCTCTGTTAAACAAATTTAACAAAAGCATTGCCAAATGCAGCAAAACAATAGTATAATTTAAACATATAAATAAAAACGTTTAATTTACTGCATTCAAGTATTTAGCTTTCATTGTAAATGAGTTAAATTTTCATTTTTAAAAACAAAAACGAATCCCCGAATTCGTCCCCGAGCAAAAATTTACAGATCTAAACAAAAACAAAAATGAATGTCGCTTTCAGACGGTTGCAGTCCCTAATCCAAGCTGTCAGACGTCGTCAGCAGTCCCTTGGTCGTTACTGGTCCCTAATATTAATGGTCCCCTCCAATTTGTATCTATATAGGACAAATATTATAGATAATAAGTATGAATACTTTAAATTCATAGTATAAATACTATACGTTTTGACTATTAGTGAAATAACATTAATCTTGCTCTTTGGTAGTAGTGAGCACGTTTTAACTATTTTTTTTGTCTTTTAGTGCGGGAGACTGATAGGAGACTGTTAATCGATCCCTTTTTTTATTAATATAAAAAAATAACAAAATTCCAATTCTACACACGATTTGAACAAAATTCCACCAATCTGATAAATAATTTACTGGAGACAAGTCCTAGTAAATTATTTACCCAAAATAGAATATTTTGATTTTTTATTTTAATTAAGGGTTAATTTTTCATGTATGCTTAAAGAGTTTTCCAATTTCTTATTTACTCCTTTACTATTTATTATATTAAATATGTCATTTAACTTTTTCTTCTCTTTCTTATTTGTCCATCGCACAATAATTTTGAATTTAACCACAATTAAAAGACAAAAACAACCTTTCAGAACTTGTCATTTAAAAATTTGATGATCTCCTTGTTTTATGTTATGAGCACAGCTCAATTTGAAAAAAGAAAGGAAAAAAGAAGGTAGAGGTGAGTGACAAGAGAAAATGAGAAGGAGACTTGGGCAGTTCAAGAAGAGTAGGAAATGGAGCTGAAGAAGTTTGCTGCATACAACCTTAGTTTTTACTGTTATGCATCAAATTCAATGAATATATGACAAAGTATGGATGTTATATTTAATTTTTCAAATTCAGTGGCTAAACCCCCAGAGTCAACCAGTAATCTCTGTTAACCCGTGGTCAGGTTTTTCTAATTTACTTAAAAGCTTAACTTAGATCAATGTAAGAATTAAATAAGCACAGCGGAAACTACTCACTTTCCATCTTTATGGCCTTCCATCTATTGCCTCTCAAGCAATATCAAAGGAATCGGTGAAGATGGCTTCATTGGCTTGCTCGCACGCTCAACCGACAAATTATTTGACTAGCGAGTCTTTCCAAAACTCTTGAACTCTCTCTTACTTGTTTCTGTCTCACAAATTGAATGTAGAATATCTGGTTTTTTATGGAGCAAGACGGTGGAGAATGATCATGATGAGTTTAAGGTTATGGAGACCCAGCCCTTTTATAGCAGTGCAAAACTTGTGAAACAAGTTTGCCAAAAGATGTGAAAATGTGTGCAAGTCAGTTTACACCTTTTCCTAAAAATTTCGGGCTAAATCGTGAACCAAATAAATGTTTCCAATTTCCTTATTTAGCCTAAATTTATCACTGCTATTATTTTGATCAACTATAATCAGTCTATTAACAATTATAATTGAATAACATTATTCTATATATATTTGTATCCAAAACCTTATTTAAATACATATAATGCCATGTATTAATTAATCACATTGTCTGGCATATTTTAATCATTACATAAATATAATCTTGCAACAGTATTTGATATCATAATCATAATGCACGTATGTCCAACTTAATTATTATAATTAAACTTCTCTAAATCCAACAATCTCAGTATGCAGCGATGCTCTTCATAATATATGTTCTGCATGCCTATATTGATTAAACTAAGATTCTTGAATTATCTTTAAAAAGTACAAAAAACTAAAACATAGCAGGCTAATTAAAACCAGTTTGTGTGCAAAATTTGTGAGATCAATTCAGCTCCTCCAAGTTAACAAATTTCAAAATTTTGCAGTAATCTTGATAAAAATGGTGCAGTCAAGCTAAAAAATAGTAAATTATAAATTTTATTTTTTATTTTAAAAAAAACGATGATTAAGCTTGACAGCTTGAGTTGCTTCTCAATTAAAACAGAATTATAAACGTACACACAGAGATTTTGTAAAATACATACACAAAAACGTAATACAATTGGCGCCCCTCACATTCCTTTCAGTTTGCATAGCTCATGCACCAGCTCATCTAGATCCATAAAAGAGCTTCCTCCTTCCCTCACTGCCTCAGCTGCCGTCATTTGCATCTCCCTCAACCGCACCCTGATGGCATTCCCTCTCTCCCCCATTATTGCTTCTGCCATGACCGTCACCAATGCATCCTCTTGTGGCGGCGCAAAAGCTTCCCATGCATTCATTGCCACCCCCGCCTCCTCCACCAACAGTTTTGCATTCAGGTAATGGTCAAAGTCATCGGTCACGTCAGCATTGATACCCCGGCTGCTACAGATTCAGATATAGAGTTCCACCCGCAGTGCGTCAGGAACCATCCCACTGCCCCATGCCTCAGGATCGCCACCTGGGGGGCCCACCCCCTTATGATCATGCCTTTGTGATTGTGAGCCATCCTCTCCGCAAAGCCCTCGGGTATAACCGTGCTTTCTAGCACGACCCATATAAATTGAACCCCACTTTTCTCCAGCGCAGCAGCAAGTGAGGTCGCTAGCTGTGGTGTGACCATTGCCTGGCTGCCAAAACAAATGTACAGTACCGATCCCTCTTGACATTTGTCAAGCCACGTGGTCACATCAGAAGAAGAGACTGTGTTGGTCCCCCCACGGTCCTGTACTCCATCACTTGGTGCCAGGGGCCCCACTGCCCAGACCCGCTGATACCCTAAATCCTCCAATGGATTTTCCATGTAGGCCCCCTCAAGGGCCTTAAAGGTGTTCGATATAATACCCCAGCTCTTTAAGTTCAACAAGAAATTTCGCTTCACCGATTCACTAACCTCATCTCCCTCTACATAGGTCCTGTACAACATGGAGAGCTTGTTCCATTCATACGATGGGGCTTTGGGTATGTCCGGAAACGAAACAACATACTTATCATCAGTTGGGTCGGGTCGTTGTGGCATTCGACGGAAGAGAGAGTGCAGAACTGATGTACCGAGAACACCAGATGGAGTAAAAATGATGCGAGGGATGCCAAGTTTCTCAGCTAAGGTTTGCGTCCACCCATGAAAGAAATCTGAAATAATTGCTGTGACAGGATGATGCGATTGGGACTGAATCCATGCAAGAAGGGGTTCATAGAGGCCGGTAATAGTGTGCATAAATGCAAGGACGCTGGCAGGAGGCAGTCCCTTGATGTTCTCGATGCCGGGAGAAATGGTAGGGTTGGAAGGAAAGGGAAGGGAGAGGGTTTGAATGGAAGGGGACTTAGAGAGGAGAGGGGCGAGAAGAGGGAGATTTGAAGGGGTTACAACGATTGTGAGAGAGAGTTTTCGGAGGGAGAGGAGGTGCGCTAAGTCGAGAAGTGGAGGGATGTGGCCTTGTGCCGGGAAGGGGACTAGGAGGATATGTGCTTCCATTGCTGGGTTTGTTTGGTTTGTGTCTCTCGTTGCAAAATCAGTAACAGAGTTTGACATGTCAAAAGAGTAAAATGAGGAATGAGAGAGTGGGAAAATGTGATACGCATTTTGATACGAGGAGAGGAGACTTGGGAGCTGATCAAGAAGGTAGCTTTATTTTTTTTCTTATTCCACAAATGAATTATTCAACCAGTCACAGGACTCACAAATCACGAAAACAGAAGATTCGTGGAAAACTAGGTACTGCATTATTTATGGCAAGATTTCAGAATCCGTATCCTCTCAGGTATTAATTGCAGAGGATCACCCTCACTTTACGGTTTGATATTAAATTTCAACTAGTTTGAGATTCGGATCACCGTAGAGGGCATTATTTTGGGCTTTGAGATTCGTGCAAAGTTAAAAAGAACGGTCTATATCTAGTAATTGAAAAAAATTCAGTTATCAGGTATTGGAGAGGATGTGAATTCAAGATTCCAGGCATGAAGTGTTGACACTTCACATTATTTTTATTGGTTTGCAACAGTCACGAATTGCTGAAGAGCAAAAAAATAATAGGGTGAATTTCATGTATACCCCTGAAAAACATCAAAATTACGTATTTCAGCCTCTAAACTTCATAATTTCATATTTATTCGTCTAAATTTCAAAAACTCACAAATTTGTCCATTTTATTATCTTTTCTATTAAAGCTTATTTCAAATTTTTAAAATACCTATTTTATCCTTTGTATGTAACTCAAGAACAGAACTCTTGGGAAGCTTTTTTTCAATGTAGTATGTTAAAAGCATTCTTTGTCAGGTACATCAAAAAGTCCATGAATATATTTTGTTGTGACGTGCCATGTTGTTTCTTTACATAATCAGTTTGTTCTTTGTTGGTTGTTCCAGTGCTATCATATATGACACATCGATCGTGTCAGATAGAGGAACTGGTTCAGACAATCCTACAGCCAGGTTTGGATCCAGGTGCAGCTATTGTGTTTCTCAAGTTCATTTGCTACTCTGATGGAATTCTCTCTGAGGAGCTTCTTCCAAAAGGGAAGGTATTTCTCAAGAAACTAAGTTGTTGAGTTGATTAGTCCATGTCTCGAATGTATAGAAGCTTCCACCAAGCTCTCTTGGGTTAATTTTGTCTGAATACCCGTATCCGATAAGATCAACGGCATATACTGTCACAACCCGGGTCGTGGTTGACCGAAGGTCTGGCCTAAGGCCATTGTATCTCATTCTTTGAATTTCATTAAATTGATTTGATTTCTTCACTGTTCGTGTTCAATTTGCGTTCTTTGTTGCTTCGTTACGTCTTTTGGATGTACCATATACTCTGTTGGATCTTGCAAGAGCGGGCATACTTAAACAGTGACGAGGTGTGTGCAAATATACCAAGTCAAGTGACGAGGTGTGTGCCACGAAAAGTCGAGAAGCGTTGCAAACACCTCATCAACTGGCCATGAATTGACAGCTCATTCATAAATTGACATGCATTTCCATAAATGTTATGTTATTGTGCAATTAATGATAAACGTCAATTAAACACAAATTAAGTTTTATGATATGCCATGAAGATATCTGGATTTATGATATGCCGTACGTGATGAACATTTTTTTATAAAAATAGGAAGAATTTTTTTGAAGATTCTATCAATATGTTTTCTAACTGTATACAATGAACATAAAAGCTATATTGAATTGTTCAAATAACATAAATCAAGATACCACACAAAAAAAAAATGTTGAATATGTATATATGTTGAATAGTATCTTTAGCAACCTTTAATCCCAGGTTTTCTTTCTTTAGTAGTATATATACCAGTAAAGAGCAAAGTTAGCATGTCTTGTGCTAATCAAGAAGATTTGGTAAGCACAACTCCAAAAATCTAATAGATTAGCTTCAAACTATTGAATCTAATCTATTTTGTTAGTGATGTGTGTACATGCAAAAATTTTAAAATTTTAAATTCATTTAGTACAAAATCAAGTGGTTAAAAAAAATAGTGAAAAATGAATTTATAAAATAACTTGTAAAAAGATCCTTAATGATGCTTTTTTTTCTGCATTATTTTAAATATTTTTACTAAGATTCAACTCTTGCGACGTGGCATGTGATGACTTGCTGCAATGCTATATTCTTATCTTGACCATATATTTGTAGAATGGTTTTTTTTTTTTTTTTTTGCTTCATAAATTTGTAGAATGGTAATAGGAAGAATTTTGTGGCTCAATAAATTAGACAGCTACCGACGGTCATTGCTAAGAGTCAACTCTTTTTAGAAATGGTAGTTCTTTATATTGATCATATCTGTGTGTGCTAGAATAATAATAGGAAAAATTAATTTTGTGGCTCAACAAATTAGACAGCGATAGTCATTCCTTAGAATCAACTCTTGCGACGTGGCATCAGATGATTTGCTGCAATGCTACTTTCTTATCTTGATCATATCTAGAATGGTAATATATAGGAAGAATTTTGTGGCTCAATACTATTCAACATATATACATATTCAACATTTTCTTAATTTTCTCAGGTATTATGTTTTATTAGACAATTTATTAGAACAAGTAATATTTGACAAATTAAGGATTATGTAATAGAGTCGGTTTGTCCTTTCAATTATCCTAATCACATTCATCACAACTCACAAACATTAGATATTATGTCATGGTTTGCACGAAATGCCAGTCTTGAGCTTATATATTCTATCTAGTTAGTATTTCTTGTCTGTGTTATTTGTTATTCCAACCGGGCATTGAGGATTTTAAAATAAATTCACCATGCTATCCATGTATAACATATCTATGAAAGGAGGAGCTAAGCACTATTCTCAAGTCAGCCCTCAATCTACCATGTCAAATGAGATCAGCACCGTTCTACCAAACAACAATAATAATGGATCCAATATTGTGCAACCGACATCTCCATCTGCTACAACACAAGTGCATCTGAACACTGCACAATTGGTGCAACCTCATGTAGATCCAGACGCCATGAGAAAAAAGTGGTTTCAAGACATGCGTGGATGGATAATGGTTGTCGCTGTTCTAGTCGCATCGGTGACATATACAACTGGTCTAAACCCACCTGGAGGATTTTGGCAAGAAGACAATGGCAGTCACAAAGCCGGTTCTGCAATTCTTCGTGACAAACTTCCACATCGATACACAACCTTTTTCTATGCCAATGCAACCGCATTCATGGCATCGTTGGTTATAATAGTACTTCTCATGCATGAGAAGTTCTCTACTGATCATTCTAAGGTCATACTGTTGAATATCGCCATGGTGCTCGACTTGGTCAGCCTGATGATTGCCTATGCAGCAGGTTGTGCGAGGAGTCTCCATACTTCTATCTATGTAATTCTGCTTGCGTTGGGGATTTTGTTGATAATTGTGGTTTATTCCGCTCGTTTTCTGAATGATGTGTGTTTAATAATCCAACGACGCGCACGCTCCTTGGGTGCAAGATGTACTGCATGTGGGTCCTGACCTCAACCTCGAAAGCACAAACGAGAGAAACGAGAGAATGTGACATGACTCAGAGCTCGAGTATCTAATGGGTGGTTAATTTATTTTCATCAATAGTTCATATATTTTTAATTTTTTTTCTGTGGTGTTCTTGTTTTGTTTATCTTCTGTCTTTTTTGTTGGCAAGAAAAGTACGAGGCATTTCTAAATGAATGGTACTTTTAGGAATGTGGTGTGAATGGTACTTTTAGGAATGTGGTGATTCCCAATGAAAATAATAATAAAAGAAATGTCCTTGTGGTCCTTAATATTTTTCATCCCCTCCTTTTTTTCCTTCTTTTATTCTTCTACAAATGTAATTATACGATGAGGAAGATCAAATGACATTATTTTTTAGTGACATGGAATGACACTGTTCATTTTCAAAGTCCAAACAGTCGATCCAAACCGTTCAACTTGATGGATATGTTAAAATATGCTTACAGATCAAATTTTATATTTTTCTGAATTTTTTTTTGGTTTATTTAGAGGGGTTCAAAAATTCAACGGTCTGAATATAGCGATTTTGTTAAATACTTAATAAATAGTAAAAAAATTCAGAAAAATGTAAAATTTGATTTCCAAGTTACTCTTAATATATTCATCATATTGAACGGTTTGGATCGACTATTTGGATTTTGAAATTTCAAAAATGGATATTGTCACACCATGTCACCAAAATAGTGGTGTAATCCGATCCCTCCTCTTATATGATTGTTCAATTTTGTACTTTCATGTTTCATAATTTTACTTCTATTTTCAATTAATTTTATACAAATTAACTCTTAAAGCTAATACTAATTTCTGAATTTAAAAGGTACAAAATGAAATGGTCGACAATGAATTTTCATATTTTCATAATTTTGCGATTGCATCTAATTATAAGATATAGTTTCACCTTTAAATTGTACAAAACTAATTAAAAGGAGGAAAGTGAGGAAGGAAACATATTGTGTTTGTGGACCTAATTAAATAGACATTTTTGAAAAAAAAAAACTTATAGGAGGATAATTTGTCTTAATTAACTTTAATTTAAAAAAGAGGCGCGTTTTATAAAAGAAATTACTTTGTTTCGCACCAATTGGCTGCCACGTGTTAGAGTCTACATTCATCTGAGGACGCCGTCAATGACACACTGCCAATGTATGTTTATCAATATCATCTCAAGGACAACCACTCAAATATAAATGCTTTAATTTTGTTAAAAGTAAATCAAATTAAAATAATTTTAACTTTTTTACGAGGATTTGAATTTAATTTTGTAGCAAGCTACGGCGTATCCTCTGAGATCGATGTCTCAGCGTGTGCGTGACTGAGTGTATGGGCATCTCCAATTCAGCAATTGAAATTAATTATTAAATTAATAATTATGAAAATTTAAAAAATTAAGCAATCCACTGTTATATTGATGCAATCAACTAAACATTTGGTCAATAAGAATTAAACATTTGGCCAACTCATTTTTAGAAAATGATTTCTTATTAAGCAATTATTTTTAACAATTCCTAAATAGGCAATAGCTATACAATCCAGCAATTACAAAAACAATTGACACATCAGTATAAGCAATCCATAAGTAATCACTGTTGGAGATGCTCTGCAATATATATATATATAGAGAGAGAGAGAAATAGGCTAATGTGCATTCGAATATATATGGTCCGAAGTGTTTACGGTCCAAATTTAAAATTTCAAAATCCAAACAGTCGATCCGAACCGTTCATCTTGTTCTCTATATTAATATGTGCTTGGAGACCAAATTTTACATTTTTTCTGAATTTTTTTTACTATTTATTAAGTATTTTACAAAATCGTTGATCCAACGGTAGCTGCACAAAACAGTAAAACCGTTGGATTAGCGATTTTCAAAGTGGCTTAATAAATAGTAAAAAAATTCAAAAAAATGTAAAATTTGGCCTCCAAGCACATATTAATATGGAGAACGAGATGAACGGTTCGGATCGACCGTTTGAATTTTAAAATTTTAAATTTGAACTGTAAGCACTTCGGACCATATACATTCGAATGCACATTAGCCTATCTATATATATATATAGGAATATGCCAGCGTGCTATGCATAGCATAGAACCCCTCCATGCAACGGATTGGATTTCGAGTTTTCAAAATCCTAATGGTCGATCCGAACCGTTCATCTTGTTCTCCATATTAATATGTGTTTGGAGACCAAATTTTACATTTTTTTGGAATTTTTTTACTATTTCTTTAGATTTATTGAAAATCGCTGTTTTTTATGGTACAGATTTGCTGAAAACAGCGATTTTCAATAAATCTAAAGAAATAGTAAAAAAATTCCAAAAAATGTAAAATTTGGTCTCCAAACACATATTAATATGGAGAATAAAATGAACGGTTCGGATCGACCGTTAAGATTTTCAAAACTCAAAATCTGAGCCGTTGCATGGAGGGATTCTATGCTATGCATAGCATGTTAGCATGTTAGCATATATATATATATTGTGGGAGTAATTCAATGATAAAGAATCAAACTGTTTTACTTGGACCGGGCCTGTTGTGGACCCATATTTCATTTTCAGTTCTTCCAGCCCGTAGATTAATGTGAAGTGTCAAATTGATTCACAAACTTCAGGTATATCACAGCATTCGAATCTTGCCATAAATTAATGTGAAGTGTAAAAACGGAGATGAGTTCACCTTAGTGTGAAACACTTCATGCCTGGAATCTTGCCATAAATAATGCAGTACCTACTCCAATCTTTCTGTTTTGGTGACTTGTATTGTGACTGGTTGAATAATTCATTTGTCGAATAAGAAAAAAATTAAGCTACCCACCTTCTTGATCAGCTCCCAAGTCTCCTCTCCTTGTATCTAATTGCGTATCACATTTTCCCACTCTCTCATTCCTCATTTTGCTCTTTTGACCTGTCAAACTCTGTTACTGATTTTGCAACAGGAGACACAAACCAAACAAACCCAGCAATGGAAGCACATATCCTCCTAGTCCCCTACCCAGCACAAGGCCACATCCTTCCACTTCTCGACTTAGCGCACCTCCTCTCCCTCCGAAAACTCTCTCTCACAATCGTTGTAACCCCATCAAATCTTCCTCTTCTCGCTCCTCTCCTCTCCAAGTCCCCTTCCATTCAAACCCTCTCCCTTCCCTTTCCTTCCAACCCTACCATTTCTCCCGGCATCGAGAACACCAAGGGACTACCTCCTACCAGCTTCGTTACTTTAATGCACACTGTTACCGGCCTCTATGACCCCCTTCTTGCATGGATTCAGTCCCAATCACATCATCCTGTCACAACAATTATTTCAGATTTCTTTCATGGGTGGACGCAAACCTTAGCCGAGAAACTTGGCATCCCTCGAATAGTTTTTACTCCATCTGGTGTTCTCGGGACATCAGTTGTGCACTCTCTCTTCCGTCGAATGCCACAACGACCCGACCCGACTGATGATAAGTATGTTGTTTCGTTTCCGGACATACCCAAAACCCCATCGTATGCATGGAACAAGCTCTCCATGTTGTACAGGACATATGTAGAGGGAGATGAGGTTAGTGAATCGGTGAAGCGAAATTTCTTGTTGAACTTAAAGAGCTGGGGTATTATATCGAACACCTTTAAGGCGCTTGAGGGGGCCTACATGGAAAATCCATTGGAGGATTTGGGGCATCAGCGGGTCTGGGCAGTGGGGCCCCTGGCACAAAGTGATGGAGTACAGGACCGTGGGGGGGCCAACACAGTCTCTTCTTCTGATGTGACCACGTGGCTTGACAAATGTCAAGTGGGATCGGTACTGTACATTTGTTTTGGTAGCCAGGCAACGGTCACACCACAGCTAGCGACCTCACTTGCTGCTGCGCTGGAGAAAAGTGGGGTTCAATTCATATGGGTCGTGCTAGAAAGCACAGTTATACCCGAGGGCTTTGCGGAGAGGACGGCTCACAATCACAAAGGTATGATCATAAGGGGGTGGGCCCCCCAGGTGGCGATCCTGAGGCACGGGGCAGTGGGATGGTTTCTGACGCACTGCGGGTGGAACTCTATATTGGAATCTGTAGCAGCCGGGGTATCAATGCTGACGTGGCCGATGACTGCCGACCAGTTCGTGAATGCAAAACTGCTGGTGGAGGAGGCGGGTGTGGCAATGAATGCATGGGAAGGTTTTGCGCCGCCACAAGAGGATGCATTGGCGACGGTCATGCAAGAAGCAATAACGGGGGAGAGAGGGAATGCCATTAGGGAGCGGTCGAGGGAGATGCAAATGACAGCAGCTGAGGCAGTGAGAGAAGGAGGAAGCTCTTCTAAGGATCTAGACGAGCTGGTGCATGAGCTATGGAAGCTGAAAGGAATGTGAGTGGCGCCAATGGTATTACGTTTTAGTGTTTGAGAAAATGCCTGAACGAAATTATGTTTTAGGTCAGTGTCGTTGACTTCCCATAGGATCTGTTCAAAATCTCTGTGTACGTTTTTGTTTATGTATTTTACAAAATCTCTGTGTACAATTATAATTCTGTTTTAATTGAGAAGCAACTCAAGCTGTCAAGCTTAATCATCGTTTTTTTTTAAATAAAAAATAAAAAACAAAATATATAATTTACTATTTTTTAGCTTGACTGCTCCATTTTTATCAAGATTACTGCAAAATTTTGAAATTTCTTAACTTGAAGGTGCTGATATGATCTCTCACAAATTTTGCACACAAACTGGTTTTAGCCTGCTATGTATTACTTTTTTGTACTTTTTAAGATAATTCAAGAATCTTAGTTAAATCAATATAGGCATGCAGAAAGAGATTACTGGTTAACACTGGGGGTCTAGGCACAGAATATGAAAAATCAAATATAACATCCATACTTTGTCATATATGCATTGAATTTGATGCATAACAGTAAAAACTAAGGTTGTATGCACCAAGCGTTACTGGTAAGGAAAAATCAGTCCTGGTGATTGCTTATGATTAAAGCACTGTTTAGACAGTGTATGAACATCAAAAAATCAGAGGTAAGGACCAGGAATTGATATAAGTCTAGTTGATGCCTCTGTGACTCCAAAAAAGTCAAGAATGCCCTTCTGTCAAGAACTGATAAATCAGGAGACATAGAACCTGATTCTGTCAAATCCAAGTTCATAGACAGAAAGAGAATTCCTTGCTAAACAGTTTAGATCCAAATTTTACATTAATTGGATTTTTCTGCTATTTGTTATGGATATTTGAATTTCATCTTTTGTTTTTCTTTCTTTTCTTCATGAGCAAACCAGGAGCCTAGGAACTTTAAAACCAGACCTGGTTCAGTTCAAACCTCAAAACATGGTACATGACTTCTAAACAGACCTATGAGCATAGCCTAGCATCTGTCCCAGTGATTTAACACAAGTAAAAGGTGCTGTTCAGCCCAAAACAGCTCTTAAATGAAAGAAAAATGAAAAATGATAGTTCTGAGCTTAATTTAATAAAACTGCTGCACAACCATATATATCATGACTTGCTGAACATCTCCACACAAAGAATACAAAATTTGGTGGAGCCAATTAGAGAGAATTGACCTGAACAAATTTCAGATTGAAATGATAAGCCAATAAAGATAAATTCAAATAAAAAAGTAGTACCTTGTACAGATTCTAAAATTGCTGAAAATTAGAATCTGCAAGCCAAAATCAACGAAATAAATTGTGCAAAAGTCATAAAAAAATCATAAACATGTATAAATTGTGCAAAAGTCTTTAGGAACATTGTCCTGTGATTTAAACATCATCTCTTATACAAAAGGCATAAATTGGGGTCGAAATTGTGAAATAGCAAACTTGAAGCACAAAGTCCTTTTTTGCTATGGATTAAAAAATGACAAAAATATGGCTTCTTACTAAAATACAGAATACAAAATAGCTTGCATCTGAAAAATAAATATGAAAAGTCAACTCACAGTTGACCTGCTTTGGATAATTTGATTTCAATTCAAATAAAAGCACATAAATCCACAATGGTATTTTTTTTTTTACTATCTGCATAATTTCCAATACATATGTTATGTAGCTAATTTTCAGTTTATCAATTAGCGCAAATTTTAATGCATATTGAGAATTTTTGGGTTCTCAGTTTATCAAATTGTGCTAATTTTAAAGCACCGATACCGAATATCATGATCTGTACGAAGATTAAAGAACCCACACGATAATTGAAGCATTTAGCTGAAATCTGATGATCTGGCACGAATCTTGAATGGGCCAAGTTAGATTAAAAGGCCAAGTTAGACATAAAACCTTGAGTGATTAACAAATAGAGGCCTTCAGCCCTGAATATTTACCAAATGCTCCTCATGTGATTTTGTGGCCCACAACCAAGTCCTAGGATCTGAAGAGTTAATCTAATAAAATTGACAAGCCTCGAGAGTCAATACAATTTCCCCATATGTTATGAAACAACTTTTCTTTTTCTCGAATCACAGGCGCAGACTCTCAGCAATTTACAAATAGACCCCTGCTGCTCTTTTTGCCTATTAGACTCTGTCAAATACTCAAATTGCAGGCGCCAGTGCTCAGGAATTTACAAATAAGTCTCTCCAATATAAAATATTTATAAAACAGTCCTTTCCAGCACCTTTTTGCTATAACTTCTCCATTTTGTAACCCGAATTGACTCAAATGAATCCAAATTAAATTCTATAAGTTTCTAGATTAATTTTAGAACTTATTTAAATTTGAAGCGAATATAGAAATGACCAAATTGCCTTCTATGGAATTAAGCTTAATTTTAATAAATTTCAAGTCATCTTAAATTAAATTTCATAGGACCGCAATTTTCTTAAACTAGAAAAGACCGCAAAGTCTCTAAACTAGACTAATGTTTCCAAACTGTCAAATCTTTGAGGACCGCAATGTCTCTAAACTAGATATAGACCGCAAAGTCTCTAAACTAGCCCAATAGATCGTAAAGTCTTTAAACTAAAGCCAATATCTTCAAATCTCAAACTTGAATACGATAATGAATAAAATAAATGAATTGAATACATTTATATTATATATATATATATATATATATATATATATAGATAGAGGAGGGATCAAGTTACAACATATTTTGAGTTACAACAAGTTACAACAAGTATTATTTATATTTTCAAAGTTCAAATTATCGATCCAAACCGTTAGATGTGATCTCTACAATAAAATGTGCTTGGAGACCAAATTTTACATTTTTTGAAATTTTTTACTATTTATTAAGATGGGTACAAAATTCAATAATATAAATTTGACTAGATTTTGTACCCACCTTAATAAATAGTAAAAAAATTCCAAAAAATGTAAAATTTGGTCTCCAAGCACATTTTATTGTAGAGATCACATCTAACAGTTTGGATCGACGATTTGAACTTTGAAAATGTAAATAATGCTTGTTGTAACTCAAAAAATGTTGTAACTTGATCCCTCCTCTATATATATATATATGTGAACTTGGCTACAATGGTATGGGTAGCTAAGAGGTCTCTCGTGCTACAACTCAATATTCGACTTTTCAAAATTCTAACGGTTGATCCGTACCGTTTATCTTGTTGTCCATATTAATATGTGCTTGGAGACCCAATTTTACATTTTTTGAAAATTTTTTACTATTTTTTTAGATTTATTGAAAATCGCTGTTTTTCAGACAAATCTGGACCATAAAAAACAGTGATATTCAATAAATCTAAAAAAAATAGCAAAAAATTTCCAAAAAATGTAAAATTTGGTTTCCAAACACATATTAATATGGAGAATAAGATGAACGGTTCGGATCGACCGTTAGGATTTTGAAAAGTCAAATATTGAGCCATAGCACGGGAGGCCTCTTAGCTACCCATAGCATATTAGCCAAATCCTATATATATATACTAATATCGTGCCCGTATGATGGACCAAAATGTACTATTACTTTTAAATATTTATAAACTCTAATCACTACTTACGTTCATATTACAAACGTATAATCCTACCGTGTAGTATGCTGGAGGGTCGACCTCCAGCAATAATGTATTAGATTTTAAACAATTTTTGACTAGTTCAGGTTATCGGGTTTTTAAAATTTGAGGTGGTGGTGATAATTGCATTTAAAATATTAGGTTAAATAATAGATAGAGAATCTCTATGGTTCAGATTTACTATTCTTCTAATCATGCAAAATAAGAGTATTTTAAAATAAAAGAATGATAGATATACAAAAGCAGAGACATTTGACAAATTGAAATTTACATTAAAATATTAGGTTATATATATTTTTATTTTACATTAACATATTCAAATTTAAAGTTTATTTTTTTGGTTAAAGCTGTAACAAGTGATTTTGGGACATTGTAAGATCATTAAGAGAATCCAAATAGTGAATTAAATTTAGAACACAAATATCCAAAAGAAAAACATTTTTTGGTATCAAACCTTAAGAGCGGTTTTACATGTTCCATATTAAATATTTTTCATAGCAAATTTTGACTGTGACCAAAAGTTTTTTTTTTTTTACTTTTAAATTATTTTAATTTTTACTTTGATTTTATAAGAGAAGGGATCACTTCACAATTCTTTATGTTGAAAATCCTTACAATTTTAAATACCCGGTTTAAATTTTAAATTAACATTATAAGTACGATCCATATTATCAACAAATCATGTCAATTAAAAAGTATGTTTCATTATATATCCAATAACTTGAAGTTTTAACAGTCTGAAATTTTCATGAAAAATAATTTTATTTGAAAT
Source organism: Carex pumila (assembly GCA_033356055.1). NCBI lineage: Eukaryota > Viridiplantae > Streptophyta > Magnoliopsida > Poales > Cyperaceae > Carex > Carex pumila. The sequence goes on from JARJHM010000612.1 coordinate 184,906, forward strand.
TTCAGACTTCTAATTTTTTTTTTAATTATTAGTTAGTTCAATTTTGTGTGCTTTTATTTGCGGATCTTTTCAACGTGAATATATATTTTACTTTAAAACAAGAATAAACTTAAGTTGTCAACTAATTGCAACTGGTTGTTAGACAAAAGCACGCTTCATAGTTGCGTTGACTATGATGCTTAATTAATTGTGGTTGGGAATAAGAGAAAATCAAATATATTCAATATACAATTTGTTACTGTATGTGCGATATGTATTCTTAAAAAAACAAAAAAAATTAAAATTTTACGTATAGTTTTTTAAGATTCTTTCAGTCAAAAACAAGAAAAAAAAATCAAATATATTCAATATTCAGTTTGTTGGTGTATCTTGTTGGATGATAATCTAATGTTGAGCATATATGTAATATAATTATGAATTGTATATTATTATATATAGTTGTCATAATTAAAGTGATCTAATATGGAATTAAGATATTAGACAATCTATGTATTCAATAGGATATGGTCCATAAATGTGTAAAACAATTTAGGTAAAGATCAAATCATTGATGGACTGATTCTGAGATTTGCAAATTCAGAAAACTACTTTTTAAAGCTCAGTGCGGACGCACTAACATAGAGTGCGAACATACTCAGTACTTAGACGATTTCATAAATTTAGAAAACTGTTTTCCAGAGCTCCATGCGACGCACTAACCCAGAGTGCGAATGCACTCAGTACTTAGGTGATTTCTAAGAACTTTAGAACAGCACAGAAAAAATCTAAGAGCAGTGCGAACGCACTCAGCCCAGGCAGTTTTGTATTTGGAAAAGCAGTTATTGGATACGTCTAGACGTTTGTCCGGTTGCACGAATTTTGATGAGGTCGCACGCGCAGTGCCAAATGTGTAACACTATATAAGGATGAGTTCCCAAGGCACAAGATAACTAACACAACTTAGATTTCTGAAGAGAAGTTATTTTATACATAATTTGAGTGTTTTCTCCCTTCTTCCACTATCAAAGAACTAAGAAGAGAAATCCATTAGAAAATTTTGAAGAGGATTTCTCAAGAGTTATATCTTATTGCTTTGAAAGACCTAATCTACGGTCCGTGTGCCGTTTTTCTTCTCTACCATGCCAAATCAATTGATTGGAAGTGGGCATTCCTCTTTCCTAAAAGCAAGCAAATAGTTAGCAATCAAGCTCTTCCGCTGCGCGCGCGCCTTCTTAGTTTACATCTTTCCCGATGCGCATTACATGCCAACATTCCGTCTTCCTTTTGGATGAGTTTAGCAACCAATGTGATGTTTTGGCTACTCCATCGCTAGCCCAACTCAATGCACAATGTCAGGCGGAGTTATGAACTTCCTGTGCGAAATTACGGGAAAAAAAGGGAATATGTAAGGGAGAAGGCTTTTTTTTTTTCTTTGGCAAGTGCACATGTAGGTTGAGCTTAGCTCCCACTGAACTTCTTTATCCAGCATGCCTCTTTTGCTGCTTCAGAAGCAACAATGTATTATGCCTCGGTGATTGAATCAACGATTTAACCAAAAGGACGAGAGGGAATTCTTGTATTCTAGAGTCTAGTCTTGTACTCACAGAGACAGTTGTTGCTCCATCAAAGGCTTTGGATATTCCATGACAAATGGCATGGAATCAGGTATTGTATTTCACACTAAATATTATGTTTTGAGTCTCTTTAATATAGAACAGTCCTGAAGTTAACGTGGTGATTGTTTCTTCTTTCCCGTGGTGTAAGTGTTTGACCTCTAAATGAGATGTAAGTTTTTGATCTTTAAATAAGGCGTAATTGTTTGGCCTTTATAATTCTCAATATATCTGAATGTGTTGTTAGAAAAATAGTTATTTTTTTTTTAGTCAGAAACAAGAAAGACAATAAGAGAAAATAAGATTTATTAGATGACAGAATTATGCAATCAATATCGAACTAAAACAACTCTTGAACAACTTTTTTGAGGGCAAATATAAGTAAGAGAAAAGGTAATGTCCCCCGGGCTACAATCGAAAATTCTCGTGTATAAAAGCATTCTCTTTTTAGCTTAGTTCTGACACACTTTCAACTGTCATAATTTCAAGTATAATATGTATGTTTACAGGATAATATGTGTATGTTTATAGGATAATATGTGTATGTTTACAGGATAATATGTGTATGTTCACCGGATACTATGTGTATGTTCACAGAAGGTGGTCCCCAACAGCTGTCACGCGTTTTCAACAGTTGTCACGCGTTTTTAACAGCTTTCACGCGTTTTCAACAGTTGTCACGCGTTTTTAACAGCTTTCACGCGTTTTTAACAGCTGTCACGCGTTTTTAACAGCTTTCACGCGTTTTTATGTTAACATGATTTGTTAAATTAGTTTACATGATTTAGTATTGATGTTTACAGGATTTAGTATTAATGTTTATAGAATTAGTTGAAAATATTCATGGATTTTTGAGAGACTGGAGTTGGAGATTGTTAATTGCTTCCTATAATTAAATATGATATTTTTCAATAAGCTCATATTGTCCTAAAAAAATTTAGGGAAAACATAAATAAATAAATATGCAATAACAAATTCGAAATATGACATTTTTTTTTACTTTTAAAAGAGTTTTATCAAATATGACATTAAGGGTGGAATGCTATATTCCATGGATACGGGTACGGGTACGGGTATCGTATCGGATATGATACGAATACGGTAATACGGTAATTTTCAAAAATCTCAGATACAATACGTCAATTATATATAATTTTAAAAGAGTTTTATCAAATATGATATTAAGGATAAAATCTAAAATGTCATGTTTTATCAAATACAGTCAATATTCAATTTGTTATTACATACATACTTGTCATTCCTTCCGTTTCTCTCAAAAAACTGAACGACCAAGTAAAAACTTTTTTTTTTTTTAAGAACGAGCTGTCGACTTTTTAAAAAATCAGAAATAAATTGGTTTTTACTGATTCAATAGCACAAACAGTCTTTTATACAAATCAAATCGGAAAGTGATCTGGTTTATTCCGATCCCACCATCCGGTTGGAAAAGTGTATACACAGAGACCTCGGAATTGTTCACAATATAGAAATTTATTCAATCCGTTTCTAAGAGGTACGAGTGTTTATCGGTTCGCTTTGAGTTTATTGGTTCAGTTCGGTCCAAACTAAATTAAAATGGGTAAATTAAAGTTTTATTTGGTTTTTAAAAATCAAATTGAACTGAACCAAAATTAAATAAGAACAGAACCAAAAAAAAAAAACCTTTTTGTTCAGTTGAAGGATATTAATCATAAAAATAATTTTTTTTTTAATTTTTTGAATTTTTTTTAAGATGAATTTAATTTTTTTATTTGGTTCGGTTTAACTGGTTTAAAACCGAACCAATCAATATACATTATGTCACAATTTTTAATTGTTTGATTCGGACAAGGGATGAGTTTAAAAAATTTAATTGATTCAATTTAACCAGTTTTAAAATTTCTAAATCCAACTGAACCAATTAAACCAAACTTTCTCAATTCAGTTTAAAACTAATTAAACTGGAGCCGAAGGATGTGTAATTATGAACTTTGTCGATAAACCAAACAATGTAAATATGTTATTATGAACTTTAGAGGGGGGAATGTGTAATTTTTTGGAATTTTTGAGAGGTATATATAAAATTTCTCCTTTTTTAAATAGACGTTTGGACGAAGGAATGTTATGTAGATCCTTTTTCTCCTTTTTTCAATAGACGTTATTTGTCCCTCTTTTTTATATTATTTATTTTATTATTCAATCAAATTAGATAAAGACAACTTAGATATTCAGAACCAATGATGAAGGTAGTATGTAACAGGGTAGACATTTGTTTATCTCTTGAATTTTTTTTTTTTGTATCAGTTAATATTTTGGGCTTGTCTTCTTCTGAAAAATGGGCTTGTCTTTTTGTATCAGTTAGTATGTAACATGAGGTTCTGTTTTCATGTGCTGTGATCGAATTGGTATCAATTAATTTGTTTGGTATGATTATATTCTGGGTGATTAATTTCTTCATGTTTTTTAGTGACTTTTGTTGCATATGTCTTCGCGAGAGCTTGATAATCATGGTTTTAGTCTTGATTTCAAGTTAGATGGTCAATTCAAGACATTTTTGCATGACAGTGGTCAGGTTTCGAAAGCTTAGATGTCTCTTTCAGTCTTTCTTCAATATAGCCCTCAATTAATTATGTCTATGTCAAGTTCAAGAAGTTGAGGCGTTGAATTCTCTCTGTTATGCTTCTTCTGATTCTTCACCTTTTTTATTCAATTTCCAAGTTTTTGTGTATAAGACCATGTTTTAAGCATGTACGTAGCTAATAGCCTAACAAGCATGTACGTAGCTAATAGCCTAATAAGTAATAACCAACTTTTTTACCGCACTTTTTTGCGGTCCATTGCTCCGTACACTACACACCTATAGATTCCCACTGCAGCCAGCGCCACAAAGTATCATGGAAACTGACCTTTAATTGACTTTGAAAGACCCCACATGAGATGACAATTGAGATACTATATATTTTTATTCATTAATATATCATGAGTCCCCGTCCCCGACAATTTGACTAGCCCAATCATTATAATTTACTTTAATTGTTAATTTCTACCTAAATTAATTTATTTAATTGCAGTTCACCCCCATTATAATTATGTACATAACAACTGTTTGAACTATATATTGACAATTAATTTATCCATTAATATTGGATCTTCAATTCTAAATTCCCTCTATACCTTGAAGAATCAGAGCTTGTGGATAGCCACATATAATCTATTTTCTTCGTCCTTGAGGCCCCACATCTCTACTAGATCCCCCTCGTTTAGGTGGCTCCATGATTGCGCCGCGCTCATACCATGTATTACTATGGCTCCACAGTTTCACCTTTTGAGTTTCCCTTCACCCTGCCGCCTCGGCTCGCCTGGGGAAAAAACAAAAACTTGAACGGTAACCCCTTCTAATGCCCTTGCTCTTCTTGCATCCCCTTCCGTGAGGAAATTTATCTCAATCATACTCTCCATCTCTGATATAGAGAGAAAATTCGCTGCCGCTTGTTGATTCAAAGAAAGAAGGTTTTCTTGAAATGCAGTTTCGGATGATTTCGGCAGGCGGAGTCGGCTTTGCTGTTCATTCAAGTCGGACTGTGTGATTCTTTTGTTTATTGTAATGCATATGGGTTGTCTTCCGTGTAGCTCTTTACACAAGTATTGAATAGGAGGTGGTGTAAGACGAATAGCTGCCATTTCTAGCTAGCTTTTAGGGTTCTAATTATATTTGAGAAGACAATTAAATTAACTAACTAGAGTTAAGAGAGTGAAACAAGAAGGGTTGTCCTTTCCTGGCCTATATATGTTTTTGTCTTTAAATAGAAAGATACGATAATAGTGATGACTGAAAGTGACAATCATCCCAGTCTGGAATTTTGACAAGTGTGGGCTATTGTGGGGTTTTGGGCAGCCATCCAAAAAGTATGCGACGACAAGGCATTAATTAATAGAAGTTTTCTATCAATATGGCTATTAATTAATATTATATCACAATCCAAACAAGTTGTCGCTATTAATTAATAGAAGGCATCCCAGTCTTAAATTTTCTATCAATATCGCTATTAATTAATATTATAGCACAATCCAAACAAGTTGTCAGTGGTGTTTTTTTATTATTATTATTTTACTATTTTGGTACTAAAAATAGTAGAACAATTAAAAAAACACCACTAACACCACTGACACCTTCTTTAGATGAAGAATAGAAGAAGGATTAATTATAACGATATTGATAAAAAATAAATAAAAAAAATTGTTTTACCCCCTTTTTAGTACCAAATGATTAGCACTATTATAGCACGATTCAAACGCACCCAAAGAGTTTTTAAATCTTGTTCGATTTGAAAATAATTAAAACACGCAACTAATTTCTGGGATACCGGATAATGGCTCAATTGGGGCTCGGGATTACTGTGTCACACTTTTGGGGCCCTATACACGCATGCCAGAAATACCAATGTCTCACTAGCACAAGCTAGCCTAGCTAACTCAGCCAGCAAACATTTATTCCAGCCACTATCAGAACGGGCGGCCGATGAGATCGATGGAATCCATGTCCGGCCTTAATTATACAAAATATATATATATATATATATATATATATATATATATGGGCATTAATCTGACAACAGAACAAGACACGCCCCTATATATGGCTTCCTAAATCGATCAGCATATCAAACCATGAAAGGCGGGCCAAGAATTAAATCAGGTTTCAACAAGCGGCAGACATATCGAATCTCTAGTGGACCAGGTACAAGACCAGTGGGAGGTTCAAATAAAGCACGTAGAGAATTGAATAAGTACTGGAGGTTCAAACACAGCGGGAAAGTCGGGAACCATTGAAATCTAATTCTTTTCTGCCTTTTCAACATACTTTCATACTTTTTTATTACAGTACTTTGTGTTTTCATTGGTAATTTAGATTGTCTTTTTATTTTTCGTTGCTCAACTGTTTTGAGCCTCTTTTAACATGTTTTGTATCAGGTCTTTCATAAAGACCGAACTTAAATAGCGAAAAAAAAAATGCAACCTTTTAATCTCGAGTCAGACGTGCCACCATGAGGGTTGTCATCGGTCGGATAAAGCCGTATTTTTATCCGTTATAATTTTTTGAATACGGATACAAATATATATTGTTTTGGATACGGATACAAATTAGATATTAAATTGATACAAATACAAATATGCAGGAGCGGATGCAGGATTTTTGTCAGGGTGGGACAATAATCAGATGCAAATAGTTTATCGGATTCAAACTCAATAGCTTATCGAGTACAATTCAACATAACAAAAAAAATACCAATCAATATAATAAAATCCAAAATTACTTGAAAAAAAATCAACATTTTGGTTCAACTAATTTTCGCTATTTGGGATTAGCGTCTATTTGGACTCCGCTAATTTCTTTCGCTCAGAGTTTATATGAGCTCCGTTCCATCTATTAAAATTTCAGAATGGACCACAGGGGGGCAATTTGAATTCCAGGGAGAGGCAGAAATCTGAAAAACAAATTTTTAGTACTATTTTTTTAAATCCAGCGGGGGGCAGCTGACCCCCCTGTGCTACAGTAAATACGCCCCTGCAAATATGTACAAATATAATTCGAATACTTAAAAATAAATTGAAAATTGAAAATTGAAAATTACAATGTAACATTACGCAAATTCAAAGTAACGTAGCAGAAGCATAGTGATTATATCTAATAATAATATGGACTATATATATATATTATAAATCACTCTGGCAAAAGAACTACTCTATTGGCTCTTAAAATCATTGTGGCTAAAGGAATCAAATCGTCTGTTTTCTGAGGTGCAGCAAGGTTGAGACCAATTACTGTTACTTTTTTAAAATAGAGATTCATTCTGAACCAGTAATTTTCTGTCTCCAAATGAGCAGACGATTCGATTCCGTGGCCAAAAGAATCACTCTTTCTCGCTGTTGAGTTCAAAAAAATTAAAAAGCAATTGCTGAGTTGGAGTCTAGCTTGGAGATGCTCTATTGTCTAGTTGGAGTCTAGGCTTCTAGCTTGGAGGTGCTAAGGTTTTAATTAAGGTTGCGTGTCTTTCAATATTTGCTGGGATTTAAAATATTGTTAAATTCAAATCGAACAAGATTTAAGAACTCTTTGTTTGTTTAAGAATTCCTGGGATATTTTTTTTCCTTTTAAATTACTTTATTTTTTTACCTTCGACAGTGGGATGTGTCTTTTTTTCCCTTTAGAGTACTTTTAGATGTTCGACAGTGGGAAACTGGGATGTCCTTTTCATAGCAAAAAGATGGACAGTTCGGATTGATTGTTTGGATTTTGAAAATTTGAATATTGAGCCGTAGCATAGAGGCCTCTATGTTATCCATAACACCCCAGCCTTACTCATATATATATATATATATAAAGAGAGAGAGATGAGCTATGGTGCATTGCAATGCATGGACACCCTTGTGCATTGGACTATAAATTACCGATTCAAAGTCCAAATGACCAATCCAAGTTATTCATCTTGTTCTTCATATTAATATGTGTCTGGAGACCAAATTTTATATTTTTTGGAATTTTTTTACTATTTATTAAGCCACTTTAAAAATCTGAAAATTTGGGTAAACAGTAAAAACAGTAAAAATTTCTGCACCAAATCCGAACTTTTCATTTATCACTATAGTCCTTTTATGGTATACTTCATACCTAGGGCTACACAAAAAGTTTGTAGTTCATAATTCGATTTTAGTTCGATTCAAAAAAAGTTCACAATTAATTTGATTTGAAATTAGTTCATTCTAAAACAAATCAAATCAGTTCGATTCAAATTTTATTCAAATCAAATTCAAACTGGGTATAATTCATTCAAAATTGATTCACAAACTATTTAGGTTCGAATCTCAAATAATACAATTAATGGATTCAACCATCAATCTTTCATAATGCAAGAACCAAACTTATATCAGAGTTCAAAATTATTAATATAATGGTAACATGTAATAGAAAAATGTTTCGGCTGTATAACAAATTAACAATGGAATAAGTTCTATTTGACTAGGTCAATGACGTGATTTTAATCAATCTAGCAACATAAAAGGTAAGAAAATCTTGAGCTGTTCTGATAGGGCCATGTTCCAGG
>JARJHM010000613.1:0-193435 GCA_033356055.1 Carex pumila
GTTTTCTGACAAGGCATAGAGAGTGCTCCAACAGAGACTGTGCAGTTTGCCGAGGGGTTCAAACCAAGGCTGGCAAGGTGATTTTTTATTTTTAATGATAATTTTTTTTAGATGTATAGTTTTGTATTGTACTAGCATAGTACTAAAATTGGTACCAGTACTTTTATGTACCATGGCTTTCTTGTGTTTAATCAAAATAGCAGCAAAACAGCAACAAATAGAAAGTCATAAAGGCCGTTATTGGTACCAGTACTTTTATGCTTAAATTAAACCTTGTGTATTTTTTTGTTCCTTTTTATGATCCCTGGTTTGCACCGGCACGGTACTAAATTACGGCTAACTAGTTTACACAAACCATTTCCTTTTTGGTTGTCTTTTTTGTAAAATCTACTAACTTACAAGAAACTTATATTTGGATTGAAAGTTAGGAAGTTGCTGCCGAGGGATGCGTGAAGCATCTTGTTTTCTGACAAGGATTAGAGACTGCTCCAACAGAGACCGTGCAGTTCACCGAGGAGGCTGTCAAGGTTATTTTTTATTTTAAATGATATTTTTTTAGATATATAGTTTTGTATTGTAAATGATCATTCTCGCATCTGTTTCTGTTAATATATATTTGTTGAAAAAATGGGTCCGATTGCTTAAGGCTGCTGTCCGGATAATGAGACCCCACTAATATATAATTAGTCATTTAGAGACTTTAGACAACAACATAGTATTTAAGAAGTTAAATTGTCTGAAAAGTGAAGAGAAAATGAGACCCCACCAGGACAAGGTCAAAATAGGGTAGGTTTACTTAAATATTATTTGTCTTGGGAAACTAACTGCAAAATCCTCTATTTTTTTGTCGGTCCAATTGGTAAGGCTGCTGTCCTGATAATTTGGGTACTTATATCAGAATTGTCAATTTGACTCTAATTGCAGTTGTTAGTTACCTCGCTTGTGTCATCCTTAATTGTTTCTTTCTTACAGAACAATACTAACCTTCTAGAATGGTGCTGCTCTGAATGTGGTCTGGAAAAGTTTTGCAAGATATGTTTCTTTTCTATCTCAAGTAAGATAAATTGGACAATCTAAGCTTACATGCTTGTTCTGCGTATACACCGAGAAGTTTAAAAAGCCGTGCGTTATTTATTTTTATGAGTTATCTATTCTTTTCAGAAGTTGCATGCAACGATGGTGGTGCTTTCCGAAAGAAAAGACAGTGATAAGTTTTTTCTATTTCTGTATGCAGTTTTAAGTTTGTTTTGGCTTAATTATCTTTGAATAGCCAAATTTAATTCCCTTCAAATGGGAAATGGAAGAATGTGGGTTTCCATTTGATTTCTAGTTTGTTCAATCAAAATAGCGACGAACATAAACAAATAGAAAACCATAAAGGCTGTTACTGGTGCCAGTACCTTTTTGCCCAAATTAAACCCTTTTTTTCCCCTATCTATGATCCCTGGTTTGCACCAGCATGGTACTAAAATTTCGGCTAACTAGTATACACAAAGTCACTTTCCCTTTTGGTCGTCTTTTTTGTGAAATCTACTAACTTACAAGCAACTTATATTTTGATTGAAATTTTGGAAGATGCTGCCGAGGCATGCGTGAAGGATCTTGTTTTCTGAAAATGCTTAAAAACTGCTTCAACAGAGATAGTGCAGTTCACCAAGGAATTCAAACCAAGGCTGGCAAGGTTTTTTTATTTTAAATGATATTTTTTTTAGATATATAGTTTTTTATTGTAAACGATCTTTCTCGCATTTGTTTCTATTAATATATATTTGTTGAAAAGGGTCAACTTTGTTTAGCAATGCATCTCTGATGGTCAATTTTAAGACGAGAGAACCTGCATGATATATTTTCCGTCCATAACATTTTATTTACATTTGTTGTTCTTGTTCTATTTATGGTTAACCACTAATTTTTTGATCAAAATTTTGTAGGTGCAGGAGGTGGGTATATGAATTAGCTCTCCTGGGTGGACCCACACTGATATTCCTCGACTAGTGGTCAATTGGACAACTCAGCCAGGGCTGTATGTAAGTGCAATGCAATTAGGTAACCTTGCTCCTTTTTTGAAACCATATGATCACAAATGTCCTTAAATTGCTTCATTACAATTAGTTTCTGTTTTTCTTGGTAACTACATTTTAATCACTGATTTTTATAATTTAAGAGACTAATTAGCTTGGCAATTGTTCTAGTCAGGTACCTTGCTGAAGCTAGAAATGAAGTGCCTGTATGGAAATGAAGGGCCAGTATAGAAATGAAACGGAAGTACAGAAATGAAGTGCCAATACGGAGTTTGTCCTTTCGTTCATGGAGAAAAAAGAGCAATTATACCAGGAACTTTATGCACAAAGAACACATAGGTACACGATGCTTTGTAAGACTTATTCTTTTAATTAGTCATTTAGAGACATTAGACAAACAGCTTCCCCAACATAGCAATATATTTAAGAAGTTAAACTAGAGAAAATTGAAGAGCAAATGAGGACCCCACTAGGACAAGGTCAAAATAGGGGGTGGTTTACTTGAACATTATTTGTCATGGGAAACTGACTACAAAATCCTCTATTCTTTTATTGGCCCAATCGCTTAAGGCTGCTGTCCGGATAATTTAGGTACTTAAATCAGAATTGTCAATTAACTAAAGATGAGTTACCTTATTTCAGTTTAATTAAATATTTGTCTGACTCTAGCTGAAGTACTTTATGATCAGAAGTTGCGTGCAAGCATGGTAGTGATTTCCGAAATAAAAGACAGTGATAAGTTTTTTTCTATTTCTTTATCTTGTTTCAAGTGTGTTTTGGCTTAGTTATCTTTGAAAACCCTAATTTAAATCCCATCAAATGGGAAATGGAAGAATCTAAGTTTCCATTCGATATGGTGATTTATACCTGATTTCTAGTTTCGGGATGTTCTCCTTTCCTAAGCCCTGACTTTCTTGTGTTAAATCAAAATAGCGACGAAAACAGAAAGATGTAGAAAACCGTAGAGGCTGTTACTGGTACCAGTACTGTTTTGCCCAAAGTAAACCCTTTGTTTTTTTTTTCTCCTTTCTATGATCCCAGGTTTGCATCAGCACTATACTAAAATTACGGCTAACTAGTTTACACATGTGATTTTCGTCTTTGGTCATCTTTTTGTAAAATCTACTAACTTAGCAGCATCTTTCTATATTTCAGTTCCTTCTGAGGCATGTATAGTTCCTTCTGAGGCATGTATCAAGCATATTGTTTTCTGACAAGGCATAGAGACTGCAGTTTGCTGAGGGGTTCAAACCAAGGCTGGGCAAGGTGTTTTTTTATTTTTAATGATATTTTTTTTAGATGTATAGTTTTGTATTGTACTAGCATAGTACTAAAATTGGTACCAGTACTTTTATGTACCATGACTTTCTTGTGTTTAATCAAAATAGCAGCGAAACAGGAACAACTAGAAAGTCATAAAGGCCGTTATTGGTACCAGTACTTTTCTGCTTAAATTAAACTTTGTGTATTTTTCTGTTTCTTTTTATGATCCCTGGTTTGCAGCGGCACGGTACTAAATTACGGCTAACTAGTTTACACTAGTCATTTCCCTTTTGGTTGTCTTTTTTGTAAAATCTACTAACTTACAAGAAACTTATATTTGGATTGAAATTTAGGAAGTTGCTGCCGAGGCATGAGTGAAGCATCTTGTTTTCTGACAAGGCTTAGAGACTGCTCCAACAGAGACCATGCTGTTCACCTAGGAGGCTGTCAAGGTTATTTTTTTATTTTAAATGATATTTTTTTTAGATATATAGTTTTGTATTGTAAATGATCATTCTCGTATCTGTTTCTGTTAATATATATCTGTTGAAAAAATGGGTCCGATTGCTTAAGGCTGCTGTCCGGATAATGAGTCCCCACTAATAATATAATTAGTCATTTAGAGACTTTAGACAACAACATAGTATTTAAGAAGTTAAATTGTCCGAAACAGAAAGATATAGAAAACCATAGAGGCCGTTACTGGTACCAGTACTGTTTTGCCCAAATTAAACCCTTTGTTTTGTTTTTTTTCCTTTTGATGATCCCTGGTTTGCACCAGCACTATACTAAAATTACGGCTAACTAGTTTACACAAGTGATTTTCGTTTTTGGTCATCTTTTTTGTAAAATCTACTAACTTACAAGAAACTTATATTTGGATTGAAATTTAGGAAGTTGCTGCCGAGGCATGCGTCAAGCATCTTCTTTTCTGACAAGGCTTAGAGACTGCTCCAACAGAGACCGTGCAGTTCACCGAGGAGGCTATCAAGGTTATTTTTTTTTTAAATGATATTCCTTTTAGATATATAGTTTTGTATTGTAAATGATCATTCTCATCTGTTTCTGTTAATATATATTTGATGAAAAAATGGGTCCGATTGTTTGAGGCTGCTGTTTGGATAATGAGACCCCACTAATATAATTCATCATTTAGAGACTGTAGACAAAACATAGTATTTAAGAAGTTAAATTGTCCGAAACAGAAAGATATAGAAAACCATAGAGGCCGTTACTGGTACCAGTACTGTTTTGCCCAAAGTAAACCCTTTGTTTTTTTTTTCTCTTTTCTATGATCCCTGGCTTGCACCAGCACGTACCAAAATTACGGCTAACCAGTTTACACAGGTCATTTTCCCTTTTGGTTGTCTGACTCTAGCTGAAGTACTTCATGATCAGAAGTTGCGTGCAAGCATGGTGGTGATTTCCGAAAGAAAGGACGGTGATAAGTTTTTTCTATTTCTTTATGCAGTTTTTACATATAAGTTAGTTTTGGTTTAATTATCTTTGAAAAGAGAAATTTAATTCCCATCAAATGGGACATGTAAGAATCTGGATTTCCATTTGATTTGTAGTTTGTTTAATCAAAATAGTGAGGGAAACAGAAACAAATAGAAAACCATAAAGGCCGTTGCCGTACCAGTACTTTTATGGCCAAATTAAACCCTTTGTTTTTTTTTCTTCTTTCTATGATCCCTGGTTTGCACCAGCACGTACTAAAACACAGGTCATTTTCCCTTTTGGTTGTCTTTTTTTTGTAAAATCTACTAACTTACAAGCAACTTATATTTTGATTGGAATTTAGGAAGATGCTGCCAAGGCAAGCGTGAAGGAACTTGTTTTCTGACAAGGTTTAGAGCCTGCTCCAACAGATACTGTGCAGTTCGCTGAGGGGTTCAAACCAAGGCTGGCAAGGTGATATTTGATTTTTAATGATATTTTTTTAGATATATAGTTTTGTGATGTTCAAACCAAGGCTGGCTAGGTGATATTTGATTTTTAATGATATTTTTTTAGATATATAGTTTTGTGTTGTACCATCACAGTACTAAAATTGTACCACCTTTTGGTTTGCACAGGCACAGTACTAAAATTGCTTAAGGCTGCTGTAATTTGGGTACTTATTTCAGAATTGTCATTTGACTTCTAATTATGGTTGTCATTTTGACATCATATTGCAGTTTCAACTAAAGATTGTCTGACTCTAGCATGATCGGAAGTTCCATGGAAGCATGGTGGTGATTTCCTAAAGAAAGGACGGTGATAAGTTTTTTCTATTTCTTTGTGCAGTTTTTGCATATAAGTTAGTTTTGGTTTAATTATCTTTGAAAAGAGAAATTTAATTCCCATCAAATGGGACATGGAAGAATCTGGATTTCCATTTGATTTGTAGTTTGTTTTATCAAAATAGCAACAAAACATAAACAAATAGAAAACCATAAAGGCCGTGACTGGTACCAGTACTTTTATGCCAAATTAAACCTTTTTTTTTCGTCCATAACATTTTATTTGCATTAGTTATTCTTGTTCTATTTCTTGTTAATTACTAATTTTTTTATCAAAATTTTGTAGCTGCAGGAAGTGGGCACATGCATTAGCTCTCTTGGGTGAGCCCACGCTGATATTTCTCGACTTGTGCTCAATTGGACAACTCAGCTGGGATGGCATGTAAATGCAATCCAATTGGGTAACCTCACCACATTTTTGCAACCATATGATCACAATTGACCTTAAATTGCTTTGTTTTAACTATGTTTCAACTATTTTCAGTTTTTCTTGGTAACTACATTATAATCACTGATTTTTATAATTAAGTGACTCTGTAGCTTGTCAATTGTTCTTGTTAGGTCCCTTGATCTACCTAGACATGAAGTGGCAGTACGAAAATTGAGTGCCAATATAGAAAGGAAGCGCCTGTGCAGAAATGATTTGCGAAGACAGAGTTCGTCCTTTTATTGCAATGTACCATTGATGGAGAAAAAAGAGCATTATAGAGTTAAATTTATGCAGGAATAACACACAGGTACGCGATGCATTGTGAGACGTATTCTATTAATTAGTCATTCATAGACTTTAGACAACAGCTTCCCAACATAGCAATATATTTAAGAAGTTAAATTAAAGAAAGATGAGTCAGAAGTTGTGTAAGCACGGTAGTGATTTATGAAGGAAAAGACTGATAAGTTATTTCTATTTCTTTATGTAGTTTCAAGTTTGTTTTGGCTTAATTATCTTTGAAAACCCAAAGCTAAATCCCATCAAATGGGAAATGGAAGAATCTAGGTTTCCATTTGATACTGTGATTTATACCTGATTTCTTGTTTCGGCATGTTCTCCTTTCCTAAGCCCTGACTTTCTTGTGTTAAATCAAAATAGCGACGAAACAGAAACAAATAGAAAACCATAAAGGCCGTTGCCGGTACCAGTACTTTTATGGCCAAATTAAACACTTTTTTTTTTTTTTCTTTCTATGATCCCTGGTTTGCACCAGCACGTACTGAAATTACGGCTAACTAGTTCACACAGGTCATTTTCCCTTTTGGTTGTCTTTTTTTGTAAAATCTACTAACATACAAGTAACTTATATTTTGATTGGAATTTAGGAAGATGCTGCCAAGGCATGCGTGAAGCAACTTGTTTTCTGACAAGGTTTAGAGCCTGCTCCAACAGAGACTGTGCAGTTTGCTGAGGGGTTCAAACCAAGGCTGGCAAGGTGATATTTGATTTTTAATGATATTGTTTTAGATATATAGTTTTGTGTTTTACTAGCACAGTACTAAAATTGTACCACCTTTTGGTTTGCACAGGCAGAGTACTAAAATTGCTTAAGGCTGCTGTAATTTGGGTACTTATTTCAGAATTGTCATTTTGACTTCTAATTATGGTTGTCATTTTGACATCATATTGCAGTTTCAACTAAAGATTGTCTGACTCTAGCTGAAGAACTTCATGATCAAAAGTTGCGTGCAAGCATGGTGGTGATTTCCGAAAGAAAGGACGGTGATAAGTTTTTTCTATTTCTTTATGCAGTTTTTACATATAAGTTAGTTTTGGTTTAATTATCTTTGAAAAGAGAAATTTAATTCCCATCAAATGGGACATGGAAGAATCTGGATTTCCATTTGATTTGTAGTTTGTGTAATCAAAATAGCGAAAAAACATAAACAAATAGAAAACCATAAAGGCCGTGACTGGTACCAGTACTTTTATGCCAAATTAAACCCTTTTTTTTTCCGTCCATAACATTTTATTTGCATTAATTATTCTTGTTGTATTTCTTGTTAATTACTAATTTTGTATCAAAATTTTGTAGCTGCAGGAAGTGGGCACATGCAGTAGCTCTCTTGGGTGGGCCCACACTGATATTTCTCGAGTTGTGCTCAATTGGACAATTCAGCTGGGACGGCATGTAAATGCAATCCAATTAGGTAGCCTTACTGCATTTTTGCAACCATACGATCACAATTGACCTTAAATTGCTTCGTTTTAACTATGTTTCAACTAGTTTCAGTTTTTCTTGGTAACTACATTTTAATCACTCATTTTAAGAATTAAGTGACTCTGTAGCTTGTCAATTGTTCTTGTTAGGTCCCTTGATCTACCTAGAAATGAAGTGCCAGTATGAAAATGAAGTGCCAATATAGAAAGGATGCGCCTGTGCAGAAATGATATGCCAATACGGAGTTTGTCCTTTTATTGTAATGTACCATTGATGGAGAAAAAAGAGCATTATAGAGGTAACTTTATGCACGAATAACACACTGGTATGCGATTCATTATAAAACTTATTCTGTTAATTAGTCATTGAGAGACTTTAAATAACAGCTTCCCCAACATAGAAATATATTTAAGAAGTTAAATTAGAGAAGAACGAAGTGCAAAATAGGACAAGGTCAAAATAGGGTAGGTTTACTTGAACATTATTTGTCTTGGGAAACTATCTGCAAAATCCTCTATTTTTTATCTGTCCTGCTTGCTGTCTGGATAATCTGGGTACATGTGTCAGAGTTGTAAATTTGATACTAATTCCGGCCGTTAGTTTTCTCGCTTTTATCGTCATTAGTTGTTTCTTTCTTACAGAACAATACTGATCTTCTAAACCGGCGCGTACAACAACCAAATCTTGTATTACTTTTTAAAGATATGCTGCTGGAGCTGCTGCTCCGAATGTGGTTCGCGACCCTTTTGCAAGATAAGTTTCTTTAATTATCTCTATCTCAAGTAAGATAAATCAGACAATCAAAACAAACATGCTTGTTGTGCGTATATACTGAGAAGTTTTAAATAACCGTGCATTATATATTTATAACGTCAGTTACCTTATTTCAGTTTCAACTAAAGATTCTCTGTCTCTAGCTGAAGTACTTCATCATCAGAAGTTGCGTGCTAGCATGGTAGTGATTTTCGAAAGAAAAGACAGTGATAAGTTTTTTTTCTATTTCTTTATCCAGATTCAAGTGTGTTTTGGCTTAGTTATTTTTGAAAACCCTAATTTAAATCCCATCAAATGGGAAATGGAAGAATCTAGGTTTCCATTTGATATGGTGGTTTATACCTGATTTCTAGTTTTGGCATGTTCTCCTTTCCTAAGCCCTGACTTTCTTTTTTGAGTTAAATCCAAACAGGAACATATAGAAAACCATAGAGGCCGTTACTGGTACCAGTACTTTTTTGCCCAAATTAAACCCTTTGTTTCGTTTTTTTCTTCTTTCTATGATCCCTAGTTTGCACCAGCACGATGCTAAAATTACGGCTAACTTACACAAGTGATTTTCATTTTTGGTCATCTTTTTGTAAAATCTACTAACTTGAAAGATGCTGCTGAAGCATGCATCAAGCATATTGTTTTCTGACAAGGCATAGAGACTGCTCCAACAGAGACTGTGCAGTTTGCCGAGGGGTTCACACCAAGGCTGGCATGGTGCTTTTTTATTTTTAATGATATTTTTTTTAGATATATAGTTTTTTTATTG
The DNA here is from genome assembly GCA_033356055.1 of Carex pumila. Lineage (NCBI taxonomy): Eukaryota > Viridiplantae > Streptophyta > Magnoliopsida > Poales > Cyperaceae > Carex > Carex pumila. The sequence continues at coordinate 9,257 of JARJHM010000613.1, forward strand.
TAAATGATCATTCTCGCATTTGTTTCTATTAATATATAATTGCTGAAAAGGGTCAACTTTGTTTAGCAACGCATCTCTGATGGCCAATTTTAAGACAAAAGAGAACCTGCATGATATATTTTCCGTCCATAACATTTTATTTACATTTGTTGTTTTTGTTCTATTTATGGTTAACCACTAATTTTTTGATCAAAATTTTGTAGGTGCAGGAGGTGGGTACATGAATTAGCTCTCCTGGGTGGGCCCACACTGATATTCCTCGACTTGTGGTCAATTGGACAACTCAGCCGGGGCTGTATGTAAGTGCAATGCAATTAGGTAACCTTGCTCCTTTTTTGAAACCATATGATCATAAATGTCTGTATAGAAATAAAGTGCCTGTATGTAAATGAAGGGCCAGTATAGAAATGAAGCGGAAGTAGAGAAATGAAGTGCCAATACGGAGTTTGTCCTTTCGTTCATGGAGAAAAAATAGCATTATACCGGGAACTTTATGCACGAAGAACACATTGGTACACAATGCTTTGTAAGACTTATTCTTTTAATTAGTCATTTAGAGACATTAGACAAACAGCTTCCCCAACATAGCAATATATTTAAGAAGTTAAACTAGAGAAAATTGAAGAGCAAATGAGGACCCCACTAGGACAAGGTCAAAATAGGGTTGGTTTACTTGAACATTATTTGTCATGGGAAACTGACTACAAAATCCTCTATTCTTTTATTGGTCCAATCGCTTAAGGCTGCTGTCCGGATAATTTAGGTACTTAAATCGGAATTGTCAATTAACTAAAGATGAGTTACCTTATTTCAGTTTAATTAAATATTGGTCTGACTCTAGCTGAAGTACTTCATGATCAGAAGTTGCGTGCAAGCATGGTAGTGATTTCCGAAAGAAAAGACAGTGATAAGTTTTTTTCTATTTCTTTTATCCAGTTTCAAGTGTGTTTTGGCTTACTTATCTTTGAAAACCCTAATTTAAATCCCATCAAATGGGAAATGGAAGATTCTAGGTTTCCATTCGATATGGTGTTTTATACCTGATTTATAGTTTCGGGATGTTCTCCTTTCCTAAGCCCTGACTTTCTTGTGTTAAATCAAAATCGCGACGAAACAGAAAGATATAGAAAACCATAGAGGCCGTTACTGGTACCAGTACTGTTTTGCCCAAATTAAACCCTTTGTTTTGTTTTTTTCTCCTTTCTATGATCCCAGGTGTGCACCAGCACTATACTAAAATTACGGCTAACTAGTTTAGACAAGTGATTTTTTTGTTTTTGGTCATCTTTTTGTAAAATCTACTAACTTAGAAGGAACTTATATTTTGACTGAAATATAGAAAGATGAAAGATGCTGCTGAGGCATGCATCAAGCATATTGTTTTCTGACAAGGCATAGAGAGTGCTCCAACAGAGACTGTGCAGTTTGCCGAGGGGTTCAAACCAAGGCTGGCAAGGTGATTTTTTATTTTTAATGATAATTTTTTTTAGATGTATAGTTTTGTATTGTACTAGCATAGTACTAAAATTGGTACCAGTACTTTTATGTACCATGGCTTTCTTGTGTTTAATCAAAATAGCAGCAAAACAGCAACAAATAGAAAGTCATAAAGGCCGTTATTGGTACCAGTACTTTTATGCTTAAATTAAACCTTGTGTATTTTTTTGTTCCTTTTTATGATCCCTGGTTTGCACCGGCACGGTACTAAATTACGGCTAACTAGTTTACACAAACCATTTCCTTTTTGGTTGTCTTTTTTGTAAAATCTACTAACTTACAAGAAACTTATATTTGGATTGAAAGTTAGGAAGTTGCTGCCGAGGGATGCGTGAAGCATCTTGTTTTCTGACAAGGATTAGAGACTGCTCCAACAGAGACCGTGCAGTTCACCGAGGAGGCTGTCAAGGTTATTTTTTATTTTAAATGATATTTTTTTTAGATATATAGTTTTGTATTGTAAATGATCATTCTCGCATCTGTTTCTGTTAATATATATTTGTTGAAAAAATGGGTCCGATTGCTTAAGGCTGCTGTCCGGATAATGAGACCCCACTAATAATATAATTAGTCATTTAGAGACTTTAGACAACAACATAGTATTTAAGAAGTTAAATTGTCTGAAAAGTGAAGAGAAAATGAGACCCCACCAGGACAAGGTCAAAATAGGGTAGGTTTACTTAAATATTATTTGTCTTGGGAAACTAACTGCAAAATCCTCTATTTTTTTGTCGGTCCAATTGGTAAGGCTGCTGTCCTGATAATTTGGGTACTTATATCAGAATTGTCAATTTGACTCTAATTGCAGTTGTTAGTTACCTCGCTTGTGTCATCCTTAATTGTTTCTTTCTTACAGAACAATACTAACCTTCTAGAATGGTGCTGCTCTGAATGTGGTCTGGAAAAGTTTTGCAAGATATGTTTCTTTTCTATCTCAAGTAAGATAAATTGGACAATCTAAGCTTACATGCTTGTTCTGCGTATACACCGAGAAGTTTAAAAAGCCGTGCGTTATATATTTATATTGATGAGTTATCTTATTTCTGTTTCAGAAGTTGCATGCAACGATGGTGGTGCTTTCCGAAAGAAAAGACAGTGATAAGTTTTTTCTATTTCTGTATGCAGTTTTAAGTTTGTTTTGGCTTAATTATCTTTGAATAGCCAAATTTAATTCCCTTCAAATGGGAAATGGAAGAATGTGGGTTTCCATTTGATTTCTAGTTTGTTCAATCAAAATAGCGACGAAACATAAACAAATAGAAAACCATAAAGGCTGTTACTGGTGCCAGTACCTTTTTGCCCAAATTAAACCCTTTTTTTCCCCCTATCTATGATCCCTGGTTTGCACCAGCATGGTACTAAAATTTCGGCTAACTAGTATACACAAAGTCACTTTCCCTTTTGGTCGTCTTTTTTGTGAAATCTACTAACTTACAAGCAACTTATATTTTGATTGAAATTTTGGAAGATGCTGCCGAGGCATGCGTGAAGGATCTTGTTTTCTGAAAATGCTTAAAAACTGCTTCAACAGAGATAGTGCAGTTCACCAAGGAATTCAAACCAAGGCTGGCAAGGTTGTTTTTTATTTTAAATGATATTTTTTTTAGATATATAGTTTTTTATTGTAAACGATCTTTCTCGCATTTGTTTCTATTAATATATATTTGTTGAAAAGGGTCAACTTTGTTTAGCAATGCATCTCTGATGGTCAATTTTAAGACGAGAGAACCTGCATGATATATTTTCCGTCCATAACATTTTATTTACATTTGTTGTTCTTGTTCTATTTATGGTTAACCACTAATTTTTTGATCAAAATTTTGTAGGTGCAGGAGGTGGGTATATGAATTAGCTCTCCTGGGTGGACCCACACTGATATTCCTCGACTAGTGGTCAATTGGACAACTCAGCCAGGGCTGTATGTAAGTGCAATGCAATTAGGTAACCTTGCTCCTTTTTTGAAACCATATGATCACAAATGTCCTTAAATTGCTTCATTACAATTAGTTTCTGTTTTTCTTGGTAACTACATTTTAATCACTGATTTTTATAATTTAAGAGACTAATTAGCTTGGCAATTGTTCTAGTCAGGTACCTTGCTGAAGCTAGAAATGAAGTGCCTGTATGGAAATGAAGGGCCAGTATAGAAATGAAACGGAAGTACAGAAATGAAGTGCCAATACGGAGTTTGTCCTTTCGTTCATGGAGAAAAAAGAGCAATTATACCAGGAACTTTATGCACAAAGAACACATAGGTACACGATGCTTTGTAAGACTTATTCTTTTAATTAGTCATTTAGAGACATTAGACAAACAGCTTCCCCAACATAGCAATATATTTAAGAAGTTAAACTAGAGAAAATTGAAGAGCAAATGAGGACCCCACTAGGACAAGGTCAAAATAGGGGTGGTTTACTTGAACATTATTTGTCATGGGAAACTGACTACAAAATCCTCTATTCTTTTATTGGCCCAATCGCTTAAGGCTGCTGTCCGGATAATTTAGGTACTTAAATCAGAATTGTCAATTAACTAAAGATGAGTTACCTTATTTCAGTTTAATTAAATATTTGTCTGACTCTAGCTGAAGTACTTTATGATCAGAAGTTGCGTGCAAGCATGGTAGTGATTTCCGAAATAAAAGACAGTGATAAGTTTTTTTCTATTTCTTTATCTTGTTTCAAGTGTGTTTTGGCTTAGTTATCTTTGAAAACCCTAATTTAAATCCCATCAAATGGGAAATGGAAGAATCTAAGTTTCCATTCGATATGGTGATTTATACCTGATTTCTAGTTTCGGGATGTTCTCCTTTCCTAAGCCCTGACTTTCTTGTGTTAAATCAAAATAGCGACGAAACAGAAAGATGTAGAAAACCGTAGAGGCTGTTACTGGTACCAGTACTGTTTTGCCCAAAGTAAACCCTTTGTTTTTTTTTTCTCCTTTCTATGATCCCAGGTTTGCATCAGCACTATACTAAAATTACGGCTAACTAGTTTACACATGTGATTTTCGTCTTTGGTCATCTTTTTGTAAAATCTACTAACTTAGCAGCATCTTTCTATATTTCAGTTCCTTCTGAGGCATGTATAGTTCCTTCTGAGGCATGTATCAAGCATATTGTTTTCTGACAAGGCATAGAGACTGCAGTTTGCTGAGGGGTTCAAACCAAGGCTGGCAAGGTGTTTTTTTATTTTTAATGATATTTTTTTTAGATGTATAGTTTTGTATTGTACTAGCATAGTACTAAAATTGGTACCAGTACTTTTATGTACCATGACTTTCTTGTGTTTAATCAAAATAGCAGCGAAACAGGAACAACTAGAAAGTCATAAAGGCCGTTATTGGTACCAGTACTTTTCTGCTTAAATTAAACTTTGTGTATTTTTCTGTTTCTTTTTATGATCCCTGGTTTGCAGCGGCACGGTACTAAATTACGGCTAACTAGTTTACACTAGTCATTTCCCTTTTGGTTGTCTTTTTTGTAAAATCTACTAACTTACAAGAAACTTATATTTGGATTGAAATTTAGGAAGTTGCTGCCGAGGCATGAGTGAAGCATCTTGTTTTCTGACAAGGCTTAGAGACTGCTCCAACAGAGACCATGCTGTTCACCTAGGAGGCTGTCAAGGTTATTTTTTATTTTAAATGATATTTTTTTTAGATATATAGTTTTGTATTGTAAATGATCATTCTCGTATCTGTTTCTGTTAATATATATCTGTTTCAGATTCAACTAAAGATTGTCTGACTCTAGCTGAAGAACTTCATGATCAGAAGTTGCGTGCAAGCATGGTGGTGATTTCCGAAAGAAAGGACAGTGATAAGTTTTTTCTATTTCTTTATGCAGTTTTTACATATGAGTTAGTTTTGGTTTAATTATCTTTGAAAAGAGAAATTTAATTCCCATCAAATGGGACATGGAAGAATCTGGATTTCCATTTGATTTGTAGTTTGTTTAATCAAAATAGCGACAAAACATAAACAACTAGAAAACCATAAAGGCCGTGACTGGTACCAGTACTTTTATGCCAAATTAAACCCCTTTTTTTTTCGTCCATAGCATTTTCTTTATATTTGATATTCTTGTTATATGTTAATCACTAATTTTTTTATCAAAATTTTGTAGCTGCAGGAAGTGGGCACATGCATTAGCTCTCTTGGGTGGGCCTACACTGATTTTTCTTACTTGTGCTCAATTGGACAACTCAGCCGGGACGGTATGTAATTGCAATCCAATTCGGTAACCTTACCACATTTTTGCAACCATATTATCACAATTGACCTTAAATTGCTTCGTTTTAGCTATGTTTCAACTAGTTTCAGTTTTTCTTGGTAACTACATTTTAATCACTGATTTTAATGATTAAGTGACTCAGTAGCTTGTCAATTGTTCTAGTCAGGTCCCTTGCTCTACCTAGAAATAAAGTGCCTGTACGGAAATGAGGTGCTAACTGCCAATATAGAAAGGAAGCGTCGGTACAGAAATAAAGTGCCAATACAGAGTTCATCCTTTTATTGTAATGTAACATTGATGGAGAAAAAAGGGCATTATAGAGGTAACTTTATGCACGAATAACACACAGGTACGCGATGTATTGTAAGACCTATTATATTAATTAGTCATTGAGAGACTTTAGACAACAGCTTCCCAACATAGCAATATATTTTAGAAGTTAAATTAGAGAAGAATGAAGTGCAAATGAGACCCCACTTAGACAAAGTCAAAATAGGGAAGGTTTACTTGAACAATATTTGTCTTGGGAAACTAGTTGCAAAATCCTCTATTTTTTTTATCGGTCCAATTGCATAAGGCTGCTGTCTGGATAATTTAGGTACTTCAACCAGAGTAAGACAATCTTTAGTTAAATACTTCATGTTTAAGTACTTCATGTTCAGAAGTTGTGTGTAAGCATGGTAGTGATTTCCGAAGGAAAGGACTGTGATAAGTTATTCTATTTCTTTATGTAGATTCAAGTTTGTTTTGGCTTAATTATCTTTGAAAACCCAAAGCTAAATCCCATCAAATGCGAAATGGAAGAATCTAGGTTTCCATTTGATACTGTCATTTATACCTGATTTCTTGTTTCGGCATGTTCTCCTTTGCTAAGCCCTGACTTTCTTGTGATAAATCAAAATAGTGACGAAACAGAAACAAATAGAAAACCATAAAGGCCGTTGCCGGTACCAGTACTTTTATGGCCAAATTAAACCCTTTGTTTTTTTTTCTTCTTTCTATGATCCCTGGTTTGCACCAGCACGTACTAAAACACAGGTCATTTTCCCTTTTGGTTGTCTTTTTTTTGTAAAATCTACTAACTTACAAGCAACTTATATTTTGATTGGAATTTAGGAAGATGCTGCCAAGGCAAGCGTGAAGGAACTTGTTTTCTGACAAGGTTTAGAGCCTGCTCCAACAGATACTGTGCAGTTCGCTGAGGGGTTCAAACCAAGGCTGGCAAGGTGATATTTGATTTTTAATGATATTTTTTTAGATATATAGTTTTGTGATGTTCAAACCAAGGCTGGCTAGGTGATATTTGATTTTTAATGATATTTTTTTAGATATATAGTTTTGTGTTGTACCATCACAGTACTAAAATTGTACCACCTTTTGGTTTGCACAGGCACAGTACTAAAATTGCTTAAGGCTGCTGTAATTTGGGTACTTATTTCAGAATTGTCATTTTGACTTCTAATTATGGTTGTCATTTTGACATCATATTGCAGTTTCAACTAAAGATTGTCTGACTCTAGCATGATCGGAAGTTCCATGGAAGCATGGTGGTGATTTCCTAAAGAAAGGACGGTGATAAGTTTTTTCTATTTCTTTGTGCAGTTTTTGCATATAAGTTAGTTTTGGTTTAATTATCTTTGAAAAGAGAAATTTAATTCCCATCAAATGGGACATGGAAGAATCTGGATTTCCATTTGATTTGTAGTTTGTTTTATCAAAATAGCAACAAAACATAAACAAATAGAAAACCATAAAGGCCGTGACTGGTACCAGTACTTTTATGCCAAATTAAACCTTTTTTTTTCGTCCATAACATTTTATTTGCATTAGTTATTCTTGTTCTATTTCTTGTTAATTACTAATTTTTTTATCAAAATTTTGTAGCTGCAGGAAGTGGGCACATGCATTAGCTCTCTTGGGTGAGCCCACGCTGATATTTCTCGACTTGTGCTCAATTGGACAACTCAGCTGGGATGGCATGTAAATGCAATCCAATTGGGTAACCTCACCACATTTTTGCAACCATATGATCACAATTGACCTTAAATTGCTTTGTTTTAACTATGTTTCAACTATTTTCAGTTTTTCTTGGTAACTACATTATAATCACTGATTTTTATAATTAAGTGACTCTGTAGCTTGTCAATTGTTCTTGTTAGGTCCCTTGATCTACCTAGACATGAAGTGGCAGTACGAAAATTGAGTGCCAATATAGAAAGGAAGCGCCTGTGCAGAAATGATTTGCGAAGACAGAGTTCGTCCTTTTATTGCAATGTACCATTGATGGAGAAAAAAGAGCATTATAGAGTTAAATTTATGCAGGAATAACACACAGGTACGCGATGCATTGTGAGACGTATTCTATTAATTAGTCATTCATAGACTTTAGACAACAGCTTCCCAACATAGCAATATATTTAAGAAGTTAAATTAAAGAAAAATGAAGTGCAAATGAGACCCCACTAGGACAAAGTCAAAATAGGGTAGGTTTACTTGGAACATTATTTGTCTTGGGAAACTAACTGCAAAATCCTCTATTTTTTTATTGGTCCAATTGGTTGCTTTCTGGATAATTCGGGTGCATTTGTCAGAATTGTCAATTTGACACAGATTCTGGTCGTTAGTTATCTCGCATTTCTCGTCATTAGTTGTTTCTTTCTTATAAAACAATACTAACCTTCTAAAACGGTGCGTACAACAACTCTTGTATAGCCTTTTAAAGATATGCTGATGGAGGTGCTGCTCCGAATGTGGTTCGCAACTGTTTTGCAAGATAAGTTTCTTTAAATATTTCTCTGTCTCAAGTATGATAATTAGACAATCAAAGCATACATGCTTGTTGTGCATATATACTGAGAAGTTTTAAATAACTGTGCATTATATATTTATAACGTCAGTTACCTTATTTCAGTTTCAACTAAAGATTGTCCCTTTAGCTGAAGTACTTCATGATCAGAAGTTGCGTGCAACCATGGTGTGGTGACTTTGGAAAGAAAATACTGATAAGTTTTTCTATTTCTTTATGCAGTTTGAAGTTTGTTCTGGCTTAATTATCTTTGAAAACCCTAATTTAATTCCCATCAAATGCGAAATGGAAGAATCTAGGTTTCCATTCGATATGGTGATTTACACCTGATTTCTAGTTTCTGCATGTTCTCCTTTCCTAAGCCCTGACTTTCTTGTGTTAAATCAAGATAGCGATGAATCAGAAACAAATAGAAAACCATGAAGGCCATTAGTGGCACCAGTACTTTTATGCCCAAATTAAGGCCTTAGTTTTTTTTTACTTTCTATGACCCCTGGTTTGCACCAGCACTGTACTAAAATTACGGCTAACTAGTTTGCACAAGTCATTTTCCCTTTTGGTTGTCTTTTTTTTGTAAAATCAACTAACTTACAAGCCACTTATATTTTGATTGAAATTTAGGAAGATGCTGGCGAGGCATGCGGGAAGCAACTTGTTTTCTGACAAGGTTTTGAGACTGCTCCAACAGACACTGTGCAGTTCACCGAGGAGTTGATTTTTACAGTTCACCTTGCCATCCTTGCAAGTTGCTCCAACAGAGTGCTCCACCTTGTTTTCTGGCAAGGTTATTTTGTATCTTAAATGATTTTTTTTATTTAGATATATAGTCTTTTGTTGTAAATGATCATTCTTGCATTTGTTTCTGTTAATATATATTTGTTGAAAAAATTGGAGTTCACCATTAAGGATGGCAAGGTGGATTCTTGATAAGGGTGAAATCTGTTCAGCAACGCATCTCTGATAGAAAATTTTAAGACAAAAGCGGAAACCTGCATGATATATTTTTGGTCCATAACATTTTATTTATATTTTTATTCTTGTTCTATTTTTGGTTGACCACTAATTTTTTTATCAAAATTTTGTAGGTGCAGGAATTAGCTCTCTTAGGCAAGACATTTTCCTTTTTGGTCGTCTTTTTGTAAAATCTACTAACTTAGGAGGAACTTATATTTTGACTGAAATATAGAAAGATGCTGCTGACGCATGCGCCAAGCTTGTTGATTTCTGACAAGGCTTAGAGACTGCTCCAGCAGAGACTGTGCAGTTCACGGAGGGGTTCACACCAAGGCTGGCAAGGTGATTTTGGATTTTTAATGATATTATTTTTAAGATATATAATTTTGTATTGTACCAGCACAGTATTAAAATTGTACCACCTTCTGGTTTGTACAAGCACAGTACTAAATTTGCTTTAGCTGTTGTAATTTGGGTACTTATTTCAGAATTGTCATTTTGACTTCTAATTATGGTCATTAGTTATATCGTTTTTGTTGTCATTAATTGTTTTTTTCTTACAGAACAATACTAACCTTCTAAAACGGTGCGCACAACAACTCTTGTATATCTTTTTAAAGTTATGATGGGGGAGGTGCTGCTCCGAATGCGGTTTCGGAAAATTTTGCAATATAAGTTTGTTTAAATATTTCTCTATCTCAAGTAAGATGAATTTGACAATCAAAGCATACTTGCATGTTGTGCGTATATACTGAGAAGTTTTAAATAAGCGTGCATTAAATATTTAGGACGACGAATTACCTTATTTCAGTTTCAACTAAAGATGGTCTGTCACTAGCTGGAGTACTTCATGACCTGAAGTTGGGTGCAAGCAAGGTGGTGCAGGAAGTTACCTTATTTCAATCAGAAGTTGCATGCAAGCATGGTGGTGATTTCTGAACGAAAAGACAGTGATAAGTTTTTTCTATTTCTTTATGCAGTTTCAAGTTTGTTTTGGCTTAATTATCTTTGAAAACCCTAATTTAAATCCCATCAAATGGGAAATGGAAGAATATAGGTTTCCATTCGAAATGGTGATTTATACCTGCTTTTACTCGCCCTAAGGTAATTAGTCATGCATGCTTCTTAAAAAATGCATGTTCTCCCTTCCTAATCCCTGACTTTCTTGTGTTAAATCAAAATAGTGACGAAACAGAAACAAATAGAAAACCACAAAGGCCGTTACTGCTACCAGTACTTTTATGCCCAAATTAAACCCTTTGTTTTGTTGTTTTTTTTCCTTTCTATGTTCCCAAGTTTGCACCAGCACCGTACTAAAATTATGGCTAACTAGTTTACACAGGTCATTTTCCCTTTTGGTTGTCTTTTTTTTGTAAAATTGACTAACTTACAAGCAACTTATATTTTGATTGAAATTTAGGAGATGCTGCCGAGGCATGCGTGAAGCAACTTGTTTTCTGACAACGTTTAGAGCCTGCTCCAATAGAGACTGTGCAGTTCACGGAGGGTTTCAAACGAAGGCTGTCAAGGTGATTTTTGATTTTAAATGATATTTTTTTTTAGATATATAGTTTTGTATTATATCAGCACAGTACTAAAATTGTACGACCTTTTTCTTTGCACAGGCACAGTACTAAAATTGCTTAAGGCTGCTGTAATTTGGGTACGTATTTCAGAATTGTGATTTTGACTTCTAATTATGGTTGTCATTCTGACATCTTATTTCATTTTCAACTAAAGATTGTGTGACTCTAGCTGAGGTACTTCATGATCAGAAGTTAATTGCAAGCATGGTGGTGATTTCCGAAAGATAAGACAATGACAAGTTTTGTCTATTTGTTTATGCAGTTTTAAGTTTTAAGTTAGTTTTGGCTTAATTATCTTTGAAAAGCGAAATTTAATTCCCATTAAATGGGACACATGCATTAGCTCTCTTGGGTGGGCCCACACTGATTTTTCTCGACTTCTGCCCAATTGGACAACTCAGCTGGGACTGTATGTAAATGCGAACCAATTCGGTAACCTTACTGCATTTTTGCAACCATATTATCACAATTGACCTTAAATTGCTTTGTTTTAACTATGTTTCAACTAGTTTCAGTTTTGCTTGGTAACTACATTTTTATAACTGATTTTCATAGTTAAGTGACTCCGTAGCTTGTCAATTATTCTTGTTAGGTCCCTTGGTCTACCTAGAAATGAAGTGCCAGTACGGAAAGGAAGTGCCGATATAGAAAGGAAGGGCCAGTACAAAAATGATGTGCCAATATGGAGTTTGTCCTTTTATTGTAATGTACCATTGATGGAGAAAAAAGAGCATTATATAACTTTATGCGTGGATAACACACAGGTATGCGATGCATTGTAAGACTTATTCTGTTAATTAGTCATTGAGAGACTTGAGACAACAGCTTCTCAACATAGACTTTATGGTGCTGGATGTGCTGCTCCAAATGTGGTTTGGAAAATTTTGCAAGATAAGTTTCTTTAAATATTTCTCATTCTCAAGTAAGATAAATCTGACAATCAAAGCATACATGCTTGTTGTGCATATATACTGAGAAGTTTTAAATAAGCATGCAGTATGTATTCATAACAATGAATTACCTTATTTCAGTTTCAACTAAAGATTGTTGGACACTTGCTGGAGTACTTCATGAGTTGAAGTTGGGTTCAGGCATGGTGGTGATTTCCTCGAGAAAGGAGAGCGATAAATTTTTTTTCTATTCTTTCGTCCGTAAAATTTTTCATCCATAGCATTTTATTTACATTTGTTATTCTTGTTCTATTTCTTGTTAATCGCTAACTTTTTTATTAATATTTTGTCGGTGCAGCAAGTGGATACATGCATTAGCTCTCTTGGTTGGGCCCGCACTTGATTTTTCTCGATTGGTGCTCAATTGGACAACTAAGCCGGGACTGTATGTAAATGCAATCCAATTTAGGTAACCTTACCGCATTTTTGAAACCATATGATCCCAATTGACCTTAAATTGCTTCGTTTTAACTACGTTTTAATCACCGATTTTAACTATGTTTCAATTAGTTTCAGTTTTTCTTGGTAACTACATTTTAATCACTGATTTTAATGATTAAGTGACTCAGTAGCTTGTCAATTGTTCTAGTCAGGTCCCTTGCTCTACCTAGAAATAAAGTGCCTGTATGGAAATGAGGTGCCAACTGCCAATATAGAAAGGAAGCGTCGGTACAGAAATGAAGTGCCAATACAGAGTTCATCCTTTTATTGTAATGTAACATTGATGGAGAAAAAAGAGCATTATAGAGGTAACTTTATGCACAAATAACACACAGGTACGTGATGCATTGTAAGACCTATTATATTAATTAGTCATTGAGAGACTTTAGACAACAGCTTCCCAACATAGCAATATATTTTAGAAGTTAAATTAGAGAAGAATAAAGTGCAAATGAGACCCCACCAGGACAAGGTTTACTTGAGCATTATTTGTCTTGGGGAACTAATTGCAAAATCCTCTATTTTTTAATCGGTCCAATTGCATAAGGCTGCTGTCTGGATAATTTAGGTACTTATATCAGAATTGTCAATTTAACTAAAGATGAGTCAGAAGTTGTGTGTAAGCATGGTAGTGATTCAGAAGTTGTGTGTAAGCATGGTAGCGATTTATGAAGGAAAAGACTGATAAGTTATTTCTATTTCTTTATTTAGTTTCAAGTTTGTTTTGGCTTAATTATCTTTAAAAACCCAAAGCTAAATCCCATCAAATGGGCAATGGAAGAATCTAGGTTTCCATTTGATACTGTGATTTATACCTGATTTCTTGTTTCGGCATGTTCTCCTTTCCTACGCCCTGACTTTCTAGTGTTAAATCAAAATAGCAACGAAACAGAAACAAATAGAAAACCATAAAGGCCGTGACTGGTACCAGTACTTTTATGCCAAATTAAACCCTTTTTTTTTTTTTCTTTCTATGATCCCTGGTTCGCACCAGCACGTACTGAAATTACGGCTAACAAATTTACACAGGTCATTTTCCCTTTTGGTTGTCTTTTTTTGTAAAATCTACTAACTTACAAGTAACTTATATTTTGATTGGAATTTAGGAAGATGCTGCCAAGGCATGCGTGAAGCAACTTGTTTTCTGACAAGGTTTAGAGCCTGCTCCAACAGAGACTGTGCAGTTTGCTGAGGGGTTCAAACCAAGGCTGGCAAGGTGATATTTGATTTTTAATGATATTGTTTTAGATATATAGTTTTGTGTTTTACTAGCACAGTACTAAAATTGTACCACCTTTTGGTTTGCACAGGCAGAGTACTAAAATTGCTTAAGGCTGCTGTAATTTGGGTACTTATTTCAGAATTGTCATTTTGACTTCTAATTATGGTTGTCATTTTGACATCATATTGCAGTTTCAACTAAAGATTGTCTGACTCTAGCTGAAGTACTTCATGATCAGAAGTTGTGTGGAAGCATGGTGGTGATTTCCTAAAGAAAGGACGGTGATAAGTTTTTTCTATTTCCTTATGCAGTTTTTACATATAAGTTAGTTTTGGTTTAATTATCTTTGAAAAGAGAAATTTAATTCCCATCAAATGGGACATGGAAGAATCTGGGATTTCCATTTGATTTGTAGTTTGTTTAATCAAAATAGCGACAAAACATAAACAAATAGAAAACCATAAAGGCCGTGACTGGTACCAGTACTTTTATGCCAAATTAAACCCTTTTTTTTTCGTCCATAACATTTTATTTGCATTAGTTATTCTTGTTCTATCTCTTGTTAATTACTATTTTTTTTATCAAAATTTTGTAGCTGCAGGAAGTGGGCACATGCATTAGCTCTCTTGGGTGGGCCCACACTGATATTTCTCGACTTGTGTTCAATTGACAACTCAGCTGGGACGGCATGTAAATGCAATCCAATTAGGTAACCTTACCACATTTTTGCAACCATATGATCACAATTGACCTTAAATTGCTTCAGTTTAACTATGTTTCAACTAGTTTCAGTTTTTCTTGGTAACTACATTTTAATCACTGATTTTAATAATTAAGTGACTCTGTAGTTTGTCAATTGTTCTTGTTAGGTCCCTTGATCTTCCTAGAAATGAAGTGCCAGTACGAAAAGGTAGCGCCTGTGCAGAAATGATTTGCCAATATGGAGTTTGTCCTTTTATTGTAATGTATCATTGATGGAGAAAAAAGAGTATTATAGAGGTAATTTTGTGCACGAATAACACACAGGTATGCAATGCATTATAAGACTTATTCTGTTAATTAGTCATTCAGAGATTTTAAATAACAGCTTCCCCAACATAGAAATATTTAAGAAGTTAAATTAGAGAAGAACGATGTGCAAAATAGGACAAGGTCAAAATAGAGTAGGTTTACTTGAACAGTATTTGTCTTGGTCCCTTGATCAAGCTAGAAATGAAGTGCCTGTATGTAAATGAAGGGCCAGTATAGAAATGAAGCGGAAGTACCGAAATGAAGTGCCAATACGGAGTTTGTCCTTTCGTTCATGGAGAAAAAAGAGCATTATACGGGGAACTTTATGCACAAAGAACACATAGGTACACGATGCTTTGTAAGACTTATTCTTTTAATTAGTCATTTAGAGACATTAGACAAACAGCTTCCCCAACATAGCAATATATTTAAGAAGTTAAACTAGAGAAAAATGAAGAGCAAATGAGGACCCCATTAGGACAAGGTCAAAATAGGGTTGGTTTACTTGAACATTATTTGTCATGGGAAACTGACTACAAAATCCTCTATTCTTTTATTGGTCCAATCGCTTAAGGCTGCTGTCCGGATAATTTAGGTACTTAGACAAATATTTAATTAAACTGAAGTACTTCATGATCAGCCCGAAAGAAAAGACAGTGATAAGTTTTTTTCTATTTCTTTATCCAGTTTCAAGTGTGTTTTGGCTTAGTTATCTTTGAAAACCCTAATTTAAATCCCATGAAATGGGAAATGGAAGAATCTAGGTTTCCATTCGATATGGTGATTTATACCTGATTTCTAGTTTCGGGATGTTCTCCTTTCCTAAGTCTGACTTTCTTGTGTTAAATCAAAATAGCGACGAAACAGAAACATATAGAAAACCATAGAGGCCGTTACTTGTACCAGTACTGTTTTGCCCAAATTAAACCCTTTGTTTAGTTTTTTTCTCCTTTCTGTGATCCCTGGTTTGCACCAGCACTATACTAAAATTACGGCTAACTAGTTTACCCAAGTGATTTTTGTTTTTGGTCATCTTTTTGTAAAATATACTAACTTAGAAGGAACTTGTATTTTGACTGAAATATTGAAAGATGCTGCTGAGGCATGCATCAAGCATATTGTTTTCTGACAAGGCATGGAGACTGTACAATTTGCCGAGGGGTTCAAACCAAGGCTGGCAAGGTGATTTTTTATTTTTAATGATATATTTTTTTAGATAGTTTTGTATTGTACTAGCATAGTACTTAAATTGGTACCAGTACTTCTATGTGCCATGACTTTCTTGTGCTTAATCAAAATAGCAGCGAAACAGGAACAAATAGAAAGTCATAAAGGCCGTTATTGGTACCAGTACTTTTATGCTTAAATTAAACCTTGTGTATTTTTTTGTTCCTTTTTATGATCCCTGGTTTGCACCGGCACGGTACTAAATTACGGCTAACTAATTTACACAATTGATTTCCCTTTTGGTTGTCTTTTTTGTAAAATCTACTAACTTACAAGAAACTTATATTTGAATTGAAATTTAGGAAGTTGCTGCCGAGGCATGCGTGAAGCATCTTGTTTTCTGACAAGGCTTAGAGACTGCTCCCACAGAGCCGTGGAGTTCACCGAGGAGGCTGTCAAGGTTATTTTTTATTTTAAATGATATTTTTTTTTAGATATATAGTTTTGTATTGTAAATGATCATTCTCGCATCTGTTTCTGTTAATATATATTTGTTGAAAAAATGGGTCCAATTGCTTTAAGGCTGCTGTCCGGATAATGAGACCCCGCTAATATAATTAGTCATTTAGAGACTTTAGACAACAACATAGTATTTAAGAAGTTAAATTGTCCGAAAAGTGAAGAGAAAATGAGACCCCACCAGGACAAGGTCAAAATAGGGTAGGTTTACTTAAATATTATTTGTCTTGGGAAACTGACTGCAAAATCCTCTATTTTTTTATCGGTCCAATTGGTTAGGCTGCTGTCCTGATAATTTGGGTACTTATATCAGAATTGTCAATTTGACTCTAATTGCGGTTGTTAGTTATCTCGCTTGTGTCCTCCTTAATTGTTTCTTTCTTACAGAACAATACTAACCTTCTAGAACGTTGCTGCTCTGAATGTGGTCTGGAAAAGTTTTGCAAGATATGGTTCTTTAAATATTTTTCTATCTCAAGTAAGATAAATTGGACAATCTAAGCTTACATGCTTGTTCTGCGTATACACCGAGAAGTTTAAAAAACCGTGCGTTATATATTTATATTGATGAGTTATCTTATTTCTGTTTCAGAAGTTGCATGCAAGGATGGTGGTGCTTTCCGAAAGAAAAGACAGTGATAAGTTTTTTCTATTTCTTTATGCAGTTTTAAGTTTGTTTTGGCTTTATCTTTGAATAGCCAAATTTAATTCCCATCAGATGGGAAATGGAAGAATGTGGGTTTCCATTTGATTTCTAGTTTGTTCAATCAAAATAGTGGCGCAAGATAAACAAATAGAAAACCATAAAGGCCGTTACTGGTGCCTGTACCTTTATGCCCAAATTAAACCCTTCTTTTCTACCATCAATGATCCCTGGTTTGCACCAGCACGGTACTAAAATTTCGGCTAACTAGTATACACAAAGGGACTTTCCCTTTTGGTCGTCTTTTTTGTGAAATCTACTAACTTACAAGCAACTTATATTTTGATTGAAATTTAGGAAGATGCTGCCGAGGCATGCGTGAAGCATCTCGTTCTCTGACAATGCTTAAAAACTGCTCCAACAGAGATAGTGCAGTTCACCAAGGAGTTCAAACCAAGGCTGGTGGTTATTTTTTATTTTAGATGATAGTTTTTTTAGATATATAGTTTTTTATTGTAAATGATCATCTCGCATTTGTTTATATTAATATATATTTGTTGTAAAAATGGGGGGTTCAAGGATGGCAAGTTGATTGCTGAAAAGGGTCAACTTTGTTTAGCAACGCATCTCTGATGGCCAATTTTAAGACAAAAGACTACATGATATATTTTGTCCATAACATTTTATTTACATTTGCTATTCTTGTTCTATTTATGGTTAACCACCAATTTTTTGATGAAAATTTTGTAGGTGCAGGTGGTGGGTACATGAATTAGCTCTCCTGGGTGGGCCCACACTGATATTCCTCTACTTGTGGTCAATTGGACAACTTAGCCGTGGCTGCATGTAAGTGCAATCCAATTAGGTAACCCTGTCCATTGTTTGAAACCATATGATCACAAATGTCCTTATATTGCCTCATTTTGGCTATGTTTCAATTAGTTTCAGTTTTTCTTGGTAACTACATTTTAATCACTGAATTTTATAATTTAAGCGACTCAGTAGCTTAATTGTTCTAGTTAAGAAGTGCCAGTATGGAAATGAAGTGCCAGTATAGAAATGAAGCGGGAGTACAGAAATGAAGTGCCAATACGGAGTTTTTCCTTTCGTTGATGGAGAAAAAAGTGCATTATACCGGGAACTTTATGCACAAAGAACACATAGGTACGCGATGCTTTGTAAAACTATTAATTAGTCATTTAGACAACAACTTCCCCAACATAGCAATATATTTGGCAGGTCAAAATATTGTAGGTTTACTTTGTGTTAAATCAAAATAGTGACGAAACAGAAACAAATAGAAAACCATAAAGGCTGTTACTGGTACCAGTATTTTTATGCTCAAATTAATCCATGTGTTTGTTTTTTCCTATCTATGATCCCTTGTTTGCACCAGCACAGTACTAAAATTATGGCTAAAAAATAGTGACGAAACAGAAACAAATAGAAAACCATAAAGGCTGTTACTGGTACCAGTATTTTTATGCTCAAATTAATCCATGTGTTTGTTTTTTCCTATCTATGATCCCTTGTTTGCACCAGCACAGTACTAAAATTATGGCTAACTAATTTACACAAGTCATTTTCCGTTTTGGTTGTCTTTTTTGTAAAATCTACTAACTTACAAACAACTTATATTTTGATTGAAATTTAGGAATATGCTGCCGAGGCATGCATTAGGCATCTTGTTTTCTTATAAGGCTTAGAGACTGCTCGAACAGAGACTGCAGTTCATTGAGGAGTTCAAACCAAGGCTGGCAAGGTGATTGTTGAAAAGGGTCAACTTCGTTCAGCAACGCATCTTTGGCCGACAATTTTTGGACAGAAGAGGAAACCTAAAGGATATATTTTTCATCCATAACATTTTATTTACTTTTGTTATTCTTGTTCTATTTCTGGTTGTCCACTAATTTTTTATCAAAATTTTGTAGGTGCAGGAAGTGTGCACATGCATCAACTCTCTTGGGTGGGCCCACACTGATTTTCCTCGACTTTTGCTCAATTGGACAACTCAGCCAGGACTATTTGTAAATGCTATCCAATTAGGTAACCTTGCCCCGTTTTAATTCAGTTTTTTTTGGTAAATACATTTTAATCACCAATTTTAATAATTTAGCGACTCAGTAGCTTGTCAATTGTTCTAGTGAGGTCCCTTGCTCAACCTAGCAATGAAGTGCCAGTATAGAAATGAAGCGCTAGTACAGAAATTAAGTGCCAATACAGAGTTCGTTCTTTTTTATTGTAATGTATATGGAGAAAAAAGAGCATTATAGTGGTATGCATGAAGTACACACAGGTACGCGACGCATTGTAAGACTTTTACTCTATTAATTAGTCATTTAGAAACTTTAGACAACAGCTTCCCAACATAGCAATATATTTAAGAAGTTAAATTGGAGAAAATTGAAGTGCAAATGAGACCCCACTAGAACAAGGTCAAAATAGGGTAGGTGTAATTAAACATTATTTTGTTCTTCGTTTTCAAGTTTGTGTTGGCTTATTTGTCAATATCCTAATTGAATTCACACCAAATGAGAACTTAAGAGTCTAGGATACCATACCATAAATCTAATTAACGCCTATGTTTAGTTTCTGGATGTTAGTTCCAATTTTGCTGAACTTGACTTTGCAAATAAACTGAAAGAAATGATTGAGTATATGATGGTAAGCTCACAACATCGATAACCAACCAAGCAAACCCTTTTTCTTATTTTTGCAGTGGTGTTGGTTAATCTCAGCTTTTGTCATGATGGGGTTTTTTTGTTTGGGCAGTCAGAAAATCGAGGCTGAAGATTAATAGTGACTCAGTCCAAGTAAGATTCTAGCTTTTCTATACTGTAATTTGTAACTAATAGCAAAAGTAACCCAGCCCAAGTGAAATTTGTTTCCAAAAATGGACAACAACATGTGTGAACTTTATTACCTTTGCTTCCAGTTACCTGAAAACTTGCATTATTATGAAGGTAGGCACAATGGTCATGACCTATCTAGTAGAAGTGCAGCTCTGATATGGATTCTATCAAATGCTCAACATTTTCAATTTAATTTGATTAGATATGGATTCTAGTACATTGGAGCACGAAGCACTTTTTAGCTGTTTAAATTTAAGGGCGTTCTTGGATCAGTACCAGAGATGCACAGAGACTAACTCTTTTTGTGTTTATACAGCTTGCAGCACATATTTATCTTGTCTGCTAAAGAATAAGAATATACTGGTTATGGGCTTGGATATGAGCACTAGGTTCCTTTAACACTAACTACCGATAGAATAGTGAATAGCAGATATCTCATTCTTCAACTGGAACAGATGTGCCAGACATTAAACAAACAGTGTGGAAAAGAACGAGAGTTACCTATGGAACCAGGAGACTCTTTTGCCCGATGAAAAGTGTTGTCCATTTTACCCTCTAATATACTCTCTCACATTGAACATACTTCATCTTTGCTCTCTCAGCTGGATTACTGACACAAGAAATTGGCTTCTCTCAGACCTTTTATGTGGCCTCCGATGAGCTCCAGCAGCTGACCTAGCCTGACAGAATGTCCTCTCTTGATCTATCTGTTATCACCTAATTCGACATTTTTCTCACCATGTTTCTTTCTCTCTCCATTAGACTTGGTAATGCATATCCTAACCAACCTATTTTTTTTTTGAAGGTTGATGGATGATTAGTGACCAAATTTTAGAAATAGAAGTCGTATAGCAATTTACAAAAGTCAAGTGAAATAAAATGAAAAAAAGATTATATCAATAAATATCATGATCAATTGTAGAGCCTATTTGAAATCACTTCCAGTTCTACCTCTTCAAGAAATCTTCCTATCGGTGTGGTTTTACTTGAGAAAATTCTTTAATTTTCGTACCTTCAGTGAACCCAATGGCCAACCATCTCCAAATAATCCCATTGTTGAGTTTTTAGTGTTTGCAAGATCATTCTATTACCACACCAAGTTTTAAGTGTGTTTTTATGTGAAAATGTGATGTACAAATTGAATTGGAAATGGAATGAGATGAAAGAACAATTCCAAAATAGGTGGTAGGTCGTTTCAAACTCTGTTTTGGCAAAGGCAGCAAGAGGGTTTGTTGGAATGTCATTTCAGAGCAAACTTTTCTCTTCATGAGAGGTCGGCTCATAAGTTAGAGCCAAGCAAAAAAATAATAATAATAATATAAGATCCCTTTAAAAATTAAAATAGATTTTTAGAAAGGGGCTTAGCATAAGCATTATAACATCCAGGGGCGGAACTAGAAAATTGAGATAGGGGGCTGGATAAATAATTGTTATGTAATTTTATTTTACGAGGGAGACTAATAGTATTTTTTTTTTTTTGTAAAAATTTAAATTTTTAAATGGCAAAACTGAAAAGTTCCAATTTTTCGGGGGTGCCTTTCCTAATTTGATAACATCCCTAAAAAATTTAGATAGTTGCATAACTAAAACACGAATAACAGAAAGACAAAATGAAATTTGGATATCTTTTCAAAACCATGCTCACTTTAGTAGCACAGTTTAGTGTATTTAAATAAGCTCTTTTTTAATCTTTTCCAAGATTCTTAAATTTTATTTTATGAGGGAGACTAATAGTATTTTTTTTAGTAAAAATTTAAATTTTTAAATGGCAAAACTGAAAAGTTCCAATTTTTCGGGGGTGCCCTTCCTAATTTGATAACATCCCTAAAAAATTTAGATAGTTGCATAATTAAAACACGAATAACAGAAAGACAAAATGAAATTTGGATATCTTGACAAAACCATGCTCACTTTATCTTTTCCAAGATTCTTAAATTTTACTGAGCTATTTTAAGAGGAGTTTTTGCTTTTGCATGCAATCCCTAACCCTATATTCTTAAATTAACTGTATCTATGTCAGAGATCTGTGGAAAAGGTTGCACTACAACAGTAAAAACATTTAAAAACAAAAACGAGAGTTTAACAAATGAAAACATTGAAAATGGAAACTTGGCACCCTTTTTATTTTTCATTCTCTTTTATTTTTGTTTGGTTTAATTAAACAAGGATGCCCCGAGTTAGTTTTATTTTTGTTTTAGTTTCTTAGTTCCCTTGCTGTTTTTTTTTTAAAGTTATTTGTTTAATTAAATGGTTTGGTTTGGCGGAGGCTTCTTGACTGGAGAGAAAGAACTAGATTTTTTTTTTTTGTCTAAATCCACTCTCTGGAGAAAGAAGAAAATCACTTGGGATGGTATGTTTATTTTATTTTTTCCTTTTTACATTCTTGTGTTTTGTAAATGATAATTATCAGTTTAGGATTTTATAGTATTTTGTTGTTCTTTATTTCAGTTAGTTCACAAGTAGAAAAAATTGCACGAGTTACATACATATGTACACCTCAATTGGGTCCTGTAAAATCTGAAACATGAATTCCCTTTAATTATGGTCTTGAAAAAATTTCGTTTCCAAAGATTTGGAAGGATGGTTATTTATGTAACAAATATTGATGCGGTTAAAAAAAAAAATCCAGTCATCTGCAAATTGACAATAATGTCTGGCTTAGACAACTGAACTGGGCCCAGCAACATTAAAATGATGCCTGGTTTTTGTTTTAAAAGAGCGGGTCATAAAGACTGATAATGCATTTGAATCAAATTGTAACTATGAGGCAGTTGATCATCAGGGGCGCTTGGGAGATGGTGAGTGTTTGAGATGCTGCAGGTCCAATTTTCTGGAGTTCTCCAACCTTTTTTTTTTTTTTGGTTTTTTTTTGCTATGTAATTGCTTTGGATTTGAGGAGGCTAATGGATATTTTTGTAGGTAACTTTGGATTGTATGATTCTACAAGAGACGGGTAATTGGTACCATTGTATCATTTGTTTGTCCCAAAAAAAATGTTTTGAGAAAATAATATATGTGCTTTACATGTATGTGAACATTTATACAATGCTTTACATGTACTGCTTATTATTTGCTCAAAACTCTAGCTTCAACCAATACATCTTTTTATTTTATTTTAGATAGGATACAGTTTCATTCTGGAACAGTACAACATTCTTATGCATGTTTGGCATCACAGTATGTACTGCAATTATTGTTTGGTGACTTGCATGTTTTATAAAAGAAAAACTCAAACTTAAACATCAGGGACCAAATGGAAAACTCAAACATACATCAGGGACCAAGATGAGAAATTCATGTAACTTTTAAGGATTGTGAATGCAGTGTACGTAAGAACATTTTGTAGTTCCTCTGCGTGGATCCAGGATTTTCGTCGGCAAGAGCGGGGGATTGTCTAAAAAAAAATATCGAATTGAGTTTAAATAGTTTATCGGATTTAAATCTATTAACTAATTGGGTACTCGATAAAAAAAAAATGCTTTGATTTAATTTTCCAATGTCTTGACTTATCATTTCTGATGCTTTAATTTATAATTCTAATTACCAATAATAATTTAAGAAATTTATTTTGATTTTAACATTAAATTTAACTCGAATTACAAATCAAACCTCCAGAGGGGGGAAACTACTAGTGTGTTGCTTTGACCTTCAATCAGAGTGTTGTATAGGGTTACAACTATCATCTTTTCTTGCCATTTGGAGACAATACTAGAGTGTCGCAAAGACCTTCAATTAGAGTGTTGTATTAGGGTTATAACGACTCTCTTCTCATGCCATATAAAAACACTACTAGAGTGTTACAAAGACCTTCAACTTGAGTGTTGTACTAGAGTTGCAACCATCATTTTCTCTTGCCATATGAAAATACTAATAGAGTGCTACAAAAATTCTTTAATTGGAGTGTGTTGTACTAGGATTGCAAGTACTTCTCTTACCATATGAAAAACAATATTAGAGTACTACAAACACCTTCAATTGAAATGTTGTATTTGGGTTGTAAATTCTCTATTATCTTGCAATCTGGAGAACTATTAGAGTGCTCCAATCATCTTCAATTCTAGTGTTGTATTAGGGTGGTAAATGTCATATTATCTTACTATATTGAGATACTACAAGAGTGCTCCAAAACACCTTCAAATGGAGTGTTATATTATTAGGGTTGTCAATGCCATATCATATTGCCATATACAGATACTACTAAAGTGCTCCAAACACCTTTAATTAGAGTGTTGTATTTGGATTGTAAATGTCCTATTATATTGCCATTAAACGACATTACTAGAGTGCTTCCAACTCATTCAATTGGAGTGTGGTACTACGGTTGTCAATGCCATATCATATTGCCATATACAGATACTACTAAAGTGCTCCAAACACCTTTAATTAGAGTGTTGTATTTGGATTGTAAATGTCCTATTATATTGCCATTAAGCGACATTACTAGAGTGCTTCCAACTCATTCAATTGGAGTGTGGTACTACGGTTGTAAATGCTCTATTATCTTGCCATATAGAGACATTACTAGAGTGCCAGAAACATCTTCAATTGGAGTATTGTATTACGATTATAAATGCCATATTATCTTGCCATCTGGAGGCACTACTATAGTGCTTCAAACACCTTCAATTTGAGTGTTGTATTAGTGTTGTACATGCCATATTATCTTGCCATATAGAAACACTACTAGAGTGCCCTAAACACTTTCAATTGGAGTGTTATATTAGGGTTGTAAATATCCTATTATCTTGTCATTTAAAGACACTACTAGAGTGCTATAAACACCATCAATTGGAGTATTGTATTAGGGTTGTAAATACCATATTATCATGCCATCTGGAGACACCACTATAATGGTCCAAACACTTTCAATTGGAGTGTTGTACTAGGGTTGTAAATGCCTTATTATCTTGACGTATAGAGACACTACAAGAATGCTCCAAATACTTTCAACTGGAGTGTTGTATTAGGGTTGTAAATGCCATATTATCTTGCCATATAGAGACACTACTAGAGTGCTGCAAAAACTTTCAATTAGAGTCTTGTATTAGGGTTGCAACTACCCTCTTATATTGCTATATAGAGACATGACTAGAGTGCTCCAAACACCTTCATTTTGAGTGTTGTATTGATAAGCCAAAATGATATATGTTGAAACCTAGGGTTTGTTGTGTAAATTAAGCTGAGTTTTGTTGAAATTAGAATTTAATTAGGTTAGAAATGTTTAAAAGTTCAAGTTACTGCCCTAGCTGTGTTTATTTTGTAGGCAATCAAGTGTTTGGAGCTTAACGGAGGAAGACGAGCTATTTGGAGCAAGAAAGCACGAAGTCCGGCGAATTTTCACTTTTATTGCGGGCCGCAACCAACTAGTCAGAACAGATTTGCAGAACAGAAAAATTTGTATTATTATTGCGGCCCGCAATGGAGGTTATTGCGGCCCGCAATAAACAGTTCCAGAGCGAGATTTTTGCTATTATTAGTTATTTTTATTTCTGGAAAGGAAATAACTGTTTTAGGGACGAATTTTAGACATTAGAAAGAGAGAAAAGCACAGGAGAAAAAGGAGAGACAAAAAGAGAGAGAAGAAGATAGCGAATTCTTCGAGCGGTTACATTGATTTCTTTCTTTTAGAACTCTTTTACTTGTTATTTCTCTTGTGTGCTTCAGCCATGATTGGCTAAGGTTATTTCTAAGGTTGATTAGGGTTAGAACTTGAAACTTATGTCATGGATTAGTTGATTTTATATTATATTTACTTGTTCCTTAGTATGATCTTTTCTTTATATTATTTGGTTGTGATGACTTAATTGAAATTGCATGAAACCCTAGGATTCGGTATTTACAATTGAGAAATTGAATATTTAGTCCTGACCATAAAGAAGAGGGTATTTGATAGGCTAAGTACCGAGGGACGACGCTTGTCTTATACGGGCTTAACCCGATAGGTTAGAAAATTGTACCAAGTACCGAGAGGTGACGAATAGCTTTCTATACCAATTGGGACAGTTAAAAGACTTAATAACCTTGGATTAGTGTAACCAAGTACCGAGAGGTGACATTTATACTAATTTAAAGACGGTATTAACATAGAAATATCACTTTATACCGATAACATTAGACTGTGCCTTCATAATTATAAGAACAACCTTAATAAATCAATTAATCGTGACATTAGTGGATAGGAACCCTAAGAGACCCTAATTTATCATTCTTGCTTTAAAACCACATTTAGACCTAGAATTTAGTTAATTAAATTTGAACACCGACAAACCAAACCATCATAAAAACAAACAAATTTCTTTTATTTCCTTTTACTTAATTAAATTAGTTAGGTTAGGTTTAATATTCCGAATTGTCCCCGTGGAGACGATCCCTGAGTACTACTTGACAAGGTTGTACACTTGCAACCAAATTGAGGGTAAATTAGAATTTATTACTTGTGTAGTAATAATTCACATCATGTATTACGGTTGTAAATGTGCTATTATCTTGCCATCAGGAGACACTAATAAAGTGCACCAAACATTTTCTATAGGAGTGTTATATTTGGGTTGTAAATTGTTGAAATTCAGCACCAAACTAAAAGGCCAAGCCCAATTTAGTAATTAAATCAAGAATATTAGTTAGCACCAAAGAGGCCCAAGCCCAATTAGATAATTACAAGATTGATCTAGAAACTACTAAATAAAATATCTTGTAGTGTAAGATGTAGGAAAATCTAGAAAAACCCATAAATATCTTAAGTCTAGATGTTTCTTTAGCTCTCATGGAGCAAGTATAAATAGGGTGCTTTGCTCCTCATTTTCACCATCCAAACAAGAAAGCAATCTTGGATCATATAAGTAGTATAGTGTTGTAGTAGTTTGGAGGTGTAGGATAATATAAGTAGTAGAGAGTGTAATCTTGGAGGTTAGATTTTTAAGTAGTAGAGTTGTAAGAATATCTTGAGAGAGTAATCAAATTAGTTTCAATATAGTGTCCCTACTCAACATAAATGCTCTATTATCTTGCCATATAGAGACACTACTAGAGCGCTCCAAACACCTTCAATTGGAGTGTTGTATTAGGGTTGTAAGTGCCCTATTATCTTGCCATTTGGAGACACTACTAGAGTGTCTCAAACACCTTTCATTGTTGTCTTATATTAGGGTAGTAAATTCCCTATTATCTTGCTATATAGAGACACTACAATAGTGCTCCAAGCACCTTCAACTGGAGTGTTGTATTAGGGTTGTAAATGTCCTATTTTCTTGTAATATAGAGACACTAGTAGAGCGCTCCAAACATCTTCAATTGGATTTTTGTATTAGGGTTGTAAATGCTCTATAATCTTGCCATCTGGAGACACTACTAGTGTGCTGCAGTCACATTCTATTAGAGTGTTGTATTATGGTTGTAAATGTCATATTATCTTGCCATATAGAGATACTACATGTGTGCTCCAAACACCTTCAATTGGAGTGTTGAGTTAGGGTTGTAAATGCCATATTTTTCTTACCATCGGGAGACACTACTAGAGTGCTCCAAACTTCTTCAATTTGAGTGTTGTATTAGGGTTGTAAATGCCCTACGATATGGCCATACAGAGACATTAATATTGTTCCCCAAACACTATCAATTGGAGTGTTGTATTAGGGTTGTAAATCTCATATTATTGTGCCATATATTTACACTACAGGAGTGCTGCAAACACCTATAATTGGAGTGTTGAATTTGACTTGTAAATGCCACATTATCTTGAAATCTGGAGACACAACTAGAGTGCACTAAACACTTTCAATTGGAGTTTTGTATTAGGGTTGTAAATGCCTTATTATCTTACGATCTAGAAACACTACTAGAGTGATCCAAACGCATTCTATTGGAGTATTATTGTATTATAGTTTTAAATTAACTATTATCTTGCCTTACAGTGACACTACAGGGGTGTTGTAAACACCTTCAATTGGAGTGTTGAATTAGGGCTAGAAATGCCCAATTATCTTGCAATCTAGAGACACTACTAAATTACTTCAAACACCTTCAATTGGAGCGTTGTATTAGGGTTGTAAATGCCCTATTATCTTGCCATATAGAGACACTACTAGAGTGCTGCAAAGACTTTCAATTGGAGTATTGTATTAGGGTTGCAACTACCCTCTTATATTGCTAGAGTGCTCCAAACACCCTCAATTTGAGTGTTGTATTATGGTTGTAAATGTGCTATTATTATCTTTCAATCAGGAGACACTAATAGAGTGCACCAAACACGATTAATTAGAGTGTTGTATTACGGTTGTAAATGCCCTACTATCTTACCATCTGGAGACACTACTAGAGTGTTGCAAACACATTCAATTGGAGTGTTGAATTTGAGTTATAAATTCTCTATTATCTTGCAATCGAGACACACGACTACAATGCTCGAAACACCTACAATTCGAGTATTGTATTAGGGTTGCAACTACCCTTCTCTCTTGCCATATAGAGACATTACTAGAGTGCTCTAAATAGCTTCAATATGAGTGTTTTATTAGGGTTGTAATTGCGCTATTATCATGCCATATAGTGACACTACTAGAGTTACCCAAACACCTACATTTGGAGTGTTGTATTAGGGTTGTAAATGCCCTATTATCTTTCCATATAGAGACACTACTAGAGTGCTCCAAACACCATGAATTGGAGTGTTGTATTATGGTTGTAAATGCACAATTTTCTTGCAATCTGGAGACACTACTTGAGTGCTCCAAACACCGTTAATTGGTGTGTTGTACTAGGGTTAAAAATACCCTACTATATTGCTATATAGAGACACTACTAAAGCGCCCCAAAGACTTTCAATTGACGGTGTCTCTATATAATACTTTTGCTGGGCGTTTGATAGGTTATTCCCGACAATATACTACGTGATAGGATTGTGCACTTGCAATCTGACTCAAAAGTGTATTTAAGGTTTAAAAGGTACAGTTCACTGTACTAAAACTTTGTAGCATACTTTTGTGTGAACAGATACTACTAGAGTGCTGCAAACACCATCTATTAGAAGAGTGTTGTATTATGGTTGTAAATGTCCTATTATCTTACCATATAGAGACACTATAAGAGTGCCCCAAACACGATCAATTGGAGTGTTGTATTACGGTTGCAAATGTCCTATTATCTTGTCATCTGAAAACACTACTAGAGTTCTACAAACACTTTCAAATGGAGTGTTGAATTTGAGTTGTAAATTCCCTATTATCTTGCAATCTAGAGACACTACAAGAGTGCTAGAAACACCTTTAATTCGAGTGTTGTATTAGGGTTGTAACTACCCTTTTCTCTTGCCATATAAAGACATTACTAAAGTGCTCCAAACACTTTTAATTGGAGTGTTGTATTAGGGTTGTAAATGCGTTATGATCTTTCCATATAGCGACACTACTATAGTTACCCAAACACTTACAATTAGTGTGTTGTATTAGGGTTGTAAATGCCATATTATCTTACCATGTAGAGACACTACAAGAGTGCTACAAACACCTTGAATTTGAGTGTTGTATTAGGGTTGTAAATGCCCAATTTTTCTGCAATCTAGGACACTACTAGAGTGCTCCAAATACCTTCAATAGGAGGGTTATAAATACCCTATTACCTTGCTATATAAAGATACTACTAGAGCACTCCAAACACCTTCAATTGGAGTGTTGTATTACGGTTGTAAATGCCCTATTACCCTTCTATATAGAGACACCACTATAGTACTCCAAACAACTTGAATTGGAGTGTTGTAATAGTGTAAATGCCATATTATCTTGCTATATAGAGACACTACTAAAGCGCTCCAAATATCTTCAATTGGAGTTTTGTATTAGGGTTGGAAATGCCTTATTATCTTACGATCTGGAGACACTACTAGAGTGCTCCAAACACCTTCTATTTGAGTGTTGTACAATAGTTGTAAATGCCCTATTATTTTGTCATATAGTGACACTACAGGGGTGCGGCAAACACCATCAATTGGAGTGTTGAATTAGGGTTAGAAATGCCCTATTATCTTGCAATCTGTAGACACTACTAGAATGCTACAGACACCTTCAATTAGAGTGTTGTATTAGGGTTGTAAATGCCCTATTATCTTGCTATATAGAGACACTACTAGAGCGCTCTAAACACCTTTAATTGAAGTGTTGTATTAGGGTTGTAAATACCGTATTATCTTCCCATTTGGAGACACAAATAGAGTGCTGTAAACACCTTCTATTAGAGTGTTGTATTATGGTTGTAAATGCCCTATTATCTTGCCATATAGAGGCACTATAGGCCTGCTCCAAACACCTTCAATTGGAGTGTTGAATTAGGGTTAAAAATGCCCTATTATCTTATACTCTGGAGACACTACTAGAGCGCTCCAAGCACCTTCAATTGTGTTCTATTAGGGTTGTAAATGTCCTATTATCTTCCCGTCTGGAAACACTACTAGAGTGCTGCAAACACCTTCTATTAGAGTGTTATATTATGGTTGTAAATGCCCTATTATCTTGCCATATAGAGACATTACAAGAGTGCCCCGAACACGATCAATTGGAGTTTTGTATTACGATTGTAAATGACATATTATCTTACCATCTGGAGACACTACTAGAGTGTTGGAAACACCTGCAATTGGGGTGTTTAATTTGAGTTGTAAATGCCCTATTATCTTGTAATATGAAGACACTATTAGAGCGCTTGAAACACCTTTAATTGGAGTGTTGTATATGGTTGTAAATGCCCTATTATCTTACCGTATAGAGACACTACAAGAGTGCCCCAAACACGATCAATTGGAGTGTTGTATTACAGTTGTAAATGCCCTACTATCTTACCATCAAGAGACACTACTAGAGTGCTACAAACACCTTCAATTGGAGTGTTGAATTTGAGTTGTAAATTTCCTATTATCTTGCAATATAGAGACAGTACTGCAGCGCTCGAAACACATTCAATTCGAGTGTTGTATTAGGGTTGCAACTACTCTTTTCTCTTTCCATATAGGGACCTTATTAGAGTCCTCCAAACTGCTTCAATTGGATTGTTGTATTAGGGTTGTAAATGCCCTACTATCTTTCCAAATAGAGACACTACTAGAGTGCTCCGAACACAATGAATTGGGGTGTTGTATGAGGGTTGAAAATGCCCAATTTTCTTGCAATCTGGACACACTACTAGAGTCCTCCAAACACCATCAATTGGAGTGTTGTACTAGGGTTACTACATTATCTTGCTATATAGAGACAGTACTAGAGCGCCCCAAACGCCTTCAATTGGAGTGTTGTATTACGGTTGTAAATGTCTTATTATCTAGCTATATAGAGATGCTACTAGAGTGCTCCAAACACCTTCAATTCGAGTGTTGCATTAGGATTGTAAATGCCCTGTTATCTTGCCATTTAGAGACACTACTAGAGTGCCCCAAACACCTTTTATTGGAGTATTGTATTATAGTTGTAAATAGCCTATTATCTTGTCATAGAGTGACACTACAGGGGTGCTCCAAACACCTTCGATTGGAGTGTTCAATTAGGGCTGGAAATGCCTTATTATCTTGTAATCTGGAGACACTTCTAGAGCGCTCCAAACACCTTCAATTTGAGTATTGTATTAGGATTGGAAATGCCCTATTGTATTCCCATATGGAGACACTACTAGAGTGCTGCAAACACCTTCTATTAAAGTGTTGTATTTTGGTTCTAAATGCCCTATTATCTTTCCATATAGAGACACTACAAGAGTGCGCTGAACACGATCAATTGGAGTGTTATATTAGGGTTGTAAATACCCTATTATCTTGGTATCTAGAGACTACTAGAGTGCTGCAAACACGTTTTGTTAGAGTGTTGTATTATGGTTGTAAATGCCTTATTATCTTGCCATATAGAGACATTACTAGAGTGCCCCAAACACCATCAATTGGATTGTTGTATTAGAGTTGTAAATGCCCTATTATCTTGTCATATGGAGACACTACTAGAATGCTACAAACACCTGCAATTGGAGTGTTTAATTTGAGTTGTAAATGCCCTATTATCTTGTAATTTGGAGACACTATTAGAGCTCTCGAAACACCTTCAATTGGAGTGTTGTATTATGGTTGGGAATGCCCTATTATCTTGCCATATAGAGACAGTACTAGAGTGCCCCAAACACCATCAATTGGAGTGTTGTATTAGGGTTGTTAATGCGTTGTTATCTTGCCATATAGATACACTACTAGAGTGCCCCAAAGTCCATCAATTGGAGCGTTACACTAGGGTTGTTAATGCGCTGTTATCTTGCCATATAGATACAATACTAGAGTTATCAAAATACCTACAATGAGAGTATTGTATTAGGGTTGTAAATGCCCTATTATCTTGCCATATAGAGACATTACTAGAGTGCTCCAAACACTATGAATTGGAGTGTTGTATTAGGGTTGTAAATGCCATATTATATTACCATATCGAGACACTACAAGTGTGCCCCAAACACGATCAATTGGAATGTTGTAAATATCTTATTATCTTGCCATCTGGAGACACTACTAGAGTGATGCAAACTAGAGGTACTACTTTTATTCGATTAACCATATCCGATCTAGAACCAAACCGGATTCAATTTGGAACTGACCCGGATCTGATTAATTTGGATAAGATATGGTTACAAAATTAATAATTTAATATTTGACTCGGATCTGAACTGGAACCGATACTATAATGGGTAGGATATGGATTTCATTTAATTATCCGACCCATAACCGAACTCGACCCGATACCTGACCCGATACCCATATAAATACACGATAAAACATATATTTGTTCGCACAAAAGTATGCTACAAAGTCTCAGGTATAGCTAGCTGTACCAGTTTAAACCTTGAATCAACTCTCGTCTAAGATTGCAAGTGCACAATCCTATTCGTGTAGATAAGGTATCGATCCTCAGGGACGGTATAATTCGACTCTAAATTCCTACTAATTTGAGTTAGGTACTAGAAGTGTAAAAAGTTGGGTTTGGTTTGTTTATATTTCCTAATTTCAAGTAACGATTCAATTAACAGTAAATGAAAGCAATTAAAGGTTTTGGTTTTGAACAATGGTAAAAGGCGTTCCCAGGGTTTCAGGTTTTCATCCCAAACTTTGCCCTCTCTGGACTTATCATCCGACTCGCATCATCTCTGATGAGGGTCGCATTGCCCTCGAGCTGAGCTGACATGTGTTTGTATCTAAGTTGATTTCTTGTGCGAGGCTTCAACCTATAGCTCTCACCTACTGGTATCTAACCTAAATTGATTGTCTGGTTTACTAGAGGTATCCACAACCTTTCGATTAATGGAAACTTCACCTCTCGATTACTATTGATCTTAGATCTACCTCAAGTGCTCAATCACAATTGCAAGAAACATCAAGGTCAAATTACTAGAAGAGATGCTATAGACATCTAACAGTAGACAATCAAGAATCAATAAAGCAATCAAAATCAAGCAATTAAATGAATACTCAAACAAAGAATCACACAAGTTCAAACTTAGATCAAAACAACATGCAATTCAAAGACAAAGTTTAGAGACTACATCCTAACCCTAGGAACTAAAGTTCTACTCAAACATGGTAAAAGAAAGCATAAAAGAAGGAGAGAATAAGCAGATCATGATGAAGCTCGAGGATCCAAGGTGGATTGGAGAGGATCTTGCAATCTTCTCTTCTTCTCCAAGTGATCCTCTTCTTCTCCAAGAAATCTCTAATCTCTCTCTTTCCTCTTGATCTACTCTCAAAGTGATATGGAATGTAAAGGGGGAAAAAGCTCCCAAAATTCTGGCACAGAACCTCCTTTTATAGGCAACGGATCTGACTTGGGGCTTATCGGGTTCAATTTGAATTGGGCGGCAACTTGTAATAGGTCTAATAAAGTGATATCAATATTCATAACTATTAATATATATAAATACAATTTTGCATATTAATTTTTGCATAAGCCGTGGTGAGTCCAGTGCTTTTTTGAATGTGAAAAAATAGAATGCAATCACATATTCACTATGTTTATAGAGTAGAACTAGGGTGCTCTTAAGCTTACCAAAGTTTTGGTGAGCTTAACTCTAAAACTCATCAAATCGATTTTAAATGACGAATCCGAACCGTTGAAACCCGCGTACCTTACGTGTGATGCATCTACATGTGAAATTTTTTAAACATTCAAATTAATTTAGTATAAAGTCAAGCAGTCAAAATTAGAAGGTTAATAAATTAATTTTAGTGCATTCATTTTTTGAACATTTTTTACCGCTTGACTTTATACTAAATTAATTCAAATGTTTAAAAATTTCACATGTAGATGCATCACACATAAGGTAGGCGAGTTTCAACAATTTGGATTCATCATTTAAAATCGATTTGATGAGTTTTAGAGTTAAGTTCACCAAAACTTTGGTAAGCAGCACCCTAGTTCTACTCATGTTTATATATGGATGCTAAATTTATTCCTTCCATAACAGTCGCATCAATTTTTAAATAAAATTTATTACTATGAATATATCCTTCAATATTTGCTTTGATATCCTCTCCATAATAATGAAAATTTATTCCTCTCATTGATATGTCATTTCTATAAATTATTAGTATTCCATTCATAGATTTTTTAAACAATAGAAAATGAAATCGTCATCTTCAATATTTTACTTTCTAAAAATTATATCTCTTCTTCAATATTTTTATTTTCAAAAGTTATTTTCTCTCCATCCTCCTGATTTTTTGTGACATATACCCACTCCGGATCTAGAACCCCCCCATATCCGAACTGGACCCGATAATCTATAAACAAGTTATGGGTATCTATCTACCCGAAACTAAAAGAGTAGACCCGAAATATCTACGGGTAGATAGGTATCTGGATCCGGACCCAACCTGATTTAAAACAAATAAGTATATGGATCAAAATTCGAACCCGAACACATTTAAGATACGGATTCAAATATAATAGTATCCAGACCCGACCCGACACGATAGCATCCCTACTTCAACCACCTTCAATTGGTGTGTTTAATTTGAGTTGTAAATGCCCTATTATCTTGCAATCTGGAGACACTATTAGAGCGCTCGAAACACCTTCAATTAGAGAGTTGTATTATGGTTGTGAATGCCCTATTATCTTGCCATATAGAGACACTACTAGAGTGCTTGACACCTCGCATATTTAGCCTATATTTGACTTGACTTCGTACCAAATTCACGTTATAAATTGTCAAAATCACGTGCATTTCATTGATATATCCTTAGAATTTGGTACTGCTAAGAGTTTGTTTGTTTTCTGCAGGATTGGAGCAAAATACACGAAGAAACGGCGTTTTTGGACTCTCTGGTATGGCCCTTACCAGGCTTGGTACGGCCCTCACCAGACTTGGTACGGCCCTTACCAGATTTGGTACGACCCTTACCAGGCTTAGCAGATCCAGCCTGCCTTCCATCTTGTACGGCCTAGCCGTACCACTTTGGTACGGGCCATACATAGATGCCGCCTGATAGAACTCAAATCTTGGCAGAGGCTATTTAAAGCGAGGGATCTCTCCATTTTCGGGATATACACATTTCATTCCAGATTGAGAACTGAGAGAAAGAGAGAAAGAGAGCAAAGGAGCAAGGAGAGAAGAAGAAGAAAGAGGAAGAGGCAAAAATCGACGGATCAACCTTTTCTCCACATCCGATCTTCGATCTAGTTCTATCATGCCTCTCTTTATCTCTTTACTTGTATTTCTGGACAGATCCATGACTTGTGAGTAGTAGATCATTGTTTCTAGGGTTTGTAGATGGATTTTCTTGATTTGTGTTGCTTTTCTTGATTTGGATCTTGTATGAACTCTTTTGATTGAATTGATTGTGTATTTGCTTGTCTTGATTGCTTTGTCTTTCTGTAATTGCATATGGTGTGCCTATAGTGGTAGATCAACCCTAACAAGGTCATGTGACCATTGCCTTCTCTCAACCAAACCAATCCCTTTAGGTTGACTTGTTCGAATTGAAACCGAAAGGTTGAATTCTCCCCTAATTGACAGATTAGAGGATACCTTAGATCTCCCATCAATCAACTAGAGGATCTGGACCAAAACACGAGAGTTGAGGTTTAGAAACCCTAGAAGGTGAAGAATTGACTCCAAAACCTAGATCTTGAACCAACAAACGAGAGTTGAGGTTTAGGAACCTTAGGTATGGTCAATTGAACCTTTCTGAAGATTTAATACGAGGTACCAGCAAGAAATGCATCAACTCAAACTTGTAAGCTCTGTACTGGTACATCAGTACGGGTCTTACAAGAGTGGTGCGGCCTACCCGTACCAAGCCCCACTCGGCTTGGTCGGACTAGGTTGGTGCGGCCTAGCCGTACCAACTTGGTAAGACCCATACCACTAGAGGCAAATCAGAGATGAAGTCTGAAACCCTTGAAACATCTTTTATCCCAAATCAAAACACAGTTTATACCTTTCCTTGCACATTTACTATTATGTTACATTGTTTGATTGCTTGAGTTGATTCTTTAGGAAAACTAAGTACCAAAACTCCCTCTTTCTCACTTCTAGTCTTTAGTCGAGATAAGTAAATATCTAGATAAAGGAACCGTCCCTGTGGATCGATACCCAATTATACTCCTCGATAGAGTTGTGCACTTGCAACTCTAATCGGAAGGTGTAACCGCGGTTTTAAAAGGTACGCTCCCAAGCGTACCGAAACTTGCGTTGCGCTTTCACGCGAATAGTGCCCAAAAAACCATCAATTGGAGTGTTGTATTAGGGTTGTTAATGCGCTGTTATCTTGCCATATAGATACACTACTAGAGTGCCCGAAACACCATCAATTGGAGTGTTGTATTAGGGCTGTTAATACGCTATTATCTTGCCATATAGATACACTACTAGAGTGCCCCAAACACCATCAATTGGAGTGTTGTATTAGGGTTGTTAATGTGCTGTTATCTTGCCATATAGATACAATACTAGAGTTATCCAAACACCTACAATGAGAGTATTGTATTAGGGTTGTAAATACCCTATTATCTTGCCATATAGACACTACTAGAGTGCTCCAAACACTATGAATTGGAGTGTTGTATTAGGGTTGTAAATGCTCTATTATCTACCCATCTGGAGACTCTGCTAGAGTGCTGGAAACACCTTATATTAGAGTGTTGTATTATGGTTATAAATGCTCCCTTATCTTACCATATCGAGACACTACAAGTATGCCCCAAACACAATTAATTGGAATATTGTATTACAGTTATAAATGCCCTATTACCTTGCCATCTGGAGGCACTACTAGAGTGCTGCAAACACCTTCAATTGAAGTGTTTAATTTGAGTTGTAAATGCCCTATTATCTTGTAATCTAGAGACACTATTAGAGCGCTCAGAACACTTTGAATTGGAGTGTTTTATTATGGTTGTAAATGCCCTATTATCTTGCCATATAGAGACGCTACAAGTGTACCCCAAACATGATCAATTGGAGTGTTGTATTAGGGTTGTAAATGTCCTATTATCTTCCAATCTAGAGACACTACTAGAGTGCTATAAACACCTTGAATTGGAGTGTTGTATTAGGGTCTTACATGTCCAATTTTCTAGCAAACTGGGACACTACTAGAGTGCTCCAAACACCTTCAATAGGAGGGTTGTAAATATCCTATTACCTTGTTGTATAGAGACACTACTAGAGTGCTGCAAACACCATCTATTAGAGTTTTGTATTATGGTTGTAAATGCCCTATTATCTTGCCATATAGAGACACTACAAGAGTGCCCCAAACGTAATCAATTGAAGTGTTGTATTACGGTTGCAAATGTCCTATTATCTTGCTATATAGAGACACTACTAGAGTGCGGCAAACACCTGCAAATGGAGTGTTGAACTTGAGTTTTGAATTCCCTATTATCTTGCAATCTAGAGATACTACAAGAGAGGTCAAAACACCTTGAATTGGAGTGATGTATTGGGCTTGCAACTACCATAATATCTTGCCATATAGAGACATTACTAGAGTGCTCCATACACTTTCGATTGGAGTGTTGTATTAGGGTTGTAAATACGCTATTATCTTACCATATAGCGACACTACTATAGTTACCCAAACACGTCCAATTGGTTTGTTGTATTAGGGTTGTAAATACCCTATTATCGTGCCATATAGAGACACTACTAGAATGCTACAAACACCTTGAATTGGAGTGTTTTATTAGTGACGTAAATGCCCAATTTTCTTGCAATCTGGGACACTACTAGAGTGCTCCAAATACCTTCAATGTGAGTGTTGTATTAGGGTTGTAAATACCCTATTATCTTGCTATATAGAGACACTAATAGAGTGCGCCAAACACCTTCAATTGGAGTGTTGTATTAGGGTTCTAAATACCATATTATCTTGCTATATAAAGACACTACCAAAGCACTCCAAATATCTTCAATTGAAGTTTTGTATTAGGGTTGGAAATACCTTACTATCTTGCGATTTGAAGACACTACTAGAGTGCTCCAAACACCTTCTATTGGAGT
Source organism: Carex pumila (assembly GCA_033356055.1). NCBI lineage: Eukaryota > Viridiplantae > Streptophyta > Magnoliopsida > Poales > Cyperaceae > Carex > Carex pumila. The sequence continues at coordinate 47,652 of JARJHM010000613.1, forward strand.
ATTGTATTATAGTTATAAATGCCTTATTATCTTGTCATATAGTGACACTATAGGGGTGCTGCAAACACCATCAATTAGTGTGTTGAATTAGGATTCAAAATACCTTAATCTTGCAATCTGGAGACACTACTAGAATACTTCAGACACCTTCATTTGGAGTGTTGTATTAGGATTGTAAATGCCTATTATCTTGCTATATAGAGACACTACTAGAGCGCTCTAAACACCTTCAATTGGAGTGTAGTATTAGGGTTGCAAATACCCTATTATCTTCCTATTTGGAGACACAACTAGTGTGCTGTAAAGACCTTCTATTAGACTATTGTATTATGGTTGTAAATGTGCTATTATCTTGCCATATAGATACACTACAAGAATGCCTCAAACATGATCAATTGGTGTTGTATTACGGTTGTAAATGCCCAACTATCTTACCATCTAGAGACACTACTAGAGTGATGCAAACACCTTCTATTGAAGTGTTTAATTTGAGTTGTAAATTTCCTCTTATCATGCAATATAAAGACACTACTGGAGCGCTCGAAACACCTTCAATTTTAGTGTTGTATTAGGATTACAACTACCATTTTCTCTTGCCATATAGGGACATTACTAGAGTGCTCCAAACAGCTTCCATTGGAGTGTTGTATTATCTTGCAATCTAGAGACACTAATAGAGTGCTCGAAACACCTTCAATTAGAGTGTTGTATTATGGTTGTGAATGCCCTATTATCTTGCTATATAGAGACATTACTAGAGTGCCCCAAACACCATCAATTGGAGTGTATTAGGCTTGTTAATGCGCTATTATCTTGTCATATAGAGACACTACTAGAGTGCCCCAAACACCATCAAATGGAGTGTGGTATTAGGGTTGTTAATGCACTATTATCTTGCCATATAGATACACTACTAGAGTTATCCAAACACCTACGATGAGAGTGTGGTATTAGGGTTGTAAATGCCTTTTTTTCTTGCCATATAGAGACACTACTAGAGTGCTCCAAAATCTATGAATTGGACGGTTGTATTAGGGTTATAAATGCCCTATTGTCTACCCATATGGAGACTTTACTAAAGTGCTGCAAACACCTTCTATTAGAGTGTTGTATTATGGTTGTAAATGCCCTATTATTTGCCATATAAAGACACTACAACTGATGGTGTCTCTATAATTTGGCAAGATAATAGGGTATTTACAACTGTAATACAACACTATGAATTGGAGTGTTGTATTAGGGTCGTAAATGCCTTATTATCTAACCATATGGAGACTCTACTAGAGTGTTGCAAACGCCTTCTATTAGAGTGTTGTATTATAGATGTAAATACCAAATTATCTTTCCATAGAGAGACACTACAAGAGTGCCCCGAACACGATCTATTGGAGTGTTGTATTACAGTTGTAAATACCCTATTATCTTGCCATCTAGAGACACTACTAGAGTGCTTGAAACACGTTCTGTTAGAGTGATAAGACAAAATTATATATGTTGAAAACTAGGGTTGGAAATGAAAAATAAGCCAAGTTTTGATTAAATTAGGTTTAGTTAGGTAAAATTATCCAAAAGTTCCCTAGTTATATTTGTTTTACAGGTAATCGGGTATTTGGAGTTTAATGGAGCAAAAACAGGCGATTTCCAGCAAGTTAAGGTGAAGAAATGAACCACTGCATAACCATTGCGGGCCCGTAGCCCAAATCTTGCGGTTGCAATCATCCTTCCGATTTCTGCGCAACATGATATTTTTCCACACCTTGCGGCCCGTAATGGAGTCGGTTCAGAGCCTGTTTTAGATAATTTTAGTTGGTTTTTGGGATTTTGGAGGGGGATATAAAAGGAATGTTGGAGAACAGATTAAGCACGTTTTTTAGGCAGAATTTTTCTAGTTTTAAACAAGGAAAAGCAAGGAATAACAAGAAGAGAGAAGAAGGAAGAAGAGATCATTGATCAATCGGTTTTATTATTTTATTTCTTTCCTTTGGAACTCTTTTATTCTTTTGATTTGATTTGTGTCATGATTGGCTAAGGGCTTTTCTAGGGTTGATTAGGGCTGTACTTGAAACTTTTGTTATGATTTAGTTGGTTTTATTTTATATGTTCTCGTTCTTTGTTATGATCTATTCTTTATTTTAATTGATTGTGAAGACTTAGTCGAAATCACATGAAACCCTAGAATTTGGTATTTGCAATTGAGAAATTGAATATTAGGTCCAGACCATAAGGAGTAGAGTATTTGATAGGCTAAGTACCGAGAGGTGACGCTTGTCTTATACGGGCTTTACCTAATTATTTAGATAAATTGTGCCAAGTACCGAGAGGTGAAAGATAATTTTCTAGATTAATTGGGACAGTAAGAACTTAATGACTTTAGATTAGGGTAGCCAAGTACCGAGAGGTGACGTTTATTCTAATTTAAAGATGGTATTAATATAGAGATATCCCTTTGTACCTACAACATCCAACTGTGCCTTCATAATTTAAAGAACTTTAACAAACCAATTAGTCGTAACACTAGTGGATAGGAACCCTAAGAAACCCTAATTTCTCATTCTTGTTAAAAACCTAATTTTGCTTTAAAGACTTTAGTTTAATTCATTTTAATCGAAACCAAACCACTTGAACAAACACAAAACATTTTTACTTTCTTTTACTAAATTAAATTGTTAGGTTAGAGTTAATATTCCAACTTGTCCTTGTGGAGACGATTCCTAAGTACTACTTGACCAGGTTGTACACTTGCAACCAAATTAAGTATCAACTAGGATTTATTACTTGTGTTGTAATAATTTACATCATAGAGTGTTGTACTATGGTTGTAAATGCCCTATTATCTTGCCATATAGAGACACTACTAGAGTGCCCCAAAAACCATCAATTGGAGTGTTGTATTAGGGTTGTAAATGCCCTATTATCTTGCCATCTGGAAACACCACTAGAATGCTGCAAACACCTGCAATTGGCATGTTTAATTTGAGTTGTAAACACCCTATTATCTTGCCATCTGGAGACACTACTAGAATGCTACAAACAACTGCAATTGGAGTGTTGAATTTGAGTTGTAAATGCACTATTATCTTGCCATATAGAGACACTACTAGAATGCCCCAAACACCACCAATTGGAGTGTTATATTAGGGATGTTAATACGCTATTATCTTGCCATATATAGACACTACTAGAGTGTCCCAAACACGATTAATTGGAGTGTTGTATTAGGATTGTTAATGCCCTCTTATCTTGCCATATAGAGACACTACTAGAGTGCCCAAACACCATCAATTGGAGTGTTCTATTAGGGTTGTTAATGCGCTATTATCTTGCCATATAGATACACTACTAAAGTGCCCCAAACACCATCAATTGGAGTGTTGTATTATGGTTGTGAATGCCCTATTATCTTCCCATATAGAGACACTCTTAGAGTGCCCCAAACACCATCAATTGGAGTGTTGTATTAGGGTTGTTAATGTGCTATTATCTTGCCAGATAGAGACACTACTAGAGTGTTCCAAATACCATCAGTTGGAGTGTAGTATTAGGGTTGTTAATGTGCTATTATCTTGCCCTATATGTACACTACTAGAGTGCTCCGAACACTATGAATTGGAGTGTTGTATTAGGGTTGTAAATCCCCTATTATCTAGCCATCTGGAGACTCTACTAGAGTGCTGCAAACACCTTCTATTAAAGTGTTGTATTATAGTTGTAAATGCCCTATTATCTTGCCATATAGAGACACTACAAGAGTACCCCGAACATGATTAATTGGAGTGTTGTATTATGGTTGTGAATGCACTATGATCTTTGCCTTATAGAGACACTCCTAGAGTGCCCCCAAACACCATCAATTGGAGTGTTGTATTAGGGTTGTTAATGCGCTATTATCTTGCCATATAGAGACATTACTAGAGTGCCCCAAACACCATTAATTGGAGTGTTGTATTAGGGTTGTTCATGCGCTATTATGTTGCCATATAGATACACTACTAGAGTTATCCAAACACCTAGGATGAGAGTGTTGTATTAGGGTTGTAAATGCCCTTTTTTCTTGCCATATAGAGAGAGACACTAATAGAGGGATCCAAACACTATGAATTGGAGGGTTGTGTTAGGGTTGTAAATGCCCTATTATCTACTCATCTGGAGACTCTACTAGAGTGCTACAAACACTCCAGGAGAGCTCCGAACACGATCAATTGGAGTGTTGTATTATAGCTGTAAAGACCCTATTATTTTGCCATCTAGAGACACTACTAGAGTGCTGGAAACACATTATGTTAGAGTGTTGTATTAGGTTTGTAAATGTCCTATTATCTTGCCATCTGGAGACACTACTAGAATGCTACAAACACCTGCAATTGGAGTGTTGAATTTGAGTTATAAATGCCCTATTATTTTGCAATCTGGAGACACTATTAGAGCACTCGAAACACTTTCAATTGGAGTGTTCTATTATGGTTGTGAATGCCCTATTATCTTTCCATATAGAGACACTACTACAATGCCCCAAACACCATCAATTGGAGTGTTGTATTAGGGTTGTTAATGCGCTATGATCTTGCCATATAGAGACACTACTGGAGTGTCCCAAATACCATCAATTGGAGTGTTGTATTAGGGTTGTTATTGCGCTATTATCTTGCCATATAGATACTACTAGAGTGCTCCAAACACTATGAATTGGAGTGTTGTATTATGGTTGTACATGCCCTATTATCTAGTCATCTGGAGACTCTACTAGAGTGCTGCAAACACCTTCTATTAGAGTGTCGTATTATAGTTGTAAATGCCTTATTATTTTGCCATTTAGAGACTACAAAAGTACCCCGAACACGATTAATTGAAGTGTTGTATTACAATTGTGAATACCCTATTATCTTGCCATCTAGAGACACTACTAGAGTGCTACAAAAACACGTTCTGTTAAAGTGTTGTACTATGGTTGTAAATGCCCTATTATCTTGCCATCTGGTGACACTTTGAGAATGTTGCAAACACCTGCAATTGGTGTGTTTAATTTGAGTTTAGGGTTTAGGGTTTAGGGTTTTGTGTCCCTAGTGCCCCAAACACCAGTAATTGGAGTGTTGTATTTGGGTTGTTAATGCGCTATTATCTTGCCATATAGAGACACTACTAGAGTGTCCCAAGTACCATCAATTGGAGTGTTGTATTAGTGTTGTTAATACGCTATTATGTTGCCATATAGATACACTACTAGAGTGCTCCAAACACTATGAGTTGGAGTGTTGTATTAGGGTTGTAAATGCCCTATTATTAACCCATCTGGAGACTCTACTAGAGTGTTGCAAACACGTACTATTAGAGTGTTGTATTATGGTTGTAAATGCCCTATTATCTTGCCATATAGAGACACTACAAGAGTTCTCCGAACACGATTAATTGGAGTGTTGTATTATAGTTGTAAATACTCTATTGTCTTGGCATCTAGAGACACTACTAGAGTGCTGGAAACACGTTCTGTTAAAGTGTTGTAGTAGGGTTGTAAATGCCCTATTATCTTGCCATCTGGAGACACTACTAGAATTCTACAAACACCTGCAATTGGAGTGTTGAATTTGAGTTGTAAATGCCCTTTGATCTTGCAATCTGGAGACACTATTAGAGCGCTAGAAAGACCTTCAATTGGAGTGTTGTATTATGATTGTGAATGCCCTATTATCTTTCCATATAGAGACACTGCTACAATGCCCCAAACACCATGAATTGGAGTGTTGTATTAGGGTTCTTAATGCGCTATTATCTTGCCATATAGATGTATTGCTTGAGTTATCTAAACACCTACAATTGGAGTGTTTAATTTGAGTTTTAAATGCCCTATTATCTTGCAATCTGGAGACACTATTAGAGCGCTCGAAACACCTTCAATTGGAGTGTTGTATTATGTTTGTGAATGCCCTATTATCTTTCCATATACACTACTAGAGTGCCCCAAGCACCATCAATTGGTGTGTTGTATTTGGGTTGTTAATGCGCTATTATCTTGCCATATAGAGACACTTCTAGAGTGCCCCAAACATCATCAATTGGAGTGTTGTATTAGGGTTGTTAATGCGCTATTATCTTGCCATATGCGAATCTTATTTACGTGGAAAAATGACCAATGCGCCTTTCTCCAAAAAAGGCGAAAGGGCAAGTAACTTATTAGACCTTATGCACATAGATGTATGTGGACCTATAAGTACTTGCGTAAGAAACGGTTGTTCTTACTTTATCACGTTTACTGATGATTATAGTAGATACAGTTATGTCTACTTAATGAGACATAAGTCTGAATCATTTGACAAAGTTCAAAGAATTCAAGGCTGAAGTAGAAAATCAATTAAACAAAAGTATTAAAGCCTTACGATCAGACCGTGGAGGCGAGTACTTGAGTTTAGAATTTATAACGTACTTAAAGGAATGTGGGATAGTCTCACAACTCACGCCTCCTGGGACACAGCAATGGAACAGTGTTTCTGAGAGAAGAAATTGAACTCTACTGGACATGGTTCGATCCATGATGAGTAACGCCACTCTTCCAAAATATTTTTGGGGACACGCACTAGAAACTATAGCACGAATGATAAATATGGTTTCATCCAAGTCAGTAGAAAAGACTCCGTATGAGTTATGGTTTGGGAAAATTCCAAATATGTTTTATCTTAAAATATGGGGTTGCGAAGTATTTGTCAAACATCCGACGTCTGGCAAACTTGATCCCAAAGCTGACAAATGCTACTTCGTAGGGTATCCTAAGGAAACAAAAGGAACTTCTATTACCAGTCCGAGAACAAAATAGTTGTTGATCGTCATGGTACATTTTTGGAAAACCAATTTCTTGAAAAAAGAAGTAGTGGGAGTATTGTTATACTTGAAGAAATTCAAGATACATCACATAATATATATGAACCAGATCAGATATACCCACCACTTGATATTTTGGCTGATGAGCATCTGGAAGAACCAAATCCACAAGTAGCTGTGAAAGAGGTTCTAGTCCTGAGCTCAAGTGCTTCAACACAAGTTTAAGAAGAACTTAACCCGCATGCTGTTTTGGATGAAGTTCGACAGCCCAAAGAACAAGTGCTACGTAGGTCAATAAGGACAGTCCATGCACCTGAGAGGTACTTGGGACTGCACGAGGTTTTAGTTTTCGATAATGGAGATCCTTTAACCTATGCAGAAGCAATGGATATGCCCGACTCTGATAAATGGCTGGAGGCAATGAGATCCGAAATACAGTCCATGTATGACAACACAGTCTGAAACCTAGTTATACCACTTGATGGGGTGAAACCCACAGCTATACTCCTAGCAATTGCCGCATTTCATAATTATAAAATATGGCAGATGGATGTCAAAACCGCATTCTTAAATAAAAATTTAGAAGAGGATGTGTACATGACGCAGCCTATGGGTTTTGAAAATCCAAAGAATGATGGGAAGGTATGCAAGATTCTTAAGTCTATTTATGGACTAAAGCAAGCATCACGGAGTTGGAATCTTCGATTTGACGAAGAAGTCAAAAGGCTTGACTTCATCAGATACGAAAAAGAACCTTGTGTGTACAGAAAAACTAGTGGGAGTACCATCGCCTTTCTATGTTGGGTTTCGGTTATCACTTTTGGGGTTTCGCGGTAACCAAAACTCGTTTGGGCTTAAGGTGCGGAATGACCGTAGAACAAAAATTTCTACGGCCAATTTAAGCTCAGGATTAAACGGGGTATGTCAGGAAACTTTCCAAGGCGGTCCACCTTCAGTATTCCTTTGGCATCAAAACCCAATTTAATCATTTTACAGATCTACTCCATGATTGATTTCTAAAACTTTAATCTTCTTACCAATTAAATAGATTAATATAACATATTTATACCTTGTTTCCAAATCACAGTTGGAATGCAGACCGAGCGTGTAGAGCTACATCACGAAAGGAATTGACTCGTCTTGGAGCATCAGACGTCTGATGCCTCTATCGGTTATCCACCAGGACTAACCAGAGAGCGGTTAATTTCTTCTGCCAGAAATACCGTAAACCGCGGAATTCTGCAAAAACACTATTCACGGGGAAAAGACGAAAACCCGTAAACACGAATTTTCAGTTACTCAGTTTCATCAAATGAGCAAAACTGACATACCGCGAAATTCGATAAAACACTATTCATCGATCCCGTAAATATACTCCACAACAACCCGCAAGATTATACGTCAACTACGTATAACTTTCTTTTCTTAACCGAAACACTATGGGAGAGAAACTGAGAAAGAGAGAAAATATCGATTCGATTCTGCACGAAACGATACAAGTGAATTAGTGATTTTTCTCTCTACATGCACCCCTCTATTTATAGGCTTTTGAGGAGGTTCGCAAAAGACCGAAATACCCCTCAACATATGCCTATTTACAAGATATGCCATTGAATGGATAAGGATGACATGTGGATAAGATTGATGACGTGTCATCTGGATAGGATCGATGACACGTCATATAATTATTCCGAACAATTATATATATTTTTTCTGCGATTGTTTGTTTCGGTATCGATGACATGTCATGCGGATAAGGACGAATCTGAAAAGACTCGAATGCCCTCGGCCCGAACACAAATAATGCTCGTATAATTATTCTATACAATTATATATATATTTCTTGCGTTTGTTGTTTTGGTAATTTATACAACGTGTCCGGCACATTTATAAATTAACCGATTAACTTTTATACAACGTGTCACACACGTTTATAAATTAACCAATGTTTTTGCTTGTTATTTTTACATAACATTTATAATTTAATTATAACACGTATAATTAATTATAACCATCTTACTATTGATCATAACCAATTTATAATCAATCACAATAAGATTCTCCGATTAACTCCTATATGGTGTGACCCAATAGGATCTGTGTTATGTTGGTAAATAGAGTTAAAACTGTTTTAACTTCTATAATCATGGGTGGCGTCTGGCAACACATCATAACCATCCAATTACACAGATGATGCTGTACAGTACAATATCACGATCCAGTAAACAATTTACTTGTGTCTGTTCTTCTGTCTCATAGCTATCAGATTAGTTTCAAGGTAGATGTGTGTCATCCTTGTAAACTTAATCTTTTCTTAATCTTGAGCAGATTATCAAATATGATTACTCTTGTAATCATACCGCGCGCTGATAATCTTACTCTATCAAAGGGCCCAGTGATGCTATAGCTCGTATAAAATACGAGGGACAAATAGTATTCTTAGTAGACTATCACTTCCTCAGCTAAGCTATACATATGGGAATGCTACCGTTATGACTGCTTTTTACGAACAACAGTGGATAACAATCACACATACATATTTCTCAGTGGGAACGATAAATACCTCATACTGTAGAACGTGACACTGAATGAAAACATAAATGACACGAACACAATTCTATTTAATATTTCATTCGAGGTCTGTCAAATACCATGTTTCTAGAACATGTATCTATGTGATTAAAATGACATCTCGTGTCAGGTGGTTTGTAAAACTTAACCATCTTTTAATCCACATACTAACCTTATAGCGGTAATTAGTGTTCCTGCTAATTACCTTGGTCAGTGACCTTTTAAGATTAAGAGTATATATCATCTATATTATGGAGTTTCACAATTTCAGTCATGAACTCGAAATCATCCAATTCATGAACAAAGTTTTATGATAAATTATCGTATTATTGACTTCTAGATTATTACAAACTAACATTCTGATCTTATATGTAGATGACATACTCTTAATAGAAAACGATATTCCTCTATTGCGACAAGTTGTTGCAAGTCTTCATTAAAGAAAGTTTTCTCAATGAAGGACTTGGGCGAGGCTGTATATATGCTAAGCATAAAGATCTACCGGGATAGATCAAATAAACTTATAAGATTAAGTCAAAGCATGTACATTGACAAAGTGCTAAATAGATTTAGCATGCAGGATTCTAAGAAAGGATTCTTGCTAATGAATCATGGTAAACAGCTTAGCAAGACTCAGTGTCCTTCGACAACTAATGAGCGAAGCATAATGAGTAGAGTACCATACGCTTTGATTATAGGTTCTATCATGTATGCCATGCTATGCACTTACCCTAATGTCTCGTATGCTTTGAGTGTGACGAGTAGATATCAAGCTGATTTAGGCATGGAGAACTGGAATGCTGCAAAGAATATCCTTAAGTACTTGAGAAGAACTAAAGATATGTTTCTCGTCTACGGTGGTGACTCTGAGCTCGTAATAAATGGTTACATTGATGTAAGTTTCCAAACTGACCAAGATGATTTGAGATCACAGTCCGGATACGTGTTCATACTCAACAATGGAGCTATGAGCTGGAAGAGTACAAAGCAAGAGACTATAACAGACTCAACCACCGAAGCTGAGTACATAGCTGCATTCGAAGATGCTAAAGAAGATTTCTGGATCAAGAAGTTCCTTAGCAAACTAGGAGTGGTTCCCAGTGTTCAAGGCCCTGTGGACCTCTACTGTGACAACCAGTGTTCTAAATAGCGCGTTATAGCGCTGCTATAGCATCAAAACATGTTATTTGCGCTACAGACGCTATAGTGGTAATAACGATTTACTATAGCGTATAGCGTGTAGTGCAAATAGCACGCGCTGTGCAACATAATTTTTTTTCCCTTTTTCTTTTCAATTTATTTGACTTTATGAAGTGTGCTGCACTAGCTATGCAAATGAGAAGGTACATAAAAGCCGAAAGTCCCAACTATATATCAATTGAAGTAAATAAAAGCCCAAAGTCTCAAACCGTATAGGTATATCAATTGAAATTTCCAAGCTTCTTGCTACAGAACTATGCAAATGACAATGAATTGCTTATTGACGCTGACTCAGTAATGATGTGTCTGACGAATCTATAGAATGACTTATTTTATTTGAATATGGAGTAACAAAATGACACTTACTATATTATAATTGGAATATTTTGAATAGATTAATATAGTTAATAATGTCATGATGTCTAGTTTATTTTGTAATTTAAATAGAAATATGTAGATTATGTTATGATGTTTAAGATATTTTGAATATAAAAGATTGATAGTTTATGATATTGGTATTACTCTGGATATTTTGAGACGCAATTTGGACTTTGTATTGATTAAATATGAATATTAATTTCTTAATCAATTTGGTGTTATTTATTGTTCTATAAAACTTAGATAATGTTGATATTTACTTATTTAGTACAAATATATAATGTAATTTTTATAAAAAAAAAAACGCTATGTTGCATAGCTTTCGCTATTCGCTATAGCATTTTTGTAGCCTTCCCACTATAGCATGATAAACGCTATTGAGAACCTTAGTGACAGCAATGGAGCTATAGCTCAGGCCAAGGAACCAAGATCACACTCGAGATCCAAGCATGTTCTGCGACATCATCACCTGATATGAGAAATCATAAATAGAGGTGACATAAAGATATGTAGAGTTGACACAGCCAGCAACACAGCTCATCCACTCACAAAACCTCTTCTTCAAGCTAAGCATCAGTTGCATACGACTTCTATGGGTCTGAGACACATAGGAGATGGCTTTGAGATTTTCTTTAGATCTATGAGATTTTTGAATACTAGAGATTTGTATAAGTAGGGTCTACGATGATTGGCTCCTAGCTTAAGTGGGAGATTGTTAGTTTGTAATAACATAGAAGTTAATAATACGATACTTTATCATAAAGCTTTGTTCATAAATTAGATGTTTAATTATATATCATTTTGTTTCCTTGAGTATTATTGCATTTATAAATCATTCCGAGTTCATGACTGGAATTATGAAACTTCATAATACATATGATATATACTCTTAAAAGTCTCTGACCGAGGTAATTAGCAGGAACACTAATTACCGCTATAAGGTTAGTGTGTGGATTAAAAGATGGTCAAGTTTTGCAGACCACTGACAAGTTATGTCATTTTAATCACACAGATATATGTTCTAGGAACATGATATTTGACAGACCCCGAATGAAACATTAAATGGAATTGTGTTCGTGTCATTAATGTTTTCATTCAGTGTTAAGTTCTACAATATGAGGTATTCATTGTTCCTACTAAGAAATGTGTATATGTGATTGTTACCTAACGCTATCGGTAAAACGCAGTTATAATGGTAACTCTTCGGTATACATAACTTAGCTGAGGAAGTGATGGTTTATCAAAAGTACTATTGTCTCTCGTATCTCTATACAAGCTATAGCATCACTCGGCTCCTTGATAGAATAAGATTATCTGCTAGTGGTATAATTACAAGAGTAATTATATTTGATAATCTAGTCAAGATCAAGAAAAGATTAAGTTTGCATGAATGACACAAACCTACCTTGAAACTGATCTGATAACTATGAGACAGAAGAACTGACACAAGTAAATAGTTTACTAGATCGTGGTATTGTATAGTACAACATCATCTATGTAATTGGATGGTCATAGTGCAGATGTCAGATGTCTCATATGATTATAGAAGTTAAAACAGTTTTAATTCTATTCACCAACATAATACAGATCCTATTGGGTCACACCATATAAGAGCTAATCGGAGAATCTTGTTGATTAATTATAAATTGATTATGATTAATAATAATATGGTTATAATTAATTATACGTGTTATAATTAAATTATAAATGTCATATAAGATGACAAGCAAAAACAAAGGTTAATTTATAAACGTACACGTTACGTTGTATAAAAATTATCGAAACAACAACCGCAAAAAATATAATTGTTCTGAATAATTATATGGATATTATCTGAATTTGGATCGAGGGTATTTTGGTCTTTTCACATGTCATCGATCTTATCCACATGACACATCATCGATCTTATCCATATGACATGTCATCAACCTTATCCATTCAATGACATACTTTGTAAATAGGCATATGTTGAGGGATATTTCGATCTTTTGTGAACCTCCTTAAAAGCCTATAAATAGAGGGGTACATGAAGAGAGAAACTTACTAATTCACTTGATACCGAATTGATTCGGTAATTTATTTTCTCTCTTTCTCAGTTTACGGTTGTTAGGGGATTCGAAAATAATATATTTGCAAAAGTCACGATATTTCTATTTTTGCTTATCAGTGAATCATAATAACTGCGAGTCATAAATATTATTATTTTATTTTTTTCTCGATAAATAGTGTTTTTGTAAATTCCACGGTTTACGGTATTTTCGGCAAAAGAAATAAACCGCTCTCTGGTTAGTCCTAGTAGATAACAGATAGAGGTATCATACATTTGATACTCCGAGGCAACCATTCCTAATCGTTCTTCTCGCTCGGTCTGCTTTCCAATTGGAATTTTGAATCAAGGTATAAATATGTTATATTAATCTATTTAATTGGTAAGTAGATTAAAGTTTTAGAAATCAATTATGGAGTCTATCTGTAAAAGGATTAAATTTGATTTTGATGCCAAAGGAATACTGAAGTTGGACCGCCTTGGAAAGTTTTCTGACATACCCCGTTTAATCATTGGCTTATGTTAAAAGTAATTTTTTTTTGTTTTACGTTCTTTCCGCATCTTAAGCAAATAAATGGGTTTGAACAATCAAAAACCCCAACAGACTTAATCAATAAGTTTGAACCGTCAAAACCCAACAGGTTGATCACGTAGGATCACTCTAATTGATTGAGTATTGGTTGAATAAGCTTGAAATTGAATATGAATATTGAAGTTGGAATGCACAAGCAATAATTATTATTTTAGATCTGAAATTCGTGTTTTGAATTTAGGGGCGGCTAGAGTGATAATCCAAACTCAGATTTTACTTCTATTTATAAAGAGTTGATCAAAATGAAGTAATTTGGTCTTGACTGTTATAACGTTCCTGATCCGTTGTAACGGTTGGCTAACTTACGGCGGGTTTGGTCTGCCGTTAACCTTAACAATTGTAAACTGTTGTCACGGATGCATAATGGTTGTTAACCGTGGTAACGGGTCCATACAGTTGGCCTCTAGAAATTCGGGGTGCCAACTGATTTTATCCGTTGCGTGAACCATTGTCATTATTTGTTGCAACGGTTCTTGAATCATTGCAACTGTTGACCTCATTTAGGTCAATCTCAAGCTTATTTTACTAGTTTTACAAATTAATATTCCTAATCTTGAGATAAATCTTCTACTGTCCAATGCCCGGTGCTTCATGACTTCATGACTTCATCCTTGATAAATATAGCAATTGTCCATCCATCCAATCTTTATAATCATGAACCTGCACAATATCTTTGTTAGTTTGTAATAATCTAGAAGTCAATAATACGATAATTTATCATAAAGCTTTGTTCATGAATTGGATGTTTAATTATATATCATTTTGTTGCCTTGAGTATTATTGTATTATGGATCAATTCGAGTTCATGACTGGAATTGTGAAACTCCATAATAAAGATGATATATATTCTTAAGAAGTCACTAACCGAGGTAATTAGCAGGAACTCTAATTGACCGTTACTAGGTTAGTATGTGGATTAAAAGATGGTTAAGTTTTACAAACTATTGACACGAGATGTCATTTTAATTACATAGATACATGTTCTAGGAACATGATATTTGATAGACCCCGAATGAAACATTAAATAGAATTGTGTTCGTGTCATTAATGTTTTCATTCAGTGTCAAGTTCTACAGTATGAGGTATTCATTGTTCCTACTAAGAGATGTATATGTGTGAGTGTTATCTAACGTTGTCCATAAAAAACAGTCATAACAGTAGCTCTTCCGTATGTATAGCTTAGCTAAGGAAGTGGTGATTTACCAAAAGTACTATTGTCCCTCTTATTTTGTACGAGCCATAGCATCACTGGGCCCCTTGGTAGAGTTAGATTATTTGCATGCGATATAATTACAAGAGTAATTATATTTGATAATCTACTCAAGATCAAGAAAAGATTAAGTTAGCAAGGATGACATACACACCTACCTTGAAACTGATCTGATAGCTATGAGACAAAGAATTGACACGAGTAAATAGTTTACTGGTTCGTGGTATTGTACAATACAGCATCATCTGTGTAATTGGATGGTCATAGTGTGAATGTCAGATGCCTCCTATGATTATAGAAGTTAAAACAGTTTTAATTCTATTTACCAACATAACACAAATCCTATGGGTCACACCATATAGGAGCTACTTGGGGAATCTTATTGATTAATTATAAATTGATTATGATTAATAATAAGATGATTATAATTAATTATACGTATTATAATTAAATAATAAATGTCATATAAGATAACAAGCAAAAACAAAGGTTAATTTATAAACGTACACGTTATGTTGTATAAAAGTTATCGAAACAACAATCGCAAGAAATATAATTGTTCAGAATAATTATATAGATATTATTTGAATTTGGGCTGAGGGCATTTTGGTCTTTTCACATGTCATCCTTATCCACATGACACGTCATTGATCTTATCCACATTGCATGTCATCGATCTTATCCACATGACATGTCATCATCCTTATCTATTCAATAGCATACCTTGAAATAGACATATGTTGAGGGGTATTTTGGTCTTTTGCGAACCTCCTCAAAAGCCTATAAATAGAAGGGGTACATAGAGAGAGAAACTTACTAATTCACATTCATATCCGATTGTCTGATCGATTCGAGTTTCTATCTTTTCTCTCTTTTACGGTTTTGGTTGTTACGAGATTCAAAAAAATATTTATTTCATCCTTTTCTTGGTGAATAGTGTTTTTGCAGAAAACCGTGGTTTACGGTATTTCTGGCAAAAGAAATAAACTATTCTCTGGTTAGTCCTGGTGGATAACCGATAGAGGTATCCTACGTTTGGTACTCCGAGGCAACCATTCTCGATCATTCTACTCGCTCGGTCTGCTTTCCAATTTGAATTTGGAAACATGGTATAAACATGTTATATTAATCTATTTAATTGGTAAATAGATTTAATGTTTTAGAAAATTAATTATGGAGTAGATCTATAGATGAATTGAAATGGGTTTTGATGCCAAAGGAATACGGAAGGTGGACAGCCTTGGAATGTTTTCTAACTTAAAGGTAATAATTTTATTTTACGCACTTTCCGCAATTAAGCTAAATTAATGGGTTTGAACTGTCAAAACCCAACAATCGCAAGACAAGAAAACTGTAAAATTCAATAAATATATTGTTGCACTTAGGGGCACCACTAATTGCTCAAAAACTGAAATTAAATTGCAATTGAAATTAAATAGATGAGTTTAGAGAAATTTGACATGCGGGATGTTAACGGAGTTCGGCAAAACAAAGGCCTACGTCTCCGGGGCTTCGCAACCTTGAGTGGTGCACCTTTCTATTACCCAATACGAAAGGATTACAACTTGTGAACCGTTGAGCCCTTACACACCAAGCGGGAAGTCAAACGGCCAACTCAAAGAGATGAGAACAAGGTCTCAATTGTCTAGAACACAAGAGAAACACTCAATAGATTACTCTAACCTAATCTAGATCAAGATTAGTGAAATAGGTTTGAGGTTGCTTGAGGGATTTTGAAGTTTTAAGCTCTCACAACAATGGAGTAGGCTAAGCTCTTAGAAAATCGCTTTTGAAATGATTAGGGTCGGCTGAGATAGATTTGAAAGTGATCCATTCAGTCTATTTACAGTGGTAGCTCAAAAATGAGCTGTTTGACATAAAACGTTACCAACGTTTTATTCAAATACGATTTAGGGTTTTAATTCTCTGACAGCTTAGAAAACGTTACATAACATTTTATAACCGTTACCACGTTTCAAAACCGTTCTAACGATTTATAAACGTTACAACGTTTTATTGCTTGTATTGAACAGCTGCACTCCAGTTGTTCTGTAGCTTTTAAACGTTACAACGTTTATCAACCGTTATAACGTTTGTAAAACGTTACAACGGTTGTATAACGTTATAACTTGATTCTTTTGAGGCTTCTGATTATTATAAAACGTTACCAACGTTTTAAAAACGTTCATAACGTTTTATCTCAATTTAATCAACCTCACACATACTTTACCAAGCATTTGATTTTACAATATGTATTCTTGATAAAGGTCTTCATGATTTCTTCAGTCCAAGCTTATTATTCAACAGTTCTTACTCTTCTTGGACCTACATATTCTCAAAATAGAAGAAATCGTAAAATTCAATAATTGTATGTTTTTGCAAATTAGTCAAATAGACGTAAAAGATTATTGTACGAACAACAATCTCCCCCTTTTGACGATTTGCAAAAACATACAATGTGAGTAAGTGCATAAATCGAAAATTTTCAGAAAAATTAGTTTATCCAATTTTGATTTTGCATTCAATCCATTTGTACCAATTTCTCCCCCTTTTGGAAATCGACGAAAGAGTGAAAAATTAGCACTAATTTAAAGTGCTCCCCCTCAAATTATGCACTCCCCCTCAATTTAGTAATATAGCAATAATAATTTACAACCAAGAATAAAATTGAGGGCATAACTTTAACATGCAGGATAATTCAATTTCAATTCACCATATCAACTTATATATATCAATATGCATAAACCATGCATATAACCCATTTCAATTCATGCCTTCCAAGTAATTTAGTAAGATTTGTCAAGGCTCCAATATATCCAATTGGACATATTCAAACAATTTTGCAATTTTGCAATGTAGTCCCTAACAAGTTATCAATTCATACATCACAACAAAACATGTACATCTCATACATATCCACACCAAATTCCAAATATCACCATTCAAGTAATTCAACTAAATTAACCAAATTTAAACCAACATTTCATCAATTCAACAATTCAAATTAACCATGCAATCAACAACAATTCATGCAATCAAAACAAACAATTCATGTAATCAAACACACAATTAATCTATCAAGTTTTTATTTTGAAATTTGCGGTCTACTCGTCGTTCATGGGGTCATTTGGTGCATCGGGCGCTTCTTCTTCTCCACCACCTTCAAGCTCCTCTTCTAAGTCATCTAGGTCCTCTTCCTCAACTAGATTCTCACGTGCTCGTGCCGGGCTTCCCGAGAGACCATATTGCCGGATGAAGCGATTCGAGAGACTGGATTGTGCTTCATCAAGCGTGTTGAGAGCTCGAGCATGTTCTCTCAGTTGTCTTCTTATCTTCAACTGTCCCTTGTCCAGATTATCGAACCTCTTTAGCACTGCTTGATGATTCTGTTGAATCTCAAGACGTTGAGCATTCATTTGTTGGCACAACCACACCAGTTGTGCTTCTTGGCCCTGTGGAGGAACAAAATCACCCGCTTGTGGCATGTATTGTGGTTGTTGAGGTTGAGGTTGAGCCGGGGCTACTACTTCTTCCGGATCCCAATATTGATTGGGTAAGGCTTCCGGATGGTTTATCCATTGATTGATGGCTCTTGCATCGGGTTCATAACGCCTCAGACCGGATTGTGAATGACCATGGACCCACCCGATTTTTGTCAAGTGATCAACCAAACTGGTCGGGAATGCCACTTCTGCATCTTCCGGTAATCGGATATGGTTGAGGCGGATGATTTTATGAATGAGATGGGCATACGGCAGAGAATGGTTGTTGGTTGAAAATGCACCATTAATGTGACGAAGAAAGAAGTAGGGTATGTTGATCCTTTTCTCATCCAATTGAATGAGGTGACGAAGAAAGTACATGGGTCCCCATTCAAGATTGGTTTTGATTGTGGCTTTGGGCATGAGGATGTTGTTGATAAAGAGAAAGAGCAACCGATGTAGAGATGGAAGGTGAGAAACATAGATTGAAGACCCGGATATGTAGTTTCGGTCAAACCATTTCTTGTAATCAGTTGAGGATCCATCAGCATAAAGAGGCCAACTCCTCAAGGGGTAGGTTTCCTCCCCGTCATTCTCAATCCCAAGCCATTGAGCCACTTTACTCAGAGAAAGCACGATTTCTTTCCCGCCAACATAAGAAGTGATCGTGAATGGTTCATCACTAGTTTTGATGTTTGCATAGAACGTGCGGGTAAGAAGTTGAGTGTAGGGTTCAAAACAAGTCACAATTGGTTCCCAACCCCAATGATTCACATATTCAATTAACTTGTCATTCTCGGGTTGGGAGAAGGTAACTACGGATTTGTCAAACCGGTAGCATTCGGTTATCTTCCTATTCATGAAAGAATCCACATAGTTCTCATAGGCCACAATATCCCGGAATAGGTATCTATTTGACCGGTGAATGGTCCAATTTGGTTCTAGATTCCCCCCACTTCCTTGACTTCTTTCCGATTCCATACGTCTTTTCTTACTACCCTTATCCACCGCATCTTTCTTTGGAGCCATTAGATTAGGTTTAGAGAGAAAGTTTACCGATTAAGAAGTGAAGCGTTAAACCGAGAAGAGGAGGACCGTAGAAGTGCAGTGGTGAAGACGGATCGTCAATCCAACGGTCGGATCGCCGGATTTGCGCCTAGGGTTTTGGCTAGGGTTTTGGAGAGAGAGAGATAGAAAGGGAGAAATGAGATTTGGAGAGAAGAATAGAGTAGAGAGAAGAGAGGAGAAGAGAAATCAAGAAGAATTTCTTGATTTGGTGAAGAAAATGACTAGAATGGGTAGAGAGAGAGAGAGAGAGAGAAAGAGGCGGAATAGAGGAAGAAGGAGAAGAAATGAAGAGAGAATGAAGAAGGTAAGAGGAAGGGACGGGTTTAGAGCCAATATAACGCCTTTTCGCTATAAAGCGTTACCAACGATTTATAAACGTTACCAACGTTTGTTAAAAATACATGGTTTTTACTTAAAACGTTATGACGTTTTTGTAACGTTTGTCCAACGTTTTAATTCTCCTTTCGGACTTTTGAAATCTCACAAAGCGTTACAAACGTTTGGAAAACGTTACAACGTTTTCACAGGTAATTTTTGCAGTTTTGGTCCCTTGTCAGGTAACCGTTATAACGCTTTACAACCGTTACCAACGTTTTGAATGGAACTTTTACAATGTTAGCCCTTTGTCAGACAAGCGTTGCAACGTTTGTAAAAACGTTGTGACGTTTCTCAAACGTTATAACGTTTGTATAACGTTTGTCCAACGTTTTGTTTCACCTTTCGGACTTTTGAAGTTTTCACAAAACGTCACCAACGTTTTCAAAAACGTTATAACGTTTTATTTCTGTAGAACATTCTTTAAATGAACTATTTTGATTGCAAATGATTATTTTGAAATAAGTTATGAATATGTTTATTCTCTAAATTCAAGCATGCCTAATTTAAATCTCAATTCATTGTGTTGTTGAGTGTTTAGGGGTTTTGTGAATATATCGGCAATTTGTTCTTTGGTGTCGATATGTATGAGTTCAATTTCACCTTTTTCTATATGATCCCTAATAAAATAATGCCTTATCTCTATGTGCTTGGTTCTAGAATGAAGGACCGGATTTTTGGATATCATAATGGCACTAGTATTGTCACACATAATTGGTACGTTGCGGAAGCGAATTTCATAATCATTTAGGGATTGAATCATCCAAAGAATTTGTGTGCAACAACTACCGGCCGCTACATACTCGGCTTCCGTTGTGGAAAGGGCAACCGAGGTTTGTTTGCGACTTGACCAAGATACAAGTGAACCACCAAGAAATTGGCATGTACCACTTGTGCTTTTTCTATCCATACGGTCTCCGGCAAAATCGGCATCGGCATATCCTATCAAGTCTAAATCCGATTGTTTGCCATACCATAATCCCAAATTTAAACTACCCTTGACATATTTAAGAATTCTTTTAACGGCTTTCAAGTGCAATTCTTTGGGATTTGCTTGATACCTAGCACATAGACATACCGCAAACATTATATCGGGTCTACTAGCAGTTAAATAGAGTAGGCTACCTATCATAGCTCGGTATTGAGTGATGTCCACCGATGTGCCATTCGGATCCGAGTCAAGATTTGCATTCGTAGCCATTGGAGTTTTGCTTGTATTGCTATCGGTCATCCCAAACTTCTTGATCAACTCCTTCGCATACTTGGTTTGGCTCACAAAAGTGCCATCCATGAGTTGCTTGATTTGAAGTCCCAAGAAGAAATTCAATTCACCCATCATGCTCATCTCGAATTCACTACTCATAAGAGAAGAAAATTCCTCGGCAAGTGCCGCATTAGATGAACCAAAAATTATATCATCTACATAAATTTGCACTACCAATAGTGATCCATCTCTCTTCTTGGTGAAAAGAGTTGTATCATTCTTGCCTCTAATGAATTCATTGTCAATTAGAAAGGAACTTAATCTACCATACCATGCCCTAGGGGCTTGTTTAAGTCCATAGAGTGCTTTGGTGAGTCTATACACATGATTAACATACACCTCCTCATCTATGAATCCATTCAAAAATGCACTTTTAACATCCATTTGAAATTTTTGTTTGAGGCATATGCTAAAAGCATTCTAATGGATTCAAGACGAGCTACGGGTGCAAAGGTTTCTTCAAAGTCAATACCCTCTTGTTGTTTGTACCCTTGAGCTACCAACCTAGCTTTGTTGCGAATTACATTTCCATCTTCATCCTTTTTATTTCTAAAAACCCATTTGGTTCCAATAATCATTCTATCACTTGGCTTAGGTACAAGTTCCCAAACTTTGTTCCTTTCAAATTGACCAAGTTCTTCTTGCATGGCACAAATCCAACTAGGGTCTACATTTGCATCTTTGAAAGTATATATTAGTTATTATTGAGTTAGTAACTAACATATACCTTGTCTTTAATCTCCCCCTTTATGTTTGGCAATTATAATTCTTTTAGGGGAGATTAAGTGTGAACCTAACCTAGTGTAGCTTTAGGAACCCAAACAACATTATATTTGTTGTTTACATTCCTAAATCTACATTCTAAGGAAGTGTGACCAAATTTACAACAATAGTTGCACATTGTAGTTGATTGCTTTTGAGTAGTAGAACCTTGTTTGAGAATGGATTGGTACTTCACTTCATGCATGTTGCTCTTGTGACTACCATGTGACCTATTTGCAACTTTAGATGTAATGCTCTTGGTTTTGTTAGAATCAAATCTATTGTGATGTTGGGGAACATCTCTAGCTAAACCATTTCTTTGAGTTTGGTTTTGTAAAGCAATTTTATTTTTGAATTCATAAAACCATCCATCGGGTCCTTTAAAATAGGTCTTGTTTGACTCTTTTTGATTAAAAGTGTTCCTATTACTATTGTTAAAAACATTTTTGTTCTTAGAATTTCTTTTATTGTACTTGTACCTAAATGCATAATTTGGAGACTTTCGATCTTGTTTAGCATTTAAAGCATGAGAGGACATCAATTTTGATGACTCTTTGTTCAAAGGAGTTAAACCCTTTTTAGTAAAAAATTGATAAGTTGAATATTGTTCACAATTAAACTTTAGTTTGGCATTAGGAATACTCGAGGTTTGAGAATGTTCCCCTTTTTCTTTAGGGCCTTGCATGTGATTAGATTTAAGTGAGGATTTACCCTTCTCAAATCCAAGACCAACTCTATCATTTTTATAATAGGATTGATCATGTATCAACTTGCTCACATAATAGGGATCTAGACTAGTGACTTTTGATAATTCACTAGGAGATCTCAATGCCCGTATTTCGGTTTCTAAGGTTTGAACTTTCACTTTTAAAATGCCTATTTCACCTAAGTGTGATGCTTTTAACTTTATATTTTCAAGTTCTAACATGTCATTTTTAGCAATTAATTTTTGAATAATACCTTCCTTCTCAACCAAGGTTTTATAGGACTCATCAAGGAGTGATTTCAACCTAGATTCATTATCATTGTACATTAGAATTTCATCTTTGAAAGTGCTTGCATCGTTAGTGTCTAATCTATTGGTACACAAGTCATTGTTGGTCTCATTTGTGATTATGCAATTTTCAATATCAATTTCACCGCTATATTCTTCACCACCTTCATTTACATATTCAAGTTCGGTCTCATAACCATCAAGACTAAGTGTTGAATGTACCTCATTAGCGATGTTTGTTGAGGTGGTGACACCATCATCTCCCTCCTTGGCATTCCTTGATTTAACAAGCTCTATGAGAAAGTTGATGGTTGTTTCATCGGTGATGTTCTTGCTAGCTATAATTGAGTCTATGTCAATTTTCGAGGTATCTTCATCTACACTTGCCATCAATGCAAGGTTGATCTCCTCTTCATTCTCCGATTCCGTATCGGATTGTTCGGCCTCACTATCCGAGAACAAGGCTTGCATAGCCTTGGCTTTCTTCTTTTTGTACCCATCGTACTTTTGTCTTGGTTTTCGATCTTGTTGTGCTTCGCCATCCGTGTTCTTCAATTGTGGAAATAGCTTGAAGCATGTTTGAATGGAATGCCCTTCTCTATGGCAAGCGAAACACATTAACCTTTTGTTCTTCTCTTCTCGTTCCTTGTTGTATTTCCTTTCAAAGTCAAGCATTCCTTGAAACATCTTGGATAAGAGAAGAGCATCCTTGGATGTTTCATGATCAATTTTGTTGATAAATTGATCATTTGAGAGACGGGTGTTTGAGGAGCTTGGAAAGTTTCGGTTTTGTGCCGGAAAAGCTACGGTTTTGGATTTTGAGCTTTGCTTCAACTCACCGGATTGTCGAAGTTTTTCTTCAAAACTCCTAAAATGTGCATAGAGGTCATCCGGTGTGAATGTGTCGTGCGTGCCTTGAATTGCTTCTAGGGCACTCACCAATCCGGACCATCTATCCCTCATGAGCATCACCCTTAATAGCTTTCCTACAATTTTATTGTTAGAAAGTGGTTCTCCCAATTCGGTAAACTCATTTTGGATATGCATAAGTCTATTATACATATCCTCGATGCTTTCACCATCTTCAACCTTAAAGGTTTCAAATTTTGCTTCTAAACCAGTTATTTTGGTTCGTTTGATTTGGGTATTTCCTTCATACCGGTTTACAAGAGCATCCCACATTTCTTTTGCACTTGATGCACTCCCAAAGAGTGAGGCTACCGATTCACTAACCAAATTGAATATGGCATTAGTTGCTAAGTCATTGTCTTTCTTGGTTTGTTTGGAATCGATGGTCTCAATTTTGGCATCGGTTGAACTATCGGTAACAACATTTGTGTATGTTGGTGTATACCCCTTTTCAACCACATACCATACCTCAAGGATATTCAAGTAATTAATCATGGTTTTCTTCCAATGCATGAAATTTTTGGTAGTAGTACCAAAAATTAGAGGTTCTTTCACGGATCTATAGGGTGCCATTTGTCAAGTTGATCTAATCTCCAATTAAGTATGTCTTAATTCGAGTAACTTGCTCTGATACCACTTTGTTGCACTTAGGGGCACCTCTAATTGCTCAAAAACTGAAATTAAATTGCAATTGAAATTAAATAGATGAGTTTAGAGAAATTTGACACGCGGGATGTTAACGGAGTTCGGCAAAACAAAGGCCTACGTCTCCGGGGCTTCGCAACCTTGAGTGGTGCGCCTTTCTATTACCCAATACGAAAGGATTACAACTTGTGAACCGTTGAGCCCTTACACACCAAGCGGGAAGTCAAACGGCCAACTCAAAGAGATGAGAACAAGGTCTCAATTGTCTAGAACACAAGAGAAACACTCAATAGATTACTCTAACCTAATCTAGATCAAGATTAGTGAAGTAGGTTTGAGGTTGCTTGAGGGATTTTGAAGTTTTAAGCTCTCACAACAATGGAGTAGGCTAAGCTCTCAGAAAATTGCTTTAGAAATGATTAGGGTCGGCTGAGATAGATTTGAAAGTGATCCCTTCAGTCTATTTATAGTGGCAGCTCAAAAATGAGCTGTTTGACATAAAACGTTACCAACGTTTTATTAAACGTTACCAACGTTTTATTCAAATACGATTTAGGGTTTTAATTCTCTGACAGCTTAGAAAACGTTACATAACGTTTTATAACCGTTACCACGTTTCAAAACTGTTATAACGATTTATAAACGTTACAACGTTTTATTGCTTGTATTGAACAGCTGCACTCCAGTTGTTCTGTAGCTTTTAAACGTTACAACGTTTATCAACCGTTATAACGTTTGTAAAACGTTACAACGGTTGTATAACGTTATAACTTGATTCTTTTGAGGCTTCTGATTATTATAAAACGTTACCAACGTTTTAAAAACGTTCATAACGTTTTATCTCAATTTAATCAACCTCACACATACTTTACCAAGCATTTGATTTTACAATATGTATTCTTGATAAAGGTCTTCATGATTTCTTCAGTCCAAGCTTATTATTCAACAATTCTTACTCTTCTTGGACCTACATATTCTCAAAATAGAAGAAATCGTAAAATTCAATAATTGTATGTTTTTGCAAATTAGTCAAATAGACGTAAAAGATTATTGTACGAACAACATATATGTTTTACAAATCTAGTCAAACATACAAGTAAATTATAACACAATCTAACAATTACTAGAGTGTTGCAAACATCTTCCGTTAGAGTGTTGTATTGAGGTTGCAATTGCCTTATTCTCTTGCTATCTGCAGACATTACTTGTTGCACTAGAGTTACAACTACCCATTTTCCTTGTCATTTGGAGACACTACTAAAGTGCTGCAAAGATCTTCAATTGGAGTGTTGTGTTAGAATTGCAATGACTCTTTTATCTTCCCATATGGAGACACTGCTAGAGTGTTGCAACAAATTGTGCGTTAGATAACTAGTTAATATTTAAACTATACAAAGTTTTAATAATAATCTATGTAAATCATAGAAAAGTGATATATTTTTTTTATTTATGTTCACATGTTTTGTATTTGGAGTAGAATTAGAGTGTTCTTAATTAAGCTCACCAAAGTGTTTGGTGAGTTTAACTTCAAAATATATCAAATTGGTTTTAAATGACGAATATGAGTTGTTGGAACCTGCTTACCTTATGAGTGATGCGTCTACATGCGAAAATTGTAAACATTCAAATTAATTTAGTATAAAGTCAATCGGTCAAAATTAGAAAATAAATTAATTTTAGTGTATTTATTTTTTGAATGTTTTTTTACCGCTTGACTTTATATTAAATTAATTTGAATGTTTAAAATTTTCACATGTAGATGTATCACTCGTAAAATAGGTGGATTTCAACGGTTCGGATTCATCATTTGAATTAGATTTGATGAATTTTGAAGTTAAACTCATCAAACACTTTGGTGAGCTTAAGAACACCCTAGTTCTACTCTTGTATTTGCTATTATTAGTAATATATCAAATGCGAATTTTATTTGTAGTTTATTTCATCAGCAAGGATGTTAAGTTTTACAAAAGTAATTCATTTGAATAGTATACATAAAACATAGTACTTTAATAATGTTACATTCGACATTCGGCATTCGACACAGCTCGATATATTAATTTTGCAAATTGTAATATGTGAAATAATTGTAGACTAGCATACTTTAAAGTCACTACATGTGAGCTAGGTTCTTATATGGAGCATTCAATATTCGTGAAGTTGCATAACGGACTCACTTTTATATGTAGGATTTTATTTAATATATATATAGAGAGAGATGGGCTACGGTGAGTTACGAAGTAAAGCGACTATTTTACTTCACACTCATATTTTGCGATTTGAAAGTCCAAACGACCGATCCGAACCGCTCAACATGATCTTCATATTGAAATGTGCTTAAAGACCAAATTTTATAATTTTTGGAATTTTTTACTATTTATTAAACAATTTTGAAAATCGCTGATCCGATAGTCCAGATATTTTTATTGTTTTTTATTATTCACAGCAAAACAACAGTTTTCAAAATTGCTTAATAAATAGTAAAAAAATTCCAAAAAATGTAAAATTTGGTCTCCAAGCACGTTTCAATATGGAGATCACATCTAACGGTTCGGATCGATCGTTTGGACTTTCAAAATAAAAATACGGCATGAAGTAGAAACACGTTTTACTTCGCAACTCACCCTAGCTCATCTTATATATATATATATATATATATATCATATAGAGAGAGAGAGAGAGAGAGAGATTGACTTGGGTGAGCCATGGCTCACCAAGCGTTTGTACTCCATGCCGTATTTTAATTTTAAAAGTTTAAATGATCGATTCAAACTATTAGATGCGATCTCTATATTGAAATGTGCTTGGAGACTAAATTTTACATTTTTTGGAATTTTTTTTACTGTTTATTAAGTAATTTTGAAAATTGTTATTTTGCTGTGAACAGTAAAAAATTTTGAACCATTGAATCAGCAATTTTCAAAATTGCTTAATAAATAATAACAAAATTAAAAAAAAATGTAAAATTTTGGTTTCCAAGTACATTTCAATATGGAGAACAAGATTAACGATTCAGATCGGTTGTTTGAGTTTTCAAAATAGTTAAAATGAGTCATGGATCACCAATGCGCAATAAGTCATGGCTCACCCTAGCCCAACTCTCTCTCTCTCTCTCTCTCTATATATATATATATATAACAAGGCTTGGGTGCTATGGATAGCATAGGGCTACGGTGCTACGGCTCAATATTCGAGTTTTCAAAATTTTAACGATTGATCCGAACCGTTCATCTTGTTCTCCATATTAATATGTGTTTGGAGACCAAATTTTATATTTTTTGAAATTTTTTTACTATTTTTTTAGATAGGTAGAAAATCACTTGATCTAAAAAATTCTACACCGATTCAGATATTTGATTTTCTACCTATCTAAAAAAATAGTAAACAATTTTCAAAAAATGTAAAATTTGGTCTCCGAACACATATTAATATGGAGAACAAGATAAACGGTTCGGATCAACCATTAGGATTTTGAAAACTTGAATATTGAGCCGTAGCACCGTAGTCCTCTATGCTATCCATAGCACCCCAGCCTTACTCTATATATATATATATATATATATATATAGCAAAACTAGGGTGTGATGTGCTCACCAAGAGGGGTTGGTGAACACAGCTCCAAAAAATTATCGAGTTGACTTCGAACTACGAATCCAAACTGTTGAAATCTAAGTATTTCGTGAGTGATGCATATACATGCAAAAAAATTAAAGTTTTGAATCAATTTAGCACATGGTTAAGCGCTCAAAAGAATGAACATTTTATAAGTTACCTTTTTAATTGTTTTATGTATTCATTTTCCATCATTCTTTTGACCGTTTGACCATACTAAATGAATTCGAAACTTTAAAATTTTTGTATGTACATACATCACTCACGAAATACTTGGATTTCAACAGTTTGGATTCGTAGTTCAAAGTCAATCTAATAACCTTTTAGAAGTGTGCTGACCACCCTCTTGGTGAGCACATCACATCCTAGTTTTGCTCATATATATATATATATATATATATTAAAGCTAGGGTGTGATATGCTCACCAAAAGAGTTTGGTGAGCACAACTTCAAAATTTCATTGGATCGACTTCAAACATCGAATCCAAACCGATGAAATCCATGTATTTCATGAGTGATGCATGTACATGCAAAATTTTGCAAATTTTGAGTTTATTTGCTACACGGTCAAGCGGTCAAACAAATGAACATTTTATAAGTTAATTTATAAGTTGTTTTGTATATTCAATTTTTATTATTTCTTTGACCACTTGACCTTATAACAAATAAATTCGAAACTTTCACAATTTTGCATATATATACATCACTCATGAAGTACATGAATTTCAACGGTTCGGATTTAACGTTTGACATCGGTCCGATATACTTTTAGAGTTGTGTTCATCAAACTCTCTTGGTGAGCACATCACACCCTACCTTTGCTCATATGAGTAAAGTTAGGGTGTGATGTGCTCACCAAAAGAGTTTGGTGAGCACAACTTCAAAAGTTCATCGGATCGACTTCAAACATCGAATCCAAACGGATGAAATCCATGTATTTCATGAGTGATGCATGTACATGCAAAATTTTGCAAATTTTGAGTTTATTTGCTACACGGTCAAGCGGTCAAAGAAATGAACATTTTATAAGTTAATTTATAACTTTATGTTTTATATTTTCAATTTTTATTATTTCTTTAACCGCTTGACCTTATAGCAAATAAACTCGAAACTTTCAAAATTTTGCATATATATACATCACTCATGAAGTACATGAATTTCAACCGTTCGGATTCAACGTTTGACGTCAGTCTGATATACTTTTAAAGTTGTGCTCATCAAACTCTCTTAGTGAGTACATCACACCCTAGCTTTGCTCATATATATATATATATCATAAAGTTTTCCTATCATATATAATAGAGTAAGAGGCTTCAATGAGCACGTACGGTTCCTACTATGAATGAATGACGTAAAAATTAGTTGGTAATAATTTATAAAAAAATTCTTCCCAAAATAATAAAATGAAACAAAATAATGTGGATAGTACTCCAACATAATCACTTGTTTTGTCACTATATAAAAATAGTAAAACATTATAATTCTTAATTTGACATTATTCATGCTTAAAGAGAAAGATCCTGCTATTTTATTCAAAGTCATTCCAAATTATATAAATTAAAAAAAAAACGATTAAATTGTATACTAGTTTGATTGTAATGTTAGGGTTTGTAATCATAAGCTTTCATAATTTTGGGTTATCTAATCAGGGTATGTAATCCCTATACTGGATAAAATATGAGCAATTTACTTGGAGCGAGCGAAATTATTATCCAAATATCTTATTTTCAGATTGGTTATTTACGATTGAAGCTTTTTTTATCTTTAAAATTCATTAGATCATGTTATTTTCAGATTTATGCAAGTTCTTTCCAATTTTAGTTTGTATTGGCGAAAACAATACACAAAATACCTAAAATCATATATATGTGAGTGTGTGTTATATATATGAGCAAAGCTAGGGTGTGATGTGCTCATCAAGAAGATTTGGTGAGCACAATTCCAAAAGTATATCGAATCAGCTTCAAATAACGAATTCAAACTGTTGAAATCCATGTATTTCATGAGTGATGCACATACATGCAAAATTTTGAAAGTTTCGAATTATTTGCTACAAGGTCAAGCGGTCAAAAAAAATAGTGAAAAATAAATATATAAAACAATTTATAAAATAACTTATAAAAGATTAATTTTTTTGACCACTTGACCTTGTATCAAATGAATTCAAAACTTCTAAAATTTTACATGTACATGCATCACTCATGAAGTAGATGATTTCAACAGTTTGAATTTGACGTTTGAAGTCGATTCGATATATTTTTGAAGTTGTGCTCACCAAACTTACTTAGTAAGCACATCACACCCTAACTTTGTGCTCTATATATAGAGAGCAGGGTTCTAAATAGCTAGCTATAGCTTTTCCGGACCATAAACGCTAAGCTATGACATAAAATTGCGCTAACTCAGCTACGACCGCTATAGCTATAATAGCTTACTGCTATTACCGCTATATGAGACTCGCTATAGCTACCGCTATGCTACATGGTTTTTTTTTTTGCAATTTATATGGACTTCTGTACTTCTATTCTTATTTCTAATGCTTCATGGCCTTCTACGATAAGTATACTAAACCAAACTATATGTTTTTATTTTTATTTGTGATTTATTTTATTATTCTATATCGAGAAATATTCAAATACTAATTCTTCATTTTGATTACTCTTTTTATAGTATTCATTTGTAAAATTATTATCGTTCGTTTCAATTGAAAGCTAATTTTGATTATTATTATAATTATAAAATATTTAAATATGTATATTGACTTCATTTACCTTATAAAATTAATTGTTCTTTGTCTATTATAATATGTAATACCATGAAGTATAAACTATTAAATAATGTTACTTTTTAGATTTTATTTTCCTTCTTATTTGCGTAATTGATAAAAAGTATAGACTTAGATTAGTTGTCATTTAGTTGTTAGATCAATTCTCTAATATTGATTATGTTGATAATTAGTAGAAATATAAAATATAAAGTTTGAAAAGGGAAAATCGCTATGTGTGATAGCTTCTGCTATAGCTACGCTATTTGCAATAGCTTTTTTTTTTCTCCCCGCTATGCCGCTATAATCGCCATTTAGAATCTTGATAGAGAGAGAGAGAGAGTTGGGCTAAAATGAGCCATGGAGTAAAACAAGTTTTTGCTCCATGGCACTATATTTTTATTTTGAAAATCCAAATAATCGATCCAAACTGCTCAACACAATCTCCATATTGAAATGTGCTTGGAGACCAAATTTTATATTTTTTTTGAATTTTTTTACTATTTATTAAGCCACTTTATAAATCACTAATCCGATGGTCTAGAAACTTTTACTGTTTTTACTTTTCAAAGTAAAACAGTGATTTTCAAAATGGCTTAATAAATAGTAAAAAAATTCAAAAAAATGTAAAATTTAGTCTCCAAACACATCTCAATATAAAGAACATGTTGGAAAATTTGAATCAATTGTTTGAATTTTCAAAATAGAAATATGACGTAGAGTACAAACATGTTGGTTACTCTACTTACATAAACATATGAGGGCATATGTTTATAAGTCATTTTTTTCATTTTCAAAATTTAAAAAGTCGATCTGAATCGTTAAATATGATCTCTATAAAATATGTTTGGAGACCAAATTTTACATTTTTCTGAATTTTTTTACTATTTATTAAACCACTTTGAAAATCACTGATCAAACAGGAGTTTCTAATTTTACTATTTTATTAAGTGACCGTTGAATCAGCGATTTTTAAAGTGACCTAATAAATAGTAAAAAATTCTGAAAAATGTAAAATTTGATCTCCAAACACATTTCAATATAGAGAGATCACATCTAACAGTTCGTATCGACTTTTTAAATTTTGAAAATGAAAAAATGACTTATAAACATATACCCTCATATGCTTATGTAACTAGAGTAGCCAACCTCTATATATATATGAGTAGAACTAGGGTGTTCTTAAGTTCACCAAGCTCCTTGGTGAACTCAAGTATAAAACTCGTCAAATCAGCTTTAAAAAACAAATCCAAACTGTTAAAATCTGCCTACCTTACAAGTGATGTGTCTACATGTGAACATTTTAAACATTCGAATTAATTTAATGTAAAGTCAAGCGGTCAAAAAAATTTCAAAAAATGAATGTTTAAAATTAATTTATTAACCTTCTAATTTTGACCAATGGACTTTATACTAAATTCAAATGTTTAAAAATTTCACATGTAGATGCATCACTCATAAAGTAAGCAGGTTTCAACAGTTTGAATTCGCGATTTGAAGCTGATTTGATGGATTTTAGACTTGAGTTCACGAAGGGACTTGGTGAACTTAAGAACACCCTAGTTTTACTCTCTCTCTATATATATATAAATGTTCTCTAGCCTACCCAACTAGTTTGGAACTAAAGATTTGGCTGTTGTTGATGTAGAAAGGGAGCTTAACCTACAAAGCAACACTAGATAATGACAACGAGAAAATCAGTATTATGACAAAATTTGGGTAAAATTTACAACTTATAAAACTGATAGTAAACTAGAACCTACATGAAGTGACCCAGTAACACAAACAAGACCCAGTTCATCTCTTTTTTCTCTTGCCTGAATCAACTTGGAAGCAAGTGCAATTCGATCTTTAATGGGTGCATTTGAGCAAACAGCGAACACAGGCCGACTCCTATCCGGTACTTGTTCTAGCTCAGGACTAATCACACCGAGGTCAAAGACATCAATTCCAATATCTTGCGCAGCCTGGATCCATATCTCCTTTAAATATACGGCAGAGATTGCACGTGATTTTCCTCCAGCAATGTTCACTTCAGTTAACAAGACTAGATCTGGTTTTCTCCCTGAGAATTTAAAAGAGGAATAAAACGCAGAGAGATCAAAATCAGAGAATATCACCAAAAATAAAATAAAATAAAATAAATCAAATCTAAGTGTATGCTTGATGCTTCTGCTGTTCATGGACATTCTCCAACATTAGTATGCTTGCATACATTAATTTGAAGAACATTTTCTCAAGTGCCGCTGCAAAAGGCTAACTTAGTAAACTAACATAGACCAAAATAACTCAAGGAATAACATAATGGTCCCACACAAGTCATAAAATATACCAATTATTCCTACCTTCCTTCTTATAGGCTTCCAAGAAAAGCAGTACCCTTGATTCCACAGGAGCCGTTTGGCAACAAAGGATTAAGCCTCCTTAAGACTTAATCTGCTTTCTTTAGCTTCCTTAACTGCTTAATCTTATTGAACACCGGTTCCTTAGCGCAAATTAAGAACACCTCCTTCAACTTCCTTTTGTTTGGATCTTAATCCTCTGCCCGAACCTTAAGGCACCCATACCCCTTTCTTTAGCTTCCTTAGTTTTTACTTATGGATTAAGACAACCGAACATTGGTTCCTTAGCGCTCCTTAAGCTCTTAATTCTTCACTCTTAATCCTTTGTTGCCGAACGGCACCACAGAGCTTATCTTTTACCCCAGTGAGAAGGAAAAGGGAATTGTAGCCTTTAAAATAAAACACTAGGAAAAGATGGGCACATGTGAAATTGTTTGCACTTCAGATGGACATATGAGATATTTCTTGTATTGAGAAGTTGTACAAATTATATTGTTGTTGTTTTCCAGAGTCATAAATGACATGGATTCTATACTCGAATACCATTCCTCTCTTTTAGGTTTTTCTTTTTTTAAGAACAATATAATTTCAGAGGTCAAGTTTAAAAAACTAATTGTACCTGAAAGAAGCTGCCTAGCAAACGAAAGGTGATCTTTATCACTAGCCATGGCTACTACAAGAGCTAATGGACGGTCATGATGCACTGCCTCAATCACCTCGGATAAGCCCTTAGCAGATGCTTCCGTATGAGCTGGCCCCCATTTTCAAGCAACATGTAAAAGCTGACTTTAGCAACAATTTGAAAATATACAGGAAGTTTTCTAGAATTATCATGCAAAATTTAAAGTTAACATGCAAGTGTTACCCTTCAGAATGATGTAAGCATCATTTCTATCCCAAAACAACAATAAGATATTTATATAGCAACCTTCCTCTCCTGGAGATATTTTTAAATGCCCAAGATAACTCTCTTCTCACTAAATAATGTAAAGGAAATGCAAAATGCTGGTAGGGAAAACTATAACGGATATATTCAAAATATTCAAAATTTATACTTTCTCATTTAGAAGTAGAATACAAATATTTTCTATAATTTTCTAGAAGGTAGATATCTGAGTATAAACACCAAAAAAATCGATACAGAGATAGAGAACTACTGCTTATAAATTCACAAAAAATAAAAAAAGTGAAAAATGGATACAGACCTCCGTCAATTAGTAAGGAAATGTTATGTACTCCAATAGCCGAGGCTTCTCTCTTCGTAAGAAATTGCATTCTCCCTTGTAAGCGGGTTTGTTCTAAGCCTGCCCGAATGGACTCTTTTGAAACTGTCAAACCTACAAATTTACAGAAAAATAAAATTAGAAGCAAGTCGAGATAATGAAATTTGTGTAGGCATGTGACTATTACTACCTTGATTATGAAGACAAAGTGCTGCACAGGTGGCCATCACAGCATTTCTAAGCTGGTGACTTCCAAGCATTTGAAGTTTCAAATCCCGCAAGTCAATTTCCTGAAAAATACTTCGTATCCCAGTTACATCAATGCTGGAGATAATGATTATTCTGGACTTTAGACACCAAATCAAATCACATGGAAAGGGCACTAATGTAAATTTGGTCTACATTAGAGATAATATATTGCACAAAAAGAAAGGGAACTACCATGTGATTCTTTATTTCCATGTGTATGTCACATATTTGTACAGGTATTTCATATTCCATTCGATATTGTTTTAGGCTGGAACTAATACATGGATGAAATGCTGAGAGCACTGGAGAGTGCAATAGACGTGCTCTTTCCCGAATAATGCCCTCAATATCTGGTTCAAGTAGTCCACCAATAACTACCTGTAATTGAAATGAAATCAACACAGTGGCACAAATACGGGAGAAATTTTGCATTGCCATTTATTAAAATTAAAGTCGAAACTATAATAGATAAAAAGAAATGATAAAATTACATAACTGGACGGTCTTCTTTGATAATTCCTGATTTTGCCATTGCTACACTTTGGAGGGAACCACCCAAGGCCTCCAGATGTTCCTTTCCTATTGAGGTTATAATAGATAAAGCCAGCTCTGAGCTGCATATAACATTTGTTGCATCCCTTGCTCCTCCCAACCCTGCCTGTCATCAAAATAAAAGGAAAGAACAACGCAACAAATTAAACTAAAGGTAGTGTTTGGTTGAGGCCTAAACTATGAAATAAGGGGGGTTTAGACATCAGTTATTCTACTAAATGTGGATTAATTAGGCCGGCCTAACTAGGCGTAACTATATAATTATGCCTCTAAATTTAAACCACCTCTCTCCAAGTGGCTTAAGAGTTAGTCCTCCTATGGCTCCACAGTCAACGAGTATCCAATTTTTTTCCTCTCTCTCTTCGTCGATACTATTTCTTAATAGCTTAGGCCATGACATAACTTGTGACCTCAACCAAACATGAATAGCTTATGCCGGCCGAAGTTGGACTTAGGCCTCCAAAGTTTAGGCCTCAAAACTTTAATAACTTTGATCAAATTTAGTTCATAAGGTTAAGTACTTACTTCTATGACCGCAATATCAACCATCTCATGAGAGAAAACATGAAAAGCAAGAGCTGTGAACACCTACATAAACAAATTATTTGGAGTTTAAGACCGTAACAAAAAGTGCAGCAAGAAAATGTATGACCAAAATTGAGATCTTAGGTGCCACAATCTAGTAACATGTTACAGGTCAGGTATAATCCAATCAGTAGACAAAATATTGAAGGCATCAGATTTGGTTAAAAATATTTGCCTAAGCTACCTCAAAATGGGAAAGGGCTCCATTTTCAGAAGCTACTGAATCATCAATTTTACCCTTGACTTGTTGAAAAAGATTGCTTAACAGATCAGCTGGGATAGGTTTGCCTTCTTTTCCAATTGAAATGCGCTCCCTAATTGTCATTATGTGCGGGCTGCATGAGAAGGCTATAAGTTATAACTGCAAATTCATTAAAAGTTTGGTTACTAGGTTAATTTGAAAGAAAAGACAGAGATTGTACCTAGTATAGGTACCGACTTTGTAGCCTTCCTTCCGTAAAATATTAGAAATAAATGCAGCAACTGAACCTTTTCCCTTTGTTCCAGCAATATGGATAGACTGTGAATATAACACCATAACACATGAAGATGCTCTACACACATATTTAACTCTAAGGCACAGTGCAAATTATCATGTGATGGCATAAATGAAAAATGCAATGCTGCTCAAAAGCTTCAACTATGAGAAACTGGTCTCAATTCAGTTGCCTTACAACTTGTGATTTGTACCGGCACATATAGGAAATGGGATAAAACCCAACTAATATTTAAATCTTCACAAAAAGAAAATACGTGTTCCTTTCTCAATTCATGCTGTTTTTCTTTCTCATAACATAAATTTAAAGGCACACGAGTATTTTATAGGAATGCTGAGGAGGGGAATAATGATACAATGGAACTATATAATTGAGTTACTCACACAAGATGTTTGTAGGAATGCCCAATACACAAACATCACGGTACATCAGTACTTAGAGTGAAGCAATCACTGACCTTGAAACGCGTATGGGGGTCGCCGAGACGGCTGAGCAGCCGCCTCATCCGGCCGAGATCGAAGCCGTCGTCAGACTCAGTACCGGCTCCTCTGGGAACGCCGATTCTCTCATAGTTCTTCAGCCCTTCCAAATACTCCACCAATTCCGCCATCTCAACCTCGTGGTCTCCGCCTCCTACCATAGCGGAGAATAGTCGAGGTAACCTCAGGGGTGCAAAGAGAGCTCTGTATCTGGTGCGGTTGAAGCCGGAATGGAGAGAGAATGGGCGAAAAAGGTTGGTAGGATAGAGCATGGTCGGAGGGAAAGGGGAACTGGAGAAAAAGTAGAAAAGGTGTTCGTATTTGGAGTAAAAATGATTTTAACATTTACGGACTAAACAGTAGAATTATGCGATTAAAGGTATTTTTTTTCATTGTTGTAAAAAACATTTTTAAAGGCCGGTTTCGTTTCATCAATACGACATTTGTTTGAGAATTTTTCTAATTAATTAGCTTATTATTCTCAATTATTTGTATTTAATCATTTATTTATTATTGTTTATTTCTATTTATTTCTGTTTATTCATGTTTATTCCAATGAATATTTATTTTCATATTTTTTTTTACTATTTATGAAAATAAAATTTATAAATTATATATTGTAGTTTTATTTGTGGTTAGATATACATTCAATATTTTTTTATATATTTTTCATTTTATTTATTTTAAAATTGATTAATTCTTTTATTATTTATATAACATCTATTTTTCTTACTTACTGATGTATTTTTTTTTCAATTAGTACGTCATATTCATATTAGAAATTAAGTTGTTATCATAACTTAAATTTAATAATTTTATATTAAAATGTTTCATTTCTTTCAAATAATATTTTATTAGTATTTAAAAAACTTAATTTTTGAATTTATTTTTGCATTTAATAAATATATACTTACACATGTAAAGTGTGTATGTATTGTTAAGAAAAAATAAGAATATTGTCATATTATGATAATAAAATAAGTTAAATTAAGTTTATTTGATAAGTTTGATGAATTAAATAAATTATTTTTAATTAATTATGAATATATATACATAATTTTAATAAAAACAATTAGTCGTCCGCATAATTCTGATAAACACAGTTACTGACTGCATAAACATATGTGGCCGCATTTTAACAGTGGTTAAGTGCAAGCCCTTTTGTGACAACGCAAGGCACAATCTTTTTACTATTCTCGAGCAGCTTGGGCTTGAGCCTTGGCGTGTTGACTTGTTACCCCTTATATTTATCTATCTAATTTTTGATAGATGAGTACTGTAGAATAAATAGTACTCCTACAATACTTCTACAGTAAAAAATCTAATGATCCTGATCATTTGATGCAATATTTTAAATCGTAAACCTTTCCACCTCTCATTGCGACGCTTCTTCGCTGCAAATCTCTCGAAAGTTCACCGTTGGGCATTACATTGTAAAATATTGCAATCTCTTTATGTTATCATTCCGAAGCAAAGCGAGACATTTCTCTAGTTATATTAAATCTTGTTGGTGCATCCCTAGTACATTACAAAGTAAACTCATCTCAATTTAGAATATAATAGAAGTTTTCTTATGTTTTTGATATCTCACGATTATTATATATAATTTTTTTTGGTCATTAACTAAAAAAAAAACTTTTATCATTAATATTTTATAGATAAAAATTATAAATAATAAATGTGAATAATTAATTTTATTCTATTTCTAAAATAATATATGGATTTAGCACGCCATAACTCGTAAAATTTGAAAATAATTTGTGCAAGGCAATTGGTGAAAAAACATCAAAAGTGCAAATTAATCACAATAAATAATTTATTTATTATTCTAAAATGTTATTCCGCCGCTATAAATATTATTTAAACCTTTGATGGATTGAAACTACATATAATATTTAACTAATAAATAATGGGATGAAACAAGATAATGCTAATTAATGTTGCTAGAATGAGATCCGATTCATGTATACCATAAATCCGTTGACTTCTTGGTGATAAAAACAAAATAATACATAATAAATGTATGTCGCATCCTCTACCACTCACGAAGCGCATAAGGTTGTACGATTTGCACCGATGGTGTTTTGAATTATGAAATGGCGCAAATCTCAACTCAGGAAGAAAAATCGGATGGGTGTTTCAAACTTTATAATATACGAGTGGAGCATTGGATCTGAAAATGATCGTGTCTAACCATAAAAAAGGAAAGAAAATAAACGACGTGTTAGCATATATATATATATATAGAGAGACGAGGAATCCACTTACAACAACTTGAAAGTTACAACATCTTACAATATTATTTTTTTCATTTTCAAAGTTCAAATCGTTGATCCAAACCGTTAGATATTCAATCTATATAAAAACGTGCTTGGAGACCAAATTTTACATTTTTTGAAATTTTTTTGCTATTTATTAAGATGGGTACAAAATCGCTGTATTTATTAAAATTCTGCACCATTAAAAACCAGTGATTTTGTACCCATCTTAATAAATAGAAAAAAAATTTCAAAAAATGTGAAATTTGATCTCCAAGCACGTTTTTATATAGATTGAATATCTAATGGTTTGGATCGACGATTTGGACTTTGAAAATGAAAAAAAAAAGATGTTGTAAGATGTTGTAACTTTCAAGTTATTGTAAGTGGATCCCTCCTCATATATATATATAAGGAGGGATCAAGTTACAACATTTTTTGAGTTACAACAAGTTACAACAAACTTTTTTTAAATTTTGAAAGTCCAAATCGTCGATCCAAACCGTTAGATGTGTCTCTACAATAAAATGTGCTTGGAGACCAAATTTTATATTTTTTTGAAATTTTTTTACTATTTATTAAGATGGATACAAAATTCAATGGTTTAAATTTGACTAGTTTTTGTACCCATCTTAATAAATAGTAAAAAATTTTCAAAAAATGTAAAATTTGGTCTCCAAGCACATTTTATTGTAGAGATCACATCTAACGGTTTGGATCGACGATTTGGACTTTCAAAATTTTTAAAAAGCTTGTTGTAACTTGTTGTAACTCAAAAAATGTTGTAACTTGATCCCTCCTCTCTATATATATATATATACAAGTTAAACAAGAACAGCCGAACAGGCTATCACGAAATTTACTAAAATTGTCTCTTAAATTTAATATTAACAATAATACGGGGTCAACCAGATTTCTTGGCAGTATAAATAATGTTATCCCGAATTTTCGATAAGTGGCAGAAATCAGAATTTTGTGTCACTTGAGGGGGTATATCATATGCACCGAGTTTTTTAAAAATACTCAAATTTATTAATATTTTATTATAAATAACAAGATGTTTGACAAAATTATATTTTTACTCAAACCGTAAGGAAATTTTACGATTTGGATTAAAAATTCAAACCGTAAGATTTCCTTACGGTTTGAATTTTTTTTTTTTAAGCCCAAATTTGCACATCTAGTTAATATATCAAAACACTTTCAAAAATCATGAAAATTTACCGACATGCATTCTTGACTTTATAGAACAAGACTGTGAAGTTTCATACAAAATCTCAAAATATATCATGACATATCGGCTCTCAAAAATTGCTTGAACTACTAAAAGAGTGCTTCTGATCCCAAATTTGCATCCCTGATTAACATAACAAAACACCTTCAAAAATTATAAAAATTTACTGACATGTATTTTTGACTTCATAGAACAAGAATGTAAATTTTTATATAAAATCACAAAACAGATCGTCAGATATCGGCTCTCAAAAATTGCTCAAACTGTTGAAAGAGTGCTTCTAAGCCCAAATTTGCATTTCTGATTAACATATCAAAGCACCTTCAAAAATTATGAAAATTTACTGACATATATTTTTGACTTCATAGAACAAGACTGTGAAGTTTCATACAAAATCACAAAACAGATCGTCAGATAACGGCTATCAAAAATTGCCCGAACTGCTGAAGGAGTGCTTATGAGCCTAAATTTGCACATCTGATTAACATATCAAAAAACCTTCAAAAATTATGAAAATTTACCGAAATATATTTTTAACTTCATAGAACAAAACTGTAAAGTTTCATACAAAATCACAAAACAGATCGTGAGATATTGGCTCTCAAAAATTGCCCAAACTGCTGAAAGAGTGCTTCTGAGCCCAAATTTGCATCTCTGATTAACATATCAAAGCACCTTCAAAAATCATGAAAATTTACCAACATGCATTATTGACTTCATAAAACAAGACTGTGAAGTTTCATATAAAATCACAAAACAAATCGTGAGATATCGACAATGATTAAAAACTGAACAAGACTGTGAAGTTTCGTACAAATCTCTAACTTAATAATTCGAACAAACTGAACAACATACTATTTCTTACAATGATTAAAAATAACATTGAACAACATACTATTTTTGAAGTCAAAAATGTATATCAGTAAATTATCATGATTTTTGAAGGTGTTTTGATATGTTAATCAGATGTGCAAATTTGGACTCAGAAGCACTCCTTCAACAGTTCGGGTAATTTTTGAGAGCCAATATCTGACGATCTGTTTTGTGATTTTGTATGAAACTTTACAGTCTTGTTCTATGAAGTGAAGAGTGAATGTCGGTAAATTTTTATGATTTTTGAAGGTGTTTTGTTATGTTAATAAGAGATGCAAATTTGGGCTCAGAAGCACTCTTTCAACAGTTCAAGCAATTTTTTAGAGCCGATATCTGACGATCTGTTTTGTTATTTTGTATGAAACTTCACAGTCTTGTTCTATGAAGTCAAAAATACATGTAGGTAAATTTTCATGATTTTTGAAGGTGATTTGTTATGTTAATCAGAGGTGCAAATTTGGGCTCAGAAGCACTCTTTCAGCAGTTCGAGCAATTTTTGAGAGCCGATATCTCAC
This sequence comes from Carex pumila, assembly GCA_033356055.1. Classification (NCBI taxonomy): domain Eukaryota; kingdom Viridiplantae; phylum Streptophyta; class Magnoliopsida; order Poales; family Cyperaceae; genus Carex; species Carex pumila. The sequence continues at coordinate 89,137 of JARJHM010000613.1, forward strand.
GATCTGTTTTGTGATTTTGTATAAAACTTTACAGTCTTGTTATATGAAGTGAAGAGTGTATGTTGGTAAATTTTAATGATTTTTGAATGTGTTTTGGTATGTTAATAAGATATGCAAATTTGGGCTCAAAAGCACTCTTTCAACAGTTCGAGCAATTTTTGAGAACCGATATCTAACAATCTGTTTTGTGATTTTGTATAAAACTTTACAGTCTTGTTCTATGAAATTAAAAATACATGTCGTTAAATTTTCATGATTTTTGAAGGTGTTTTGATATGTTAATCAGAGGTGCAAATTTGGGCTCAGAAGCACTCTTTCAGCAGTTCGGGCAATTTTTGAGAGCCGATATCTCACGATCTGTTTTGTGATTTTGTATGAAACTTCATAGTCTTGTTCTATGAAGTCAATAATGCATGTCGGTAAATTTGCATGATTTTTGAAGGTGTTTTGATATGTTAACCAGAGGTGCAAAGTTGGGCTAAAAAAATAAAATAAAAAAAGCAAAAAAATGAAATAAAAAAATGAAAAAACACAAATTTCAAACTGTAAGGAAATCTTACGGTTTGAATTTTTAATTCAAACTGTAAAATTTCCTTACAGTTTGGATAAAAATATAATTTTGTCAAACATCTAAGTTATTTATAATAAAATATTAATAAATTTTGGTATTTTTAAAAAACTCAGTCATATGCATGTGGAATGTTGTATTGTTTGAGAATAATGCATTTGTGGTGCTCATATTTTCTGATATTGCTCCTGCTGGTCTTCGTTTGTGTTCAAGGCCAGAAGCCAAATTCTTACGGTAAAAATATTGAATTTTTTTTGCTTTAATCTTATTTTAACCAATTCCACGTGCTTGATTTAATAGTTGATTATTTTCCTTTTGGAAAGTTACCATTACGAATCCAAATGTTTTGTTGTTCTGTTCTTAACACTTTAATTAATAATGCTCCTGATCATTAATTACGTTTAGTGAGATGGTTAATTTACCAAGAAAGTGGGATGGAAATGAAATGCTTTACATAATTTTCTGGGAGGAATTTCATGAATATCCTTCAAAAATTTTAAAATTAGGTGTTTTTTACTCTGAAATTTATAATATCAATATACACTTCTAAATTTTTTAAAATCACATAATTTATCTAATTAATTGTCGTTTTTATTAAAAGTCAGTTTAAACTTTATAAAGTACTCATTTTATTTTGAATAATCATTATGGTACCCGCGCATCCGTCCCCGCACCGTACCCACACTTCTATCTTACGCAATTAACTTTCATAACTGGTTATTAACTTCCATAACTAATTTTGCGGATCCCACTATCTTCTCAGTAACACAATATTCCTTTTTCAAATTCAAATTTTCCATTTTTCGTCTCTTTCCTTCTTTTTCGAGGCGATTTTTCCTGCGACTACGATCTATCATCTCTTTCTCGCGCGATTGGAGGTGATCAATCAACTTTTCCCTTCTAGACAATCGTTCAATTGTTCTCATCGCGATCATCAATTCGAGCTTTTTTTCACGTTTTGGATCATTCAGCTGATCAATTAGCTTTGCTTATACATGCGATCTATTAGAGGCGTTATATAGGTAATCGATTATCTCTTGTAATCCTAGCGATCAATTCGACGTTATTTTTCTGTTCTTATTTCATTCAGTGAATTCAGCAACGATCGATCACCTATTCATACTATTTGTATTTTATATTGTTAATTAATGTTGAAATTACTTTGAATTGCATGTAATATGAGATGTTGTTGATAATTTGATGTTTGAATTATTTATTTTGTTGAATAATTTCATTCAAATACTTGATCTGAGATGTTGTACGACTTTTATCATGGATTACAATTAATATTTGTAATATTTGTAATGTGTAACTATTCTATGTTGTTTTCATAAGTGTAAAAACTTCATTTGGTGTGTGCGTGAATACATTTCTTGATATATTTTAGATCAATTTTGTTAGAGGTGATCATGAACCGTAGGTTTGTTAGGGGTGAACCCAAAGAAATGTCGTGAGAAAATTAGCAATGCCCCAAATTTAGTGCCATATCTCATGTTTGCAAAAGAGCACTGAATCTTAGAGCATTCAACTCAATATCACCCCCCTCCCCTCCCCTTCCGCACTTATTAGACTGAACCTAACCCGCAATGCAATTCTCATCGCCCCACAATTACGAACGATTCAATATTAGTTAGTAACATATGGTGTAGCTAAAATAATCAAGATAACTGCCAAATGTCAATGTAGTAAAACAGATGGTGTAAGTGATATCTATCATCGTCCGAACAACGTAGGAGATGACATTAAATCCAAAACGACGTCAAATATCAAACGCTGTATGTAGGATGTAGGATCGCCATCGGTTCATTACTAAAGTAGATCCGATGATATTTCTACATTAATGTCTTATTTAACAACTGGAAAAATATAACTCCCATCGGTCCCTAATTTTTTAACTGATGACGATGGAGCTAAACGCCATCAGTTTCAACTGATGGCATATGTATGCACATTGTCTATTGGGACAATAAGCAACGTTTTGGAATTCGTTGACGGAATGCAATTTCAACTGATATAGAAGTGTTTTTCTCTTTGTAGTGTTCATTCCAACACTTTCATATATGCAATCTCTATTTTCGGTCAAACCAGATTTCATTGTCATGTTCATGTTCGTTGCTTGTTTAAAGTACCTAACAAATCGATCGGTATGAAATTGCATACAATAGTTGACCATGAAAAAAGAGCAATGTAAACACATTAATTTACAATTGCATAAAAAAAAAAGTTTACTGAGGAAGAGATACATAAAGAAGAGTAGAACTAGGGTGTTCTTAAACTCACTAAAGTGTTTGGTGAGCTTAATTTCAAAACTCATCAAATCAATTTCAAATGACAAATTCAAACCGTTGAAATCTGTTTATCTTACAAGTGATGGGTCTATATGTGAAAATTTTAAACATTTGAATTAATTTAGCATAAAGTCAAGAAGTCAAAAAACGTTCAAGAAATGAATGCACTAAAATTAATTTATTAACCTTCTAATTTTGACCGATTGATTTTATACTAAATTAATTCGAATGTTTAAAATTTTCATATGTAGACACATTACTCGTAAGGTATGCGGATTTCAACTGTTCGGATTCATCATTTGAAACTGATTTGATGGACTTTAAAGTTTAACTCACCAAATACTTTGGTGAGCTTAAGAACACCCTAGTTCTACTCCATAAAGAAAAATCATACCTAACAGTTCGAGAATAAAAAATATAGAGCAAGTAAGAATGAATACCAAAAGTTTTTTTTTATTTTTAACATTTTTTTTATTTTTTGCAAATGAGCCCGTAAGCATTGATAGCGTATAACATATTCTCGGTGGGTCCCACGAGAAATTGAATTTGTGGAATCATCAGGAAAACAGAAAAGGATATCAAAGTTAAAAAGTCGGCTTTCTATAGCAGTTAGGTGTTTAACTTTTTTGAAAAATACAATATGGAAGTCACAGTCTCAAATTCTAAGAAAAGAAAGGCAAAGTCATCATAACATGTGAACATGTGTAGTCAAGTCTCAAATTCTAAGAAAAGAAAATCAAAGTCTCAAATTCTAAGAAAAGAATTCAAAGTCAATGGCACCTTGCTAAACCGGCTGTTTAACTTCTTCTTTTTAAGAAATAGAAAAGGATTATAAAAGAGAAAAAAAAAAGATAATTTTTAGAATCAACTGATTATTGTTCTTCTTTCTAACTGATATTAGATATGAAGCCATCAAGCTATGTTAATTTTAAACTATAGATATCAAATAATGAAAATCAATTATATTAAGAAAAATCAAACTAACAATGAGACTAAGTATGGCTAATATAACATTAGTGTCATTTCAGTCTTTATAACACAAACTCCAAAACCTATCAAATCGAGGTCAAATAATAAATCCAAACCGTTCAAACTAATTTACTTTATGAGTGATACGTTTACATGCAAACTTTTTATATTTTTGAGTTATTTTAGTATCAAATCAAGCGGTAAAAAAATTCAAAAATAAATGTATTAAAATTAACTTTAAAACTCACACATTTGACTGCTTGATTTGATACGAAATAAACTCAAAAACTTATAAAATTTACATGTAAACGCACAACTAATGAAATATATCAATTTGAACGGTTTGAATTCACTATTTGAACTCGATTTAATAGGTTTTGGAGTTGGTATTATATAGACTGAAATGACACTGATGTTATATTAGTCATACTCATTTTCAGTACTAGAAAATATGCTTAAATAAAATAAATTGAAAAAAAATAAATAAGGATTAATTAACTCCAATTCAATGTACATAAGACGGATACGAAACCAACTAAGAATCCAGTTACTGTTGCTGATGAAGGTAGATTTTTGTCAAATTTGTCTCTATCTCAACCCTCTAGTATTCAAGCAGCATCCAAATCCCGATCAAAAAGAAAAACAAGTCACCGACGACTGAGACGTCACACTACAACTTTAGTCTCCAAAAGATAAGAGAGACTGCTATTGGGCCACGCTGCACCATGAGGCTCATGGAGAAAATGGATCGTTGCTAGCTAGAAGCGAGTCTGCATCGAATGCATTAACTCAAGAGCTGCTCTCTTGAGTTGATACATATGGACTGGTTGATTTTAAATCGAACTAATTCGGTCACAGTCTATAATTTAAGAGTTTTTTAATAGGAGTGCAGATCTAGTTCATACGAATCTTAAAGCGAATTGGACGGTCCAAATGTATTAACTCAAAATATTCTTTTTTGAGTTAATGCAGAGGATACGAATTCGCTACAAGTAGGGGCGGACCCAGAGTAGATCAGGGGGGAGCAACCGCCTCTCTTGGATTTCGAGTTTTAGTAGTGATTTATTGGTACTGATCGACTTTATCTCTCCTTGAAAAAAAATTTTGCCTCCTTCTGGATATTTGATTTGTAATTCGGATTAAATTTAGTGTTAAAATCAAAATAAATTTCTGCAATTATGATTGGTAATATTTATTATAAGTTAAAGGATCAGAAATTATAAGTCAAGATATTGGAAAATATAAGTCAAAATATTCTTTTTTATTGAGTACTAAATTAGTTAATGGATTTAAATATGATAACTTATTTAAACTCGATTCAATAATTTTTTGTCTCCCTGATGAAAATTCTGAGTCCGCCCCTGACTACAAGTGTATAGTCATTATGCTTGATTTTTGTTATGTAGATGTGTATGTCTTCTTCTTTTGTTTATGCAGATGTGCATGTTTTCTGATATTAAAATAGTTAAATAGTAAAATTCATTTGTTGATTGTTTCTGATGATGGTTTATGTTGTTTTATATATCTATGATTGTTTATGATTAATATGGCTAGTAAATTGTAGGGTTGGCTAATTTAAAATATATATAAAAAAAATATCAACTTGTATCGGTACATGAAAGTGTACCGAAACAAATTTCTTGATTTCTTCCATCGGTACATAATTTACTACCGTTGGACGAAGTATAATTCTTCTATCGGTAATGTGTTGTATACCAATAGAAGATGATTAGTTTACTATCGGTATAGAATTGCTACAAAAATTCTTGTATTTTTTATCATGTTAAGTCTTTAGCAAATTCAGTTTTTACTTGATAGAAGATTATGTGGTAGTGATTGCAATTAATTATGGATTTATAAATAGTTTAACTAGTGAATTATGATATATACTTCGTGAGTTTTCAATTAGGAGAATTTAATATATACCACTCAAAATTGTGAAATTACATATTTACCATCCAAATTTTTGTAATTACATATTTATCATCTAAAAATCTAATAACTCACATATTTACCTAATATAATTTTAGTATATATCAAATATATACCCAAAACTCATATTAATTATGTTTAAATTTCTTAAAACTATAATTAATCAAATATTAACTTGGCACCCTCTCTTTCTTTTCTTAGAACCATTCTCCTTTATATCCAATATAAAAGATTAAAAACAGATATTCCAAATTGAGCTAGTAACAAAACACAAATTCTCAATTACTACATTGATAACTAGTTGCGATATCATTGTCGAATTTAAAATGAGTAATTTTATTAGAAAAATTGGAGCTAGTGGTTACCTTGTTTCTAAACAATCAAGCTGGAGTGAGAATCCTTAAATCCGAGTCTGCTGCCCCTTCTCTTTGAGTTTAAGTAGGAGAGATGAGATGAATAGAGAGTAATTTAAGCAAAAATGAGAAGTTATGTCAAAAAAAACATGAAGAAAATTTGTAGGCGAAAGAGGAAGGGCAGAGAAAGAGAAATAGACTAAATAACTTATTAATTATATTTTATATAATTTTAAACTTAATTAATCTCATTTTATAAATATGTGAGTTACTAGATTTTTAGATAGTAAATATGTTATTATAGAAATTTGGATGGTAAATACGTAATTTTTCACAGTTTTTAGAAAATAAATTATAAATCATAATTAGAAAAAAAATTTACCAAATCAACATGATTACTTTGTTTTTACAAAAACCATAAGTATTGCAATGTCATTTATGTCCCGAAATATATATATATTTTTGGAACCGAAATGACAATTCAGTTCAAGGTATTTTTACAATTTTTCAATGTATTTTTTTTTTGAAATATGTAAAAATGGTTGAGATCGAAATACTATTTCAGTCCAAAAAAAAAATTGGGAATCAAAATGGCATTTTTTGTCCTTATGGTTTTTGTTAAAAAAAAATATAATCATATTGGATTGATAAAAATCTTTTTTTTAATTATGGTTTATAAAAAAAGTTCCAGTTTTTGAGTGGTATATATGAAATTCTCCCTTTTCAATTTTACTGTTAGATATTCAAACTTTAGAATTTCCTAGCTTAAAAAACGCATGGTAGAGTCGAATATTCGGCTTTTTCCGTGTCATTACACCCAACTTTATTTGAATTCCACATTAATTCTAAATCCTTGCTTTATTCAAGGTCCTTTGCATAGCCAAGCCCAGTCTTTCCTAGAACCCGATTCTTTTACCCAAGTAAACGGCGTTTTCCATTGTTTTTCAAAAGAGAGTATACGTATACCCATTAGTATGTCACATAAAAAACAATTACATTCTCCTACGGCTTACGTAGTGGCTACATTTATAGGGAAATAAATCTGCTGCGATAGGATTGCAGGGTTCCTGCAATTATAATCTCAACTGTTTATATATTTTGAGATCTGTGTACAAAAATTCTTTTTTTTTAAGATTCGTACAATATAATAAATAAAGGGTTGAAATTAGAATCGCAGAGCCCTGCAATCCTGTAGGATCACAGCAGATTTGCTTCCCATTTATAGAACCAAAAAGAAAATTCTTCAGCATCTATAAATACAACTTTCATGTTAATTACCATGCATCTCAAACTACAATCAACAGCCTCTCTCTGTGTCTCTGTATCTCTATATCTCCTCTCTCAAAAATGCAAGTCTTAAGTACCTCAGCTACCATTCCATACGCACGACAACGTGGTAACTTTAACTACCGTGCCTACTTTGAAAACCAAGCCAGTATTCGTAGGACGCATGCACAGCCCTTGCAACAAAAGTTTCTTTCTGTGCTTAAGCCGGGTCTATCTTTGTCTCCGTCGTTGCTTAGAGACAAATCATTTGTCTGCAAGGCCAGTGCTGAAATATCATTGGTGTATGGGAATGTACTGAAGATGCTCAGGCCGTATGCTAAACTAGGTCGCTTAGACACTTACGGGCTGGCGATTCGGCTGCATTCGTGGCCTGCTTTTTGGTAGATATAAAAATGACAACTGTGCTATATACATTAGTTTTATGAAAAATCAGTAGTGCAAGATGATATATTTTTCTTTTATATATATATATATAACCAAGCTAAGCAATTGTTATATATATAAACTAAAGATTTCTTAATAAAAAAGCTAGGGTTAATAAAAGAAGTTTTGCATGTCCAGACATCAGAGCTAGTTAATTAGGTGTTAAGTATGATTTAAGGAATATTATAAGTACATAAATGGCAAGAAAATTATGCAATTCATGTATTTGCAAAGTTGCAACATGTAAACTATTTAGACAAGACTTTTCTTTTTGGTTCCCTTCTTTAATTGTTGCTTTTGTTGAAAGAAGTTTTCACCAAGTATGCAATTCAAATGCATGTCAAAGTAAAACTGATGAGGGCAATAATTTTTTTTGTGTCCCGTGTCTTTCTTATGAGTTATGATCAGTTTTTAGGTTCTGAAAATGGCATCCATATTTGTATACTTTTCTATTGACAGGTCAATTATGCTGGCAACAAAACCTGGAACGCTTCCTGATATCAAATTATTCGGACTGTATTACTTGATGTCTTTCCTTATATTTGCCTCCTGTTGCGTTTCAAATGACCTCGCTGATATAAACTATGACAGAAAGGTAAGTTTAATATATTTTAAAAACTTATCTACTGTACATTTTCCATAAAACATAGTGTTGTATTTAGTTGTCATTAGTGTTGTATAGATTGCCAACTTATTATTTTTTAAAATAGCAAAAACCCAACAACCAATCTCCTGTTCAAAGTCACTGGAATTAATTCAAGTTAGATTGCTTGACTCCTGACTCCTGAGAAGTCAACCACTAAACATAACAACACAGTGCTTTTCTGCACAATTTGTGATATTGTAGTACACTCGTAGGTTTACTGGTCGACTATTTTTTTTTTTTTTTTGTGTCCCTTTGTATATTATACATAGAAGGAAAAATTGACCATTTCGGACCGGAATCAGACTGTTTTGATCCGATTTCTGACCGAATTACACTGTAAGTAATTTTCTCATAGGATTTCGGCCGAAATGCCTCTATTCTAGTAAAATTTTGGCCGAAACGGACCTATTCCAATCAATTTTGGGCCGGAACGGCCCTATTCCAATCAAATTTCAGCTGGAAAAACAAACTGTTTCGTACTACAAAAATTCCTCTAAAAGTTGTCCCCAGCAGGAATAAAGGTTTACCACTGCACTAGTTTTTTTTTTTTTTTTTTTTTTTTTTTTTTTGTGTCTAGAGCATGTATCAATGATATTTACATTCTATATGGGTTTGGACTAACTCCACATTACAAATTGTATTATATTATATAAATAAATTTTTTGTGTAATATTTTGTTTCAATATAAATTTTTAAATATATTATTATTTTAGAAACTTTTTTACTATTTTTTATTACAAAATAAGCTTTTGTTAAAAAGATCCGAATTTTCGATCCAATTTAATCGACTCCGGCCGATTCATCCAATTATGATTTCACAATCAAGTGACCGGTCCTGATTCCGATTCTAATTTTAGTGTTTATATTATTATATACACTCCTGGCTCACCTCCTGTCTTTGATAAGTTGTCCCTCTCAATCTATATCTCAGGTAGAGCGTTGCAAGACTAGACCACTGGTATCTGGTGAGATCACACCGGTTCAAGGGTGGCTGTTTTGGGCATTCATTATCTCGTTGCTTATACCGCTTGTGCTACAACTCAACAAATTATGGTATGATAAAGAAAGTATTATTGTAACATTATTATGTAATATTAAATGGCACATCGAATCGATCCTTTACCGTACTAATTGTTTTGAAATCTTTTTACTACTTGTAAAATAGTATTGCGCTAGCAGCAGTGGAACAAGTATTGTGGCTTGCTTATCCTCTTATGAAGAGAGTGACTTACTGGGTATGTTTTGAACTAGCGCAATTATTTGGTTTCTCTCAATTTTTCTAACTTAATGAAAAAATATATAGAATCACTTCAATTAACTGGTTTTGTTAATGCCTTGATGGGTTAAATATTACAGACCCCAGCTTTTCTTGGTCTAGTCCAAAGCTGGGGTGCTACACTCGGCTGGGCAGCCGTAAAAGGAAATTTGAATGGTGTTGGAATTTTCCTACCAGTACACATTGCTGGTATATGTTGGACAATGGTATATGAGACAATATATGCACATCAGGTATGATTATTTATTTAATTTTTTTAATATCACACTCAACAAGTTGAATTTGTGTTTATGGAACTTTGAAGGAAGAAGTTTTGGTTGGGATTTTCACATTACAAACTATTTCAAATTTCAAGCTTAGTTTACTATAATTTTACCAGGATTCTTGTGCCAACAAGATGATAGATAAACCTCTTACTTCTTAATTACTAATTAATTTCACACATGTCTGTAACAATGTTGGTAAATTTGCTGTCATAAATATTATAAAGTCATTTGACAGAATAAAGAACATCCAAAACAGAGCTCCAATACTGTATTGATATATAGTCAATTGGTAGATTTCAATATTAATTTGAAGCCAATTTTCTATTTTTTCCATTAAAAAAGGATAAAAATGAAGACGAGGAAGCTGGAGTTAAATCCATAGCATTGTTGTTTGGAGATTCAACAAGGACTTGGCTGCTTGGATTTGCAACCATTTGTATTGGAAGCTTGATGTTTGCTGGCTACAATGCTCATATGGGTATATATTTGTGTGCTAAATTGCAAGATATATAAGATTGGCTTTAAATGTTAATTTTATGGTCTAGAATCGACCTATTTAGCGAGTGGTGCATTTACACACTAAATTTGTTATTTTTTTTGTCAAATTTAATTCAACTGATTTTATTTTTCTTTTTGTTAGGTTGGCCATTCTACTTATCTATGATTCCTGCATTTGGACACCTATTATGGCAGACATACTCAGTTGACTTGTCAAATGGTTTTGATTGTTTTAGCAAGTAAGTACCAGAGTATCAACTATGTTATATTCTTATAAAATATGATATGTTCCTTTCCCTGTTTTCTAGGGTTTATAAGCATCATATTAGTAAACAAAACACCACTCATTACTGAGTGCAAAACTGTCCAAACTTTCAGCTGTCTCAGTTACCATAAATGCTGGTAAATGAATGAATAATCAAGAAGTAAACTTGTCCGTAAAATTCAATGTTAAGCTGAAGGATAATTTGTGTTTTAAATTTTTTTCCAGATTTAGAACAAACAAATGGTTTGGATCAATAGTTTTGGCTGGAATGGTACTAGGAAGGATTGTTTACTGAGTCAAGTACTTCTACAGCAAGAGTGTCGACTAATCAAGACAATATCGGGAAATAATGAAAGAGCATTTGGTTTCTTCTTTTTGTATTCAAAATAATAGTGCATGTCAAAGGGTTACTACTATAAAAAAAATCCTTTTATATCGGTTGTAATCGCGTTCCGCCATTGGGTTCTGAACAGATACATATTGCCCCGATAGGAAATGCATAGACATATGCCATCGGTAGAAACTGATGGCGTTAAGCACCAACACCATATGTTGAAAAATTAGGGACCGATGGGAGTAATAGTTTTTTGGCCATTTATGCCGTAATAGAAACACTATCGTCTCTGGGTGTTATTAGCCATTAGCAAAAGTGTATTACACCATCAGATGTGTATGAGTTGGCGTTTGCATATTGTAGTTTGACATCTGTTATTACTTTGGACCGTTGGTGATTTCTTTTAATTATATATTTAATTATATATGCCTATATTAGGGGCTAGCCTCCGTTTATATATACCAATATATAGAGAGTGACTAATGTGCATTCGAATATATATGGGCCGAAATACATACAATCCAAATTCGACTTTTCAAAATTCAAACGGTCAATCCGAACCATTCATCTTGTTTTCCATATTAATATGTGCTTGGAGACCAAATTTTATATTTTTCTGAATTTATTTACTATTTATTAAGTATTTTACAAAATTGTTGATTCAAAAGTGGCGAAGCAAGAAAAACTTTATTTAAAAAAAAAACAGAGAGAACAACAAGATAACACTATAAATATTTGTTCAAACTCACAACAATTTTTGAATTAATAGAGCAAAGCAAGCAATTACAATAAAGATTCTAAGTTACCTATAAATTAAGTAAATCACTCACTCTTCTAAGCATAGACAAGTATATACGACTCGTAACCTTGAATATATTCTCCACATGTCCGACAGTCAAAAGATTATTTCTCTACATACAACTGAAGAATCCATCAATGTACCTTTAATCGGTCCATGAACCTTTTGCCCCTATCACTATTCCACTCCTTGGCTAAGACCACCAAAACCAACTTACACTCTTGCAATAACAACTTTTTTTAACTTGTGGGTCTATATTGTTTATGCTTAAAAATACACTTTGTTTATTTTTTTGACTTTCTCCAATATTTTATACAAGCTATACCAAGAAAGAACGAAATTGTATTCACAATTACGCAGATATTGGATGTTTGAGTAGGTGAATATTTTGTCAACTCCAAGATATGTAAGAGGGTCTAAAACATGTTTAAATTAAGTGTTTGCTTATTAAGATATACTAGTGCGTATAAAGAATCCTATGTGCATTCTATATATAATCTCATATTTGAGAAGTCATGCCGTATGGATTATTCAACTACCTAAATAATCATACTTTCTAGGATGTAAAACTACATCAACTAATAATCACACTAATTGATCATGAGTGCTAGAATGACTTCAAAACACATTATCGATGAGTTTGATAATTACTTCGTTTTCAAACATGAGAAGCTTGTCAGAAAAATAGGCTGATGATGTTTGCTTTAGAACGAGCACCTATGAAGACATTTATTGTATTTATTTAACAAATGATAACAAGAAATGTCATTTTTTTCATAAAGCTATTTTTTTTCCTTTCTATTATGTATACATGTCAATATAACATTAGGGATGAAATTCAATTATCTATATTTTGATTCTGATCAACAAGGTCTAACTGAAATCATCTTTATTAAATTCTATTAAATTGAAATATACTAAACTCCATGACTGTTATTCTTATTGACTCGTTTCTTTTAATATAACGCAACAAAAATAATATCAACAAAAAAATAGCTAATATAAATGAGAGGAGTAATTAAAGCTAGGGTTGTTTAAGCTCACCAAGCTATGAATTTAACTCTAACATCGTTTGATTTTCATTTAGATTCGTGCTATCACTGATCGAAATGAGGGCACTCCATATCCATAATTCAAATAAAAAATTCACATAATTTATGTCCAAATATAAGTAGAATATTGCTAAATTCAAGAATGTAAGGGATTCTGACTTTTCCTAAATAATCATAATTAATTATGTAATTAAATTCTTAAAATATTTTATCACAATTATTTAAAAAATATTGGAAGACACAAGTAATTTTTTGTGTCTATCTATTTTTTTACACAAATGAATACTATTTTCCTTCAAATTTATAGATTATGTGAAGTCATCTATATTCGTCTTATTTACTTCTCAAGGCACACTAGTGACAAATGAATTATTCGGGTTCAGTTCGACGAGATCAAAAATTTGTGATTTGGAAATTGGGTATAATTTGAGTCGAATTAATTACTATCCGGATCTTAGTCGTACAAGGAAACAAAAAAATAATAATAATAAATGTTATGGGAAAAATTCAGAAAAAATTTGTGAATAATTCATAAAATTAAGAAAAATTTTATAAAACTAACGAATTATTTGAAAATAATTCGGTTAAAATTCGGTCAACCAAATAATTCAGCGTTTAGTTCGTTATCACAAAAAAATAAATTATTCTCGAATAATTTGTGAATCTTGTAACTGTGGCAGAGTGAGGACCTGTTGTAAGCCTGACCTGGTTGCCTTGCTTTATCCGCATCAGGACAGATAAAATCGGACCCCCATTAAACATCCAACAAAGGGAATGCTAACAAGTATAAACTGGCCGAGAACTGGCCCAACAAAGGGAATCCTAGCAAGTAGCAAGTATAAACTGGCCCATAACGGCCCATTATTTTTTACTTTAACAGGCTGAGAACTGGCCTGCCTTGTTGAAGGGGGTTTAGTCTTTTAATTTTCACGTCTGTTATTACTAGCATCTACATTGATAATTTTACTCGTATTTTAAATCTTAGATGATAATTTCATTTGCAATTTCAGAATATATGATAATTTCATAAATATAATTTTTTTATTGAAATTATTTTTAAGATGCCAAATCAACAAAAATATTAATTCATGTTCGATCATCTATTTCATAAATTAATATTTGAGATGCATGAGATTTTTTTTTTCTTTCAATTTTTGAACGCTAAAAGCAATCAAAATTAATTGTATCAGTGATTTTAAAACTAACTTTAAAATAATTTCAGTTATTTTTATTATAATTTCGTGCGGCAAATGTTCGTGCGGCAGAATTATATTTTTCATGTTCACCTTTGCAAAACTAAAATGACCAAAGATTTATTTGATCATATTTATCTTTGCAAAAACTCAGAAAACGCTCGATTATTATTTTTTTTCAAATATCAATTTTGTTAAACGTAAGCCGTTGGGACAATTTAGGTGTACCTAAATTAGGCTATTAAATTCAATTACATTTGACCAAATTACCCTCGATCGACAATGCATTTTCTCTTTCAAATGTTCGTATGCTAGTTATTATACAAAACATATCAACAATATATCATGATCAAGACAGCAAATCTGATAGCATACCTCTCAACAATTACTTCAATTCTGCATTTATAAATAAGTAGACATTTAATGAACTGTTTCATGTACTTTATTTAGAGTTCGGGTTTTCTAAAGTAACTCAATTTTTTAGTTTAGATCAGGACCGTCATAATAAAGAAGATCCATGTGTTCCATCTTGAACCGGATTAATTAGTTCGGATTCTAATCGAACGGTTCTGATCTGAACTCAAAAGTTGTGTTACTTGAGGGGATCTGGCCCCCTTTAGTCCTCATGAGTCATGACAAATGACCAAAGTATTTAGATCCTGTTCAGCAGCACTATTGGGAATAGAAATTTTAAAAAAATCAGTTTGATTGAATTTTTTTTCCTCGTGAATAATAACTTGCATTTTGCTATTGAACAAGACCTTAAAATACAAAGAGTAGGATTATTCATTGGAAATGACTCGAAATAAATTAGATAAAGCTCACAGCCGGTTCGTAACTATATATAATGAGTCAAGCCGAGTGTAATTCAACTTTTGACTGCAAGCTGGAAATACTCATGGATTGACTTGTATATATTGAATGGAATTTTTAAATATACCATACCTCAAAAAAAACAAAAAAAATCAAACAACCACATTTTCTAAAAAATTCAAATTTTGACATAACCACATCCCTAGGTGCAGCCACCTTTCTAAGAGCCGCATCTAGGAGATACAGATCATAAATAGGGGGCCATATCCACTAGATGCGGCCACCCTTTTTCTTTTTCCTTTTCCTTCTCTGTTAACGTTTTTGAATTGGTCAGATATTTTGGTCAATGTTTCAGTTGGTCAAAATTTTCGATTGTTTTGTTTATTTGAATTGAAGCCACCACAGGAAGAAGGAACAAAAAAAAAGATGGCCGTATTTAGGGAATGCGGCTCCTGTTAATGGTCTGCATCTAGGGAATGCAGCTATGTTAAAATTCGAATTTTCTAAAAAACGTGGTGGTTTGGGTATTTTTTTTTTTTGGTATGGTATATTTAAAAATTTCGGGTCAATTGAGCTTCATTTTTAAATTATTGTTTTTGTATCTATATATAATTTTCTACGTAATTTAGAATAAAATGTTATAGATCCTATAAATTAACTTTCATTTCTAATATCAAAAATTTATATTATTAACTCCTTTATAGTTCAAAATTCTAGTTCACATTTTTTACATCATCAATTTTTTTTTGTATTGTACTTAAGCTGAGCTAGATAGTCTCTAACTCTAATATATCCACGGTGCAAACTAATATAAACCGAGCTAAGCCAAATTTGAACTCGTTAAATGAGAGACCGAACAGGAAGGACCTAGCTCGATCTTAAATTGAACGAGTTATTTATGAATTTTATCCAAACAAATCTCAAACCAGTCACGAGTTACAAACATTTTTTTTTTTTTTTTTGCCAACACTAACAAAGAGTGCTTTATATATTTATTTCGAAGGAGACGAGTAGGTGAGATTTATTGACTTATTTTGATTCGATGAGTTCAGCACCGTCTGATTCTCTTTAAGATTAGTTCACTCCGCTTTACATTTTGTGCACACGGTTCTTATAGCTGATCAAACGGTCTTTCAGCTCAATCGATTCAAAAGTAGGTTTGATGTCCATCAAACCTACTATGTTCTCATTTCGAAGATGTATAAACTACCATAAAGATTTATGTTACAACCCGTCTAAAAAAAGCGGAACAAGAATTGTTGCCAATTGCCATACACATAATAAATGGTTCCCTTGATTTGGTGGAATAAATGATCCAATTTAGGTAAACACAAGTTGGTCTAAACATGTGGTTGAGGTTCTGTGTTTCGTCATGTACATGTGTTTGCTAGCTCTTGCATTTAAAAATGAGGAGAAATCCGATTACATTTTTTTGTGACATTAAATTACATTTTTTATTTACAAAGTTTTAAAAGTTCAAATAGTCGATTCAAACCATTCAACATGATAAATATATTAAAATATGCTTGCGGATCAAATTTTACATTTTTTTTTACTCTTTATTAAGTATTTAAAAAAATCGCTACATTCAGACCATTGAATTTTTGTAATCATCTTAATAAATGAAGTATATGAATTATTAATGTATTCAATAATTATATATTATTTGTCTATTATTCATTAACTTTAACATATACAAGAATGGAGACAAAATAAATCAATTAATTAATACTTAAGTACTTAACAGATACAAGTTAATTAGTCTTTGATACAAATTAAAACTTAAAAGCATCTCTATCCAATTT
The DNA here is from genome assembly GCA_033356055.1 of Carex pumila. Lineage (NCBI taxonomy): Eukaryota > Viridiplantae > Streptophyta > Magnoliopsida > Poales > Cyperaceae > Carex > Carex pumila. Next base: position 105,904 of record JARJHM010000613.1, read on the forward strand.
GTATCATATTTGAGTTCGTTGACATCCCTACATTAATTAGTAATTATAACTGAAAGTCGGAAACTTTAAAGGAAACGGAAATTAGTCTAATTAAGCTTCTAGTAATATCAAGTCTATTATAGTAACCTCGTTTTGTCATATCTTCTTCTAATTTCTAGCATTAAACCTCCCTCCTTGTACAAAGTCAATTTGTTAGTTTAATTTCATTACATCTACCTTCTAGAAAGCTGATGATCATGACATTTTTCCTATATATTGCTAAAATCCAAGATTAATCTTCTGAAAAGTCTTCTGTCAAAGAAAACAAAAAAGGTCTTCTGAAAGCAAACTTAGTTGAAACCTCGATCAATGTGTCTACCAATGCAAAATATATTGACAAAAAAAATTGATATCTCTGTGCTTTCTCACTATAATGCAGCAGCGGCTATATATCACCATGCACATGCAGCCTATACTCGTTATTTTTCTTTAAGACAAAAATAAACTTCACCTCAGTGCTCCATATATATATATTGGTATATTTATCTGTAAAATAAAGTACATTAATTAACGATCATTAATGGTGTATGACTTGTATGGTTGTTAGGTATATATGCTTGTATATTAATTATTGAATTTCAATTATAATTTCGCCTTCGAGTTAATTTTGATGGATAAGCTACATGTACTGTCAGTTGGTGCCCGTTCCAATCATTGTACAGTGGAAATATCATTTTCCTAATTTATTTATAAAAATAAATTAAAATATAATAACATGTAGTACTTTTTGATTCCAGCTATGTCATCTGATATGTAAAATGAAGACCTAGAGAACGGAGTAGCTATCATAGATATCGGATTTATTTTTGGATTCAAATAGATTCAACATTGTCTGATCCGTATTAAGATTTATATGCATGGAAATTGAAGCAGATATACACTAATCTCAATGCATATCGGACAGTGATTAAGCCCATCAAATCCTACTTTGAATTCAAGGACCTAAGGGTGAAAATGGAGTCGATATGGAGCGGATAATGGTAAAATCATATTCATATTTCTTTTTAATTTTTCGGATATGGATCAGACATTAGACGGATACGGATACATACAAATTGGATGAGATATTTATTAAAAGAAATATAATACTATTTTTTTAAAATACTAAAGTTCATAATATTTACCTAATTATAATGGTGAATAACATACTTTTGATCATAATATATATTAAACTATATGATATATATCTACTATTTAGATAGAGATAATTAAAACATAAAATTAGATTTGTATTCATATCTATATGAATATTCGGATATCGGATATTCACATCTAATTTTTCAAATACATATTGAATACGTATTATATATTATCTATACCCTTTTTTCTGAATGGGGTTCTTGGTTAAAACTATAGAGTAGAACTAGGATGTTCTTAAGTTCACCAAGCCCCTTGGTGAACTCAAATCTGAAACCCGTCAAATCCACTTCAAATGAAAAATCCGAACTATTGAAACCCGCCTACTCTATGAGTGATGTCTACATGTGAAAATTTTAAACATTTGAATTAATTTAGTATAAAGTCAAGCGGTCAAAATTAGAAGCTTAATAAATTAATTTTAATGCATTCATTTTTTGAATATTTTTTGACCACTTGACTCTATGCAAAATTAATTTTAATTTTAATTTTTTTTTACATGTAGACGCATCACTCGTAATGTATGCGGATTTCAACTGTTTGAATTAATCGTTTAAAGCCAATTCGATAAGTTTTAGACTTTAGTTCTTAAGAACACCCTAGTTCTACTCATAACTATAAATCTTCACCATTAAATTTAAATGGACCGTGTCGTGCCGCTATGGTCACGGGATGTTTCAAAAATGTGGTCAATCGTATTTTGAGAAATTCTGTTTTGATGTGTCGGGTGTTGTATTGTGGCAAAAGTAAGAAACGTGCCCTATAAAAATATGCTACAATATTTTTAATTCGCAAGTCCATTTTTTTGTTTTTTTTTTTGGTATAAAGTCTATAGACAATTATATTTATTTAAAGAGATACAAAATAGTTGTTACATAAGATGAGACAATAAGTGTCCTAAAATGAATACAGCTGTAAACAAACTAAAAACGCACAGATGTATGTGCATCTTGTGACACAAATTTGGTCATTCTTGCTTGATGAAAATAATAGGAGCCTATCGATTGTTTTCTTTGTACACAAAGTTTGTCCTGCTGGCAGACTTTGTCGTAAAAGGCACTGAATCATACCGGACCGGGAACTGAATCAACCAGATCAGAACAATCACTACTCAGAAGTCCCAATGAATGCACTGAGTCAAACCTGGCTAGAAACCGAATCAACCGGTCAAGGACAGTCATCATCCGAAGGTCCCAATGAAGAGCCAGCAATGTAAGAGTCAGAAAAAAGAGGAAGAAGAAGAGCAAAAAAAAGAGAGCAAACAAGAAACACCAATACAACTCAAAACATATAACAACATAAAAAGTCAATAACTATATGTACAGTTTGTTCCACCTACTCTTCTATTGCCAAAGAAGAGAAGAAGAGTCTGAGAAAAAAGAAGAAAAAGCAAATCGCTTGTTGAATAGAAATCCCAAGAAGATGAAGAAAAACACAGTAACCAGATCTATTAGGCGGAAGCACCAAAAAACAGTGACAAAATCTACTAAACAAAAGCGTCTTACACTACCATCACCAGTTGACAGACAGAAGAGAGCCGATCGGTCAGAACGACCTACAAAACCTGAGTTTTTTTGTTTTTCTCTTTTTCGTCGCCTATTGGCATGTCCAGTTGGCATTATGCATGACATGTTAATTACTGACAGGTATCAACTGGAATGCTGCCTAGTGATGTGTTTTTGACTTTTTGTACCCATGCGTGGTATGCAGACACGTGGTACACTGGTACATAGTGATATTTTTCATTTCCTCTTTAAAATTGTGAATTAATTAAGTATAGCCTTGTATGAAAACTAGTAGGATCAAGAGATTTTGGATTCCAAGTTCTAATGAATAGAATATGATTAGAGATTAATGAAAAAGAAAAGGCAGCACAGTTAACTGAAAAAAAAATATAGTCTTCAAACTGTCGAAAATTTTATTCTTCTTCACAACTTTGCATGCAGTGTCTGCGAAAAAAAAAATTAGAGATTATGAGCCAAATATTTCTCTCGAAAAACATTAAAGTAGTCTTTAAAAAAGACTAGCTGATTGAGAGTGTGAACCTAGCTAAACCATTGCTTTGAAAATAAAAAATAAAAATCAAAGACTAGGAAGTCACAATGGGATGGCAATTCCGAAATTTTTATTAATAATAAAAATAATAATTAAATATCGAGATTGAATAAAGCTTTTGAATATTTTTCAGAAATAGGGAAAACGGGATGGGGCAGCACGGGCAATGGCCGTTCTGGAGCATCACGGACATAGTTAGTGCCTAATAATCTCCCCTAAACTCAATAAACTCAATAATAACCGATAAACCTGAAAAACCCAAAAAAAAACCGATCCGTTATGGGGCAAACCAGACACTGTCCATGATGGTGCATAACGGCCATGATGCCCGTGATGCCTAGTAACGGACAAGGAATAAAAAAAAAAAAAAAAAAAGGATGCCCGTGATGTCTAGTAACGGACAAGGAAAAAAAGATGCTCGTGATGGGCCATCACGGACAAGGGCCTCACGCTGAATCCCCCCTCCCAACGCCTTCTCTCTCGCTCTCTCGCTATTTTCGCTCTCTTTCCCACCCTGTCTCTGTCTCCGCCGACCCCGCCTAGAACAAAGAAAAAAAATCGGTGGTCCTAACCAAGTCAAGCACGTCCTGTGGACGTTATAGAGAATAACAGCCAGGTCTCTTCTGCATTTTTTCTCTGAAGTGAGTTTTTTTTTTCTTTTACTAAAATTAATAATTTCTCTATAATTGATTAATTTGATTTGTTGTGAAGACCATTATTAGGTTTAATGCGGTGAAATTACAATTAATTAGTAATTTTTGAAAATTATTATTAGATTTAATTAGGTTTAGGTTTAATTCGGTGAAATTGCAACCAATTAGTAATTTTTGTAAATTATTGTTAGATTTAATTAGGTTTAGGTTTAATTCGGTGAAATTAAAACCAATTAGTAATTTTTGAAAATTATTGTTAGATTGAATTAGGTTTAGGTTTAATTCGGTGAAATTACAACAAATTAGTAATTTTTGAAAATTATCATTAGATTTAATTAAGTTTAGGTTTAATTCGGTGAAATTGCAACTAATTAATAATTTTTGGAAATTATTGTTAGATTTAATTAGGTTTAGGTTTAATTCGGTGAAATTGCAACCAATTAGTAATTTTTGAAAATTATTGTTAGATTAAATTAGGTTTAGGTTTAATTCGGTGAAATTGCAACAAATTAGTAATTTTTGAAAATTATCATTAGATTTAATTAGGTTTAGGTTTAATTCGATGAAATTGCAACCAATTAGTAATTTTTGGAAATTATTGTTAGATTTAATTAGGTCTAGGTTTAATTCGGTAAAATTGCAACCAATTAGTAATTTTTGAAAATTATTGTTAGATTGAATTAGGTTTAGATTTAATTCGGTGAAATTGCAACAAATTAGAAATTTTTGAAAATTACTGTTATATTTAATTAGGTTTAGGTTTAATTCTGTGAAATTACAACCAATTAGTAATTTTTGAAAATTATTGTTAGATTTAATTAGGTTTAGGTTTAATTAAAATTTAACAAATAGTATGTACAAAATTCATCATATTATGTATCTAAAAAATGTACAGTTGAATCCAGATTATTTGAAATATTATTCTTGCAGGATGGCAGAAAATTTTAGCAATCTGTTATGGATGTCGCATGCACAACATAAAATATCGTTATTCTCTGATCTTGTAAGTTACTCAATGAATCTTGTAAAATTCAAATTTCACATAATTTTTGCTATGATATATAAATGTTTGAATTACGATATTGATTTTAACCAAATTGTATACCAATGACAGACTTATCACGGATTGGATGTTCGACACCCCCGGGCTGTGATTCCATACCACGAGCGCTGCGAGCCGTACTTGCTGAGGCTAGGTTTGTTGCAAGTTTCTAGAATGAAAGAAATAAATATTGACAAATGGCTCCTCGCTGGCCTCATTGAACGGTGGAGACCAGAGACGCATACGTTCCATCTTCCAGTGGGAGAGATGACAGTCACACTGCAAGATGTTTCATGTTTATGGGGATTGCCAATAAAAGGGGCTCCTGTGACTGGTTTTGCAGACGTAAATGCGTTTGAATTAGTGGAGCGGCTTCTTGGAGTTGGGCTTGCAGCTCCACTGCTTAAAAAGAAGAAGAGAATGGGGCCAAACGAACAAGTTGTTCGCACGACATCTGGATATTCCATAGAACTGAAGGAACTGCGCAATCGATTTCTTGTCATGCCAAATGAACAACCGGGTGAACCTACAGAGGAGCAGGTACAACAATACACTCGAGCTTACATACTTGACTTATTCGGAGTATGCTTTATGCTGATTCTTCGGGAGATTCTGTTCCGGCAATGTATCTGCAATTTCTTGAAAATCTTAACTCACCGACTCAATACAACTGGGGTGATGTTGTTCTAGCAGTACTATATAGAAACCTATGTAATGTCGTTGAGCGTAAGACAAGAACAGTGTGGGGACCAACTCTTTTTCTCCAACATTGGTGTTGGACTAGATTACCGAATGGACGTCCTCGTCTCCTAGGTGGATGGACTCCAAAATGGGGTGAGCCGAATTTAGAAAAGTAAGTATAAAAAACTTTACAATAGTTTAATTTGTCATTTATTATGTTTATTAAGATTATGTATTTTTTTTATTGTAGGTGTCCTGCAATCGGAGAACAGTGGTGTTATAATTGTGACTATAGGGAAGCTCACGGTCGTGCTGGAGTTGGGTACTTCCGCTCGACACTGCAAGATCTTGAAGACTACATGGTAAAATGGGAGCCTTACAAAGATAAGTTACTAGAGAATCCGTCCAAGCTGCCGTTACGAATTTACGATGAGAGTAATGTATGGCTTGCCTGTGTGCCACTAATACACTTTTGGATAGTGGAATATCATTATCCTAATCGAGTGATGAGACAGTTTGGGTATGCACAGGCTATCCCACCTCCTGAACCGTTGTTGAACGAGATGGAGCTACGCAGGTTACATAACATTAGTCACAATGTTGGTGTGGTCAGAAAAAATTGGGCCGATGAGCACCAATTCTGCATTGAATTGGCCATTAATCCTGCCGACAACTTGGCTGAAATAACGGGGATATGGATGGATGACCAGCTTTTTAATTATCGAACTTGGTTTCAGAGGAATTGTATGTTTAACGTCTTCTTGAATAGAACGTTCATACAGGGTGTTGATAATCCCATGCCTGAATATAGAGATGAGCACGGCGAAGTAGGGTACATTCCCAGTGCCCTGAAATCCACACGTGTTGTAAGTTAAAATTTAATTATAAACACAATTATTTTATGGAATTATTCTATCATATAAGTTACAATCTTTTTAATGTTATAGGGACTACGAGGGATAAAGTTAAATGCCATTAGTATAGCTCTGAGCAAATCAACCTCAAACACTTACAAGGCTATCGGAAAGTTTTTGCTAAAACTAAGTTGTGGCCTTCTACGAGATAATGGTATGGAAACGAAATATCGTAACATGATGAGAGCAGCCTATCTTCCGAAGAATCCCGATGACATTGAAGTTGGTGATATTCCACCTGATCAAGAACCCATCCCACCCTTACCCCAAGATGATAGTCCCAACTATCAACAAAATTGGATCAACTCTGAGAACAGGCTGATGGACTATCTCGCACAAGTCGCGAACATACCACCTCAGTACGATCTGGTAAGTATATAAAACTTTACAGTAGCTTTAACAAAGTCTTGATTATGATGCTGATTATGTTTATTGAAATATTAATGTAATTTTTATGATATGGAGCACATGATCATGTTGCACAGGGAGATGCAGGTCCCAGCCAGCCACCTTAGTACGATCTGGTAAGTATATAAAACTTTACAGTAGCTTTAACAAAGTCTTGATTATGATGCCGATTATGTTTATTGAAATATTAATGTAATTTTTATGATAGGGAGCACATGATCATGTTGCACAGGGAGACACAGGTCCCAGCCAGGTCTATCAGGTAATTGCCAATTTTTTCGTGTCAGTGTTGATTATGTTTATTAAATATTCAATTTTTTATAGGGATTAGAACAATATGTTTGGAACCCGGATTACTCAGAGTTTTTTGAGAATACGAGTTACCAGCAAGTTCTGCTCATGAGGGGCAGCACACAAGTCATGCAGGACCCAGTGACGTCTATCAGGTATTAATTTTGTATTTGGCCCGAGATGAGGAAATTGTTTAATGTTGAATAGTAAAATAAGAAAATTATTGGAATAGGAACCGGAGAATCCCACGTACAGCTTCCCGCCATGCGTTACAGAAACGCAAGCTGGCGCAGAAACTAATCCGATCTATCAGGTGATAATTTCGTAATTGTAAGTTTTCAAATAATTGTCTTTTGTTGTTCACTAAAATATTTAAATAATTAGAATAGGGACCGGAGAATCCCATGACGTGGATCCCGCCAATTCTTACAGGTATGCAAGGCGGTGCAGGACCTAGTCAAGTCTATCAGGTAATAATTCTGTCATTGAAAGTTTTTCAGATAATTGTATGTTGTTCATTATTAACATATAGAAATAATCACTGTAGGGATCACATGACTATGAGACGGTTGTTACGCCACGTACTCAGATAATGGAGCAATTTTTTAGCACCTCGACGTACCCTCAAGCATCCGTCCAAGAGGCACAAGAGATATCAGCACCTAGTCAGGCCCCCATCCAAGATGTTACTGATGTACAAGACAACGTAAGACCTAGTCAAGACGTTACGCCACATTACGTTCCATCGTACAATAATTTTTATGTCAGGCGCAAGCGAGTTGACAAACAAAAAGATGTTGTACCAGAACGAAGATATCCAGAACGAGACCGCCGAGCACCAGACTTGTTCACCTTTGATTAGGTATTTAAATGGACTATTAGTTAAATAAACTGCTAGTTTGTGTTACATCAAAATGTATTTAAGTAGACTGTTAGTTAAATGGATGGTTCGTTAAATGGACTGTTACTTATTTTGGAGTTCTTTGTATGGATTTAAAGAGGAATGAATGGAGAGCTTTTTGAGAGTGGGATCATGTCATTTGGATGTTTGGTCTAGTTTTTATTCAATTTGCAAGGGGGGTAGATTTTAGGGACTTGGTCATTTAGGGTCATGCTGGATTTAATCAGGGTGTCACTTTGTGACTTAAGTTTCTCCTTATCGGTTTATCATTTGGAGCTGAAACTTGTTCAAGCTGTTCCCTGTTGTCGGTTCTCTAAGCCATAAAAATTTGAGGATTTAGGACATAGTGTACAGGACTCCACAAATGTTTCAAAACAGTAAGGCAATGCATTTTTCTGGTAAATAGTGCAGCAGTATTTTTCTGACAGCTGATCTTTGGAGATTAATTCCCGCTAATTGGCTACACTAAATTTTGTGTTCTTTATACGAAAATTCTTCTCAAGTCATGGTTTATATGCATGTGAAACAGTTTTCTGAAACTCAATACAGAACTATATCAAACAAGCATTTTTGTACAAGGAATTCTGCTGGTAAATAGCTGTTGTTACCATGCTGGTAGGCAACTTCAGAGTTTAATTCCAAGAGTTCTGCTGGTCCAAATTTTATATTTTTTATATGAAAATTCTCAGGACATAATCTTCTATATTCTGGTAAAATTTCATGAACTTTGGAACTACCTAGGTGTATCAAACAGGGAGTTGAACATAGGGGCAGATTCAGAACTGGTTCTGGTATTTGCTGGTTTTCGGTATTTCAAAAGGCTGAACTTCGAAAATTCATAATAAATTGAATAAAAATCCAAATAATATGAAATTTGAGTCCATTTCGCATTTTTTTTTTATTGTCCACATGATAGTGTAATTATTTTTATTACTTGAGCCCTGTATCAGTCCAGAATCAATGTTTTACCAACAGAGGGCAAAAATGACACTTTTGAGGCATGACATGGTACCAATGGTACTTGTTATGCATTTAGTTGCTGAGTTCAAGTCACATATCACATATTTTACAGTTCTCAAGTGCTTTAAAGGGCTGGTTAGATACAAATACAAATACATATTGAATATTAAACAAATACGAATATGAAATATAGAATGAAAATTAAATAAATATGAATAGGATGAGATATCGAACATATACAAATGTTCAAATACATATATGAATATTATTTGGATAATTAAAATTAAATTACTAATATACATGTAAGTAATTTTTTGGATCCGGATCCAGACGAAATCGGATTATATCCGATCCATTTACACCCCTACTAATGGCTCTAAGAGCATCTACATCCCTAAAACTCAATAGGATTTCTAAATAACTACTAACTACTTTTTAGAAATTATGGCTTCATCTTCGACGGTAACCAGAAGATGTTCCTAGTAACAAAAAAATAACATTAACTAGAATACACAATTTTTAGATAAGGAATCAAATTTAATAAATATTACAATTTTAAAAAACCTACTGCATATATGTCAGACGTAGAACGCCTAGCTTGCTGTCCCATTGTCCTACTAGAAGAAGCCTCTAAACTAATAACACAACAACGTAGTCATTAACATATTGGGTACATATATTTCAAATGGGAATGAAACTGAAATTCACAAATGAAAATAAAATTAACTAACCTGCCGCATGTCTGTCGGACGTAGAACGTCTAGCTCGGTGTCCTTTTCTCCTTCCTTGTAATTCATCCATCGTCATGACTATACGATCGTGCTTTCTCATACCCTTCTTGATTCTGTCTTTATCCGAAATAATGGTTGGACCGACATGACGTGGCCACTCGCATTGGTTGGCAAATCCGTGGAACTGGCCACTCCAAGTTTCAGCAAGTGTGCTAGCGGAATACAAAGGATGCACGAATATATTGTGGTTATATCTCCGTTCCCGACACATGGCAAGTACATGAGCACATGGTATACCAGTAAGTTGTGGTTTGAGACATGCACATGTTACTCTGTTTCCATCATTTATGATGACCTTATACTTGAATGTTTCTTTTTTGTAAAAAAAAATTACCGTCTCGTTCTTTGTATACGAGTCTCTCATCTTTGACCTTGACCTCGTGTTCACCGTGTTCACCGATAGGCATTGAATGCATTTCTTTGCATTTCTTTATTCTTTTTGTCAGTATTTCTTGAACTCGCTCTGACCAGGGTTGCTGCTGGTTTAAACGAGCCACTGCTTTCTCCCATCTTTCCCTAAACCAATTGAGACACTTGCAAAATGTGTCTTCCACGAGTGCAACGACTAGCAGTCTTCGACTATCTTTGAATACCGCATTCAACGATTCTAATCCATTGGTAGTCATGATTCCCCAATGGGCGCCACCGTCCATGCATTGATACACCTTCCATGGTTTAGGGATCTCGTTATGGTTGGAATCTCGGTATTTACCGACATTTTCTAAGTATGCAACTGCAGCCGGGCTTTTCATCCGTAAAAATTCAAAATATTCCTCACACCTTCGTGGCTTCTTTTTGTTTAATAGTATTTTAAATAAGTCACATATTTTTTATCGTGTATTTTTTTCATCAAATTCTCGGTGACGTGTTGAGAACACAATCTATGAACGCACTCGCCACCATCCTCGTACCAACCACTATATCTATCAGTGAATATTTTCTTGATCCCCATGTGCCGGTCGGAAATAACACACATGAACTTAGGACCAATTACCTCAAAACGCAACCACCTCATGAACCATCCCTACGTCTCAAATCTCTCTTCCTCGACTAATGTAAAAGCCAGGGGAAGCAACTGGTTCTCCGCATCATAACCGCATGCCATCAATAATCTCCCTTGATACCGACCAGACAAGAAACATGCATCAACACTAATAATTGGCTTGAGATGAGGAACTGCAGCAATGCACGGACCGTAAGCCCACACAGCTGCCTTAAACAACCTTTCTGTTGGATCTGGTAGGGGTGCGTGCGCAACTCCAAATTTTGTGCCAGGAACGGCTCTTTTAATTGCTTCCAACATAGGGGTGAGAAGGTTATACGAGCCAGACCAACTACCAGACAATTGTGCGATTGCCAGCTCTCGGCCACACCACAACCTGTTATATTTGGGAATGATTCCCGGGTATTCTTTACGGACTAACCCTTTAACACTTTTAATGGTCAAGGTAACATTTTCCCTAATATCTTCTCGTATAACATCGGCGATCATTTCTGCAGTTAATTGTGCATGATCAGTACGAGAAGCATCGGCATTGCACGTATGTGGTCCTGAAATTGTTCTAATTTTCCACTTGGACGAAAAAAATCCAGACACGGCATACAAACGCCACTCACACCTGGGGTCCCTGCATTCGACTATAATGCTGGTTCTATTACTACCAGTAGTTTTTATTTCAATATTATTTTTTATGTGATACTGATATATTTTATGTATTAGAGCCTCTTTTGAAGAGAATTCTTGACCTACGGCAAGTGCATCACAGAGGGGTTTGGTCCTACCAAAGTAGCTGACGTCTGCTTCTCGGAATGCTGAGGTGTCATTGAAACTTGCCACAGGGTGACTCATACCGCGATCAAATATGGGAAAATGTTGAGTTTGAACACGGGATTGATGCGATTGTCTCGGGGTATTAGCAGGGACATCTCCTTCTGAATCCGCTTCATTTTTCCAATCGGTATCATCCTCACACGAGTCAGCGTCATCTTCATCATTACTCAGAGGCACGTCGTCATCAGGACAAGAATTACCAACCCTTGGTGGTTCAACCCATGGACTGTTGTCATTATTGTATTCTGCTTGACCCATATCTGCCTGAACAGGCAGTGACAACTCGTTTACATTGGGATAAGGGTCACGATAAAGGTCTTCCCTCTGTATTGGTTGTGTTTGATAAGGTTGGAATAGACTGGGACCCGTTTGTGGAACACTGTATTGGGTATATACAGCTTGTGGTTGTGTCTCTAGTACCGTACTATCAATAAATAACTGCGGTTGCATTGAACCCACAATTGGAATCAACTCGACGTATAAATCAACATTAGTAAACTGGGTACTCGTGTTCACACTTTGGGTATAAATACCTCTCCAAGTCTGGTCGCAAACGATTTCTAGTATCTCATAATAACGTCGAAATGTTGTACCAACATTGACCCGTGCAAGTATTTTTAGATTGTTCTCACTCTCAGAATATCCAAGCTGACGATAAATTTCACTTTTCACATCATACCAGCCAAATTCATCAGTTGCCGTCAATGAGAATCGAGGACCAATGCTATATGTTGCTCCTTTACGACCGTGTCGTACTTCACCACCGAAATGAATCCTTAGCAGGAGCATGATTAGTTGTTTTGATAAATTAACCTACACAATAATAAATAAATTAGATATAATTTATTATTATGTTAATTAAAAATAAATTGCATATTATAAACTACTTCATTTATTTACATATTGCATCTCTGAAATCTAGAAAAACAAATTTCAAATATAAAATATTTGGAGTATCCATGTTCTTCCGAATATCTCTTCTTCTTTTTTTTTCTTTTTTTTTGCGTTGATTACTGATCAGGATGTAATTTTGTTTTTACTGTAGAACGCGAGGTGTAATCTTTTGGGGATTACTTTACTGGCTTCTTTATTTTATTTTATTTTATTTTTTCGAGGAGAATTAACTTTAGCACGTAGAGTAGATAAACATGAGATGCATGTTTGGTAACTCTGATTTTGCACCTAAGTTTTAAAGCATAAAATTCATATTTGGGCGCATATAAAAATAAAAAGAATAATAGGTTAATTCGAATGCTATATTTAATTTCCGGGCGAAGAAGGCCGTTACAATGACTTCTTTTTTTTTCCCAGAATTATTTTGTTTGTGATTCCATTTATTAGTTGAAGATGAACTCTATTAAAAGTTAAAACAAATATCATAAACCGTACAAAATAATAAAAAATTGTACGTTAGTCATATAAAGCCTAGTTCGCTAACACATACTTAATAAACTTTTCAACATTATGTTAACAAAAAAATTTTATGAACAATCAACAATTAAATTTTTTCTAATAAACTGCATTATATTAACGAAAAAAATGTACATTCCTCTAATAATAAAACTGCTATGAAATGAAAGTTTTTTTTTGTACGGTCCTTTGCTGAGGATTAGAATTAATTTCAAATATAAAAAAATGTACAGTCCTCGAAAAAAATGTACAGTACTTTGTTGAGGATCAGAATTAATTGCAAATATAAAAAATTTAGTTCATTTTTATTGAGGATCAGAATTAAAACTTCATAACTAAGATAATAAAAAAAAAATAATATGTTCATATATAACTCACATTGATTGAAGCTATGATTTACAAACGGGAACCTGAGAAAGTGATGGGGAGCTTTGCAACGTGAAACAGATAAATGTTCCCCCCGTCCCACCGTCAAAAAATCTAGTTTTCATCTATGACAATAATGACATAGAAAAATTCGAAACTAAACTGTTGATGGTGGAACAGAGGGAACGAATATTTAATGTGTATTTCACGATGCAAAACTCCACAACACTTTCTACAATAAATTAATTACTATCTCATAATTGAAAAATTACCTAAGAGAGGATTTCTTTCTTTTTTTCAGAGGAGATAGCGTAATTTTTGGAAATTAAGAGTAGATTAGTTGGTGTGTATATCTGGACGTTTTGAATTAATTTATAGTATAGTTGGACGTAATGGGAAATAGCGGAACGGAGAAGGACATGATAGAGCATCACGGGCACTTGTCCGTAATGGGGCATCATGGGCATCTGTCCGTTGTGGGCCATCACGGACACAGGATATTTACTGCGCGGGCACAGTATGGTGCGCTGACCCATGGCCGTTATGCCCCATCACGGACATTGTCCGGTTTGCCCCATCACGGACTGATTTTTTTTGGTTTTTTTTCTGGTTTATCATCAGTTATTGAGTTTATTGAGTTTAGTGGAGATAATTAGGCATTAACTATGCCCGTGATGCCCCAGAACGGCCATTGCCCGTTATGCTCCATCCCATTTTCTCTATTTCTGAAAAAAATTCAAAAGTTTTGTTCAATCTCGATATTTAATTATTATTTTTTCTATTAATAAAAATTTCGGCCCAGGTCGCGGGTCGGGGTTAGCTTTCCAACACTGCCGATGGGCCCATGTAGAAGTTGCAAGATTGGACAGTTAAGCAAGTGGGTCCATTAGGCGCTCTATTAATCATTCTCAGTTAACAGTTAACATTCATAATACTTTTTCTAAGAAAACACAGTGGGGAAATTTTTTCGTTAGCGGTAATTTCAAGTATACCCCTAAAAAAAAAACTCAAAATAAGTATTTCTCCCTCTATAATTCATAATATCATATTTATCCTTCTAAGTTTCAAAAACTCACAATTTTACTCAATTTTTAGACTTTTCTATTAAAACTCGTGTTTAGATTTATAAAGTGCATATTTACCTTTTATTAAAAAAATAATAATATGTAATATATTTTAGAAAAATATTTAATTTTCTAATTGTTCAAGTTTGAGAGCAAATGATTTATTTTTTTACTTGCACACTAGCATATGCCTAAATGCCATGATGTGTGCATCGCATGTAAAGATATTAACCACTTGTCCTGAAAATTGATTATAAATAATATTTTAGAGAGAGAAATACATAATTCTGAGGTTGTTGAGGGTGTACATGAAATTTCCCCTTTTCGTTACTACTAAAAAAATTAACGGAGGGTTTCGATCTTATAAATATTTCGTGACGTAAATATGATATTTTTGTTCTTCTGATTTTCAATTAAAACTCAATGTCCGATCCAACAGCTAATCTTGTTTTATTTTATAAAAGAACAAAATCAAGCCCGTCAATTTTTTCATGTTTGAAATTCATTTTACATTAGATCAAAATATAAAAAAAAAATTAATGTATTAAAATTAATGAAACATGGTTAACTAGATTATTTTATTTTTTGTGCACACATATTTATTACGATTTATGAGAATGAACAAGATAAATAGTTTGAATTCGATTCAAAGTTTAAATATAATTAAAAAAAAATGAATTTGTGACATTTTATGGTACCAAATACCTGTGACATTGGAACTCTCTCAGATAAACAATTATATGCACAACGATTAAAATATTTCATAGTAATAAATAATAAAATGCCTCTTATGCAAACAACGAAATATTAAATCGTAAATTGCATCATATTTGTTGAGAAAACTCTCTAGTGTGTCAACTTAGATTTCTATACATAAAACGTGTGCATTTAATCAAAAGATGACAAATTATGTAATTGGAGTGTTGAGATTAAATCCGAAATTTTATTTTTCAATCATAGCTGTTGGCGAATCGAACACCCAACATGCTTAATAATGAAATGGAGATACTACTATGTTTGTTTGTCTAAATTAGAAGTTAAGGGGATGAAAATTTTAAAAATACCCTTTTCCAAAAAATGATAAACTAAAAAACTATGAAATTTGAAAATTTTCATATTTGGCACGTTGAAATTGCAAACAGAAACTGAGTGTCCTAGGGGTGTCAACGAGTACGATAAGGATCGGGTGGAAACATTTTCATATATGTACCTGTCACGAATTATCTTTACCCGTATCCTACCCTTACCCGTTACAAATTTTCTTATCCGTACCCTACCTTTACCTGTTGTAGTTGTCGGATAACGAAACGATAGCGGGTAAATAACAGTATAATACTTGTATAATAATTATTTATGTTATTTATTAAATAAAACACTAACACACATTTATTTGTCACATATATATGTTGTTCGTATAATAATCTTTGACGTCTATTTGACTAATTTGCAAAAACATACAATTATTGAATTTTACGATTTCTTCTATTTTTGAGAACATATAGGTCCAAGAAGAGTAAGAACTGCGATATAATAAGCTTGAACTGAAGAAATCACGAAGACTTTTATCAAGAATATAAATTGTAAAATCAAAAGCTTGGTAAAGTATGTTTGAGGTTGATTAAATTGGGATAAAACGTTAGGAACGTTTTCAAAATGTTGGTAACGTTTTATAATAATCAGTAACAACAAACTGATCAAAAGAAGAATCAAGTTATAACGTTATACAAACGTTGTGACGTTTTACAAACATTGTAACGTTTTATAAAACGTTGGTAACGTTTTACTAAGCTGTTAGAGATTTAAAACCCTAAAATCGCATTTGAATAAAACGTTGTAACGTTTAATAAAACGTTGGTAACGTTTTATGTCAAACAGCTCATTTTTGAGCTGCCACTATAAATAGACTGAAGGGATCACTTTCAAATCTAACCTAGCCGTCCCTAAACTTTAAAAGAGGCGATTTTCTGAGAGCTTGGTTTCACCATTGTTGATTGAGCTTAAAACTTCAATATCTCTCAATTAGTCTCAAACAACCTCAAATCCACTTCACTAATCTCTAATTAGATTAGGTTAGAGTGATCTATTGAGTGTTTCTCTTGTTCTTGTGTAGCTTATGTGACTTCCCTTGTTTGTAAGGGCTCGCCGGCTCAAACCTCGAGTTGCTCGTGTGACTTCCCTTGGTTGTAAGGGCTCGCCGGCGCTCATCTCTCGTTGGCCGTGACTTCCCATTTTGTAAGGGCTCATGGTTCACAATTGTAATCCTTTCATATTGGGTAATAGAAAGGCGCACCTAGAAAGAGGTTGCGACGCCCCGGAGACGTAGGCGATTGTTTTGCCGAACTCCATTATCATCCCGCGTGTCAATTTCTCTAAACTCATCTATTTACTTTCAATTGCAATTTATTTTCAGTTTTTGTTCAATTAGAGGTGCCCCTAAGTGCAACAATATAATCACATTACTAATATGAAAATTAATTCCAACTAAATTATTAATTTTTTTTTATCAAAACACGAATTCAAGAACACAAATATCTCTGTTCTTTAATAAAAAAATAAATCAGGTATACAAATAAAAGCAAGATGGCCCGATTGTTCAAATGCTTTAATGGTGAATCATGTTTAATGCAATTACATAAATGGTCAATTGTTCAAGTTAGAAAATTTAATAAATTTTATTTTCCAAGATCAATAGTAGTTGCCAGTTGGACTGCTGGCGATAAATAATAATTTAATGCTCATTAAGATATATAATATATATAATTTTTTTATACAATTATTTGATTGGGTAACGGATATGAATAAGCTTTATCCATCCCATTATCTATTTTGATAACAAAAAAAATCTTTACCCGCATCCATACTCAATAAGTATACGAAAAAAAGATATTATTCATATCCGTCTTATCAAATACAGTACTAATCGAGTAAACAAATAAAAGAGTGCCATTGACACCCCTAGAGTGTCCATACCTTTACGTTGCATGTCATTTTTTTTTTGAAAACTGTTGACCAGATTTGGTTTTTCAAAGCTCTCTGATTGGGCAAAAAAAATTCTGGGCCTACGCCTTTTCATATTTTGCACTTGACGATGCTTTGTTTGAGATTTTTTTTTTTTTTAAAGTTGCGGATACTCAACTTTTGTCTGTAATTTTAGGTTGCGGCCATGCTAGATATGTAATTCTCAGGATTTAGTGGTTTTTAGTTTATAATTTTTTGTGCAGGTTTATTTAAAATTTTTAGTTAAGGTGGTGTTTAATTGAGGTCTAAAATTTAGAAGACCTAAGTTAATTTTTCTCAATTCGTTAGATTCTGGTGGCTTAAAGTATGGTTTAATTTTTTATTTTTATTTTATGTCCACTAATGCAACAAGTTTAATGGAAAAAATGTGTAGGTCTTGCATTTTTTTTTTCTTACCGTTTTCATTAAATTTTTATAAGAATATGTTTTCAAATGTACAGTAATAATATTGAAATTCAAAGTATGCCAACTAAAAAAATTAGAATTAAAATTACTAAATAAAAACATGAAATGTCATTACAAATTAAAATTACAACAACATAAAAAACAAAAATTGAAATCGTCACTATTACAAATTAAAAATACAATAATATAAAAAATAAGAAACATTAATGTTGGTGTCTATTTGAAGAAAATCCTCGTGCAAAAGAAGATTCTCTTGCTAGTCTTCTTAAAAAAGACGTTCTCCTTTCTGCTTGTCTTGCTACTTCCTCTATATTACAAATAATTAATTTATATACGTTTTACTTGTAATGTAGAAACTGCAGCAAGAAATTGTTAGAGCCGGCAGAAATAGTCTCAATTGTAATTATTTATGTCATATTGTAGATTTTTTTATTTAGAAATAAAATAATATAATATACTGGAATTAATGTTATGTCATATCGTAGATTTTTTTTATTTAGAAATTAAATAATACAATGCTCTAGAAAGTTAATGATTAAGGTAAGTTTTCAAAAAAGAGACAGAATTGAATTTTTTTTCGATGCAAGTTATTTGCACCTATTTTTTTCAGGTGCATCTCTGTTTTTTTTCAAGAATACGAGAAATGTTTTTGGTAGGAAAAAAATAATGCTTGAATCGAAATTATTTTGAGGTACAAATACTCTGCGTCTATCTTTTTGGTTCTTCCGTTTTTTTTTTTTTTGTTTGTTCCGAAATCAATCCCAGCCATCAGTATATCATGTTATGTTATTTCTATATAAAAAAATTCCTATAATGTAGTCGCCATCTAATGTAGTCACGAACTGGATTTGATTCGTTTTGATTGAGTTCAATTCGAAAAAAAAAAAGTTAGTTCGAAACGAATCTAACCAGCTCAATTCTGAAATGAATTAAATCCAGTTCAGTTCAAAATTGGTTCAAATCAAATTTGAACTGAGTTTGGTTCGATTCGAAACTCTTTTTTAGTTCAAAATCATGTTTCAATTTTGAACTAGTTCGGTTTGAAACTGAATCTAATCACACTGAATCAAACTGAAACTTTTGTTTTCAGTTTGACACTCTGCTTCAATTTCGAACTAATTTGCTTCGAAATTAGTTCGAACTCAAGCTGAATTAAGTTCAATTCGTTTGGAGCCTTTGCTATAATATAAGACAAAATACAACAAATAAGCCCAACAATTAATGGGCTGACGGGCCTACCAAACAAACAACCACCCATCAACGGCCCATTATATAACTGCTATTTAATTTAGGGTTTTCCCGACAAAACGAGCTATAAATCACCTCACCGGCGCCGTTCTCCAACACTTGCCATTCAATTCCAATGTCAAAGTTATTTTCTGGTGTTTTTGGTGCTGTTTTCTACATAAACGATGCGGTTGTAAATTCGTGAAACCATAAATAATTTCTTTCTTTTGATGTTTATGCGTTTTTTTTATTTGCCGATGATTGTACTAATTGTCCGTACCATCTGAGGTTCAGTCCTCTGATGAGATTTTTACAATTTTATCTGAGGCATAAACAATTCTCTCGCTCTTTATTCCTAGTTTTATCGATGTTTTCCTCTTGAGCGGCGATGAAAATTTCAAATGTAAAATCAAAAGATCTGCTTTGAATAACTCGGTTCTTCGGGGAACTTTCAATTTGAATCTGAGGCAATAAATTATATCCATTTTATTGGGGAGATTTCAATTTAAGGCAACAAATTAGAGTCTCTGATGCGCTCCTGTCCGTAGCGTTTTTAGCGCTGTACGTTGCCGAGATAGATCCTGGTAGAGTACCAGCATTTGCCATTTTTTCTATGGCGGATCGTATGACACCTGGACATTTCCTATTTGATTTCATTTCGGTTGAGAAAATTTTTCTACTGGTTTCTATGAAGAAATTTATTGGGGAAGGGCAAATGAAATATTTTTTGACAATGTTGTCATATTCATTCTGTGGGGAAGTTCAATTTGAGGCAATAAATTAGAGTCTCTGATGCGCTCTTGTCCGTAGCGTTTTCAGCGCTGTACGTTGCCGAGAAAGACACTGGAAGAGTACTAGCATTTGCCATTTTTTTCTATGGTCGATCGTACGACGCCTGGACATGGCTAATTAGTGAAGATTGGATCAAACATCTAAAATTCTGATTGGGTTCTGTGAATTATTAAAACCTGTTTGGACGTTGGTTTATGTCAATTAATCGTTCAATTGGTTGTTGGCAGAGATCAAACTGTTACAGATTTTCGTTCATTTTGAAATAAAACGAAAAAATCTTTTATAAAATTTCAATAGAAAAATTCTATTTGATATTTAATTATAGATAGAAGCTTCAATTTTATTCAAAATTAATAAAATACTAATTATGACAATAATTGGATAAGGTAGTTTGCACTCTTCCAATTGATAATGATAAATAAAATTAGGATAAATACCAATTTCTATTATTGGTAAAAAAAGACAGATTGAAAGAAAGACTTCTCGTGATCCAGAATCCGAGTCAAAAAAATTCAAGTTTGAAACATGAATTAGTTTGTAGCCATAGAACAACTTACGTAATATAGAATAATTGATGATTATATTTTATTATGCTTGATTATTTATGAATAATTGTTTGACGGTACTCTATCCGTCCGATGAGTCCATACCATTATTTACAACACTGATTTGAACCCATTTGTTAGCAACATGTTTTTGACAAAACTGGTAACATGTTTTGGAGAATTTAACAAATAGACCCGTATTGAGGATATCCTATTTGTTTATCCAAATTAGTTTGTTTTGTTTTGCCAATCTCTGCTTTATTTTATGGTGTTTTCGGCCAGTAAAGACCGGAGGCAGGTCATTTGTCATTTAAATTACCAAAAAAAAATACGAAAATTTGGTCCGAATGATCTTCCATTTTTTTTTTTTTTTGAGGAAACAGAGAAATTTTTATTTCATATAACAACTTAAGATTTACTGGTAAGTGGCAACTGGCAAATGGCAACTGATTTTGAAAATAAATTAAACAACAAGAATTTCCATTCGTGTACTATTTTTTGTGATGTATAATGTATTGATAATTTCTTTTCCAATATTGTTGAAAACAATAAAATAAAATGTATATTGGCTCTATTTATAATGGTAATTACTACTTTTGCCAATTCTTCGTAAAAATAGAGAATTAAAATTTTATTAATTTTGATGTTGACTGATTATTAAAATTTGAATGATTAAGGAAACAATAGTTTAGTTTTTTTAAACTTCATTATGGAATCAATGATCTCTAGAATACATCTCTTTTTCATGTCAACCTTGTCTAAATACATTTTTTATTCTTTTATCATTTTGATAATTGTTTCGTTGTTTTTTTTCCTCATTTTGATTGAAATATTCCTGTATCCTGTTCAATTTCTTATTTAAGTTCTTCCACCGATGAAGATGGATTGTATTTCATCATGAGTTTGTTCAGAATCAAGATACAGAATTCTCTTTATATCGCCCTCACAATTTGCGGCCATTTTTATTAATATCCAAAAAATAAAACTTAATTTTAAAAATAACCCAACCGCCAGGCCCACGAGTGGCCCAGTATATTAGCAAACCACCTCCCCCCCCGCACGGACGGCCTCCTCTTTTTTTTTTTTTTTTTTTTTTTTTTTTTTTTTTTAGAGAAATCTGAGTATTTTTATTTAAATAATTTTGTGAAATTTTTTTTTTGTTTAAAGTGTATGCCAAAAAAATAAGACATTTGATAAATTTATAAAGTGATGTCGTAACTCTTTATAACTTTGATTTTATTTGTCAGTTAGATATCACAAGCCTAAATATAACACTAATGAAGGACTTGACATTTATTCAAAAATTTTCAAGCTCTGATAGCTTGTTGATCTTTTTCTCTTTTTATGGTTTTTTATAATATATGTATAATATATACATATATACACATATGCATACACATATACACATGTACATATATACATACATACATACATACATATACATATACATATACATATACATATACATATACACATATACATATATACGAGTAGAACTAGGGTGTTCTTAAGCTCACCAAAGTGTTTGGTGAGCTTAACTCCAAAATCTATCAAATCAGTTTTAAATAATAAATCTGAACCGTTGGAACCCGCCAACCTTACATGTGATGTGTCTACGTGTAAAATTTTTAAACATTCGAATTAGTTTAGTATAAAGTCAATCGGTCAAAATTAAAAGGTTAATTAATTAATTTTAGTGCATTCATTTTTTGAATATTTTTTGACTGCTTGACTTTATACTAAATTAATTCAAATGTTTAAAATTTTCACATGTAGACTCATCACTCGTAAGATGGGCGGGTTTCAACGGTTCGGATTTGTCATTTAAAACAAATTTGTTGGATTTTGGAGTTAAGCTCACCAAACACTTCGGTGAGCTTAAGAACACCCTAGTTCTACTCCATATATACATATATCATTAGTGTTATATTTAGACGTGTGAGATCAAGTTACAACATTTTTTGAGTTACAACAAGTTACAACAAGCTTTTTTTTTAAATTTGAAAGTCCAAATCGTCGATCTAAACCGTTAGATATGATCTCTACAATAAAATGTGCTTGGAGACCAAATTTTACATTTTTTGGAAATTTTTTACTATTTATTAAGATAGGTACAAAAACTAGTTAAATTTAGACCATTGAATTTTGTATCCATCTTAATAAATAGTAAAAAAATTCCAAAAAATATAAAATTTGGTCTCCAGGCACATTTTATTGTAGAGATCACATCTAACGGTTTGGATCGACGATTTGGACTTTCAAATTTTAAAAAAAGCCTGTTGTAACTTGTTGTAACTCAAAAAATGTTGTAACTTGATCCCTCCTCATATGTATGTATGTATGTATGACCGGAAAAAGATCAACAAGTTGTCAGAATTTGAAATTTTTTGAATAAATGCCAAGTACTTCATTAGTGTTATATTTAGATTTGTGATATCTAACTGACAAATAAAATCAAAGTTATAAAAAGTTACGACACCACTTCATAAATTTATCAAATGTCTTATTTTTTTGGCATACACTCTAAACAAGAAAACTTTTTTTTCACAAAATTATTTAAATCAAAATACTCAAATCTCTAAAAAAAAAAAAAAAAAGAGGAGACCACCCATGGGAGGGGGGTTTGGTCCCCAGGCAGACCGCCCGTAGTTTTGGCGGTTTGCTAATATACTAGGCCGCCCGTGGGCCTGGCGGTTGGGTTATTTAAAAAAAAAAAACAGAATTGATGGTTATTTTTTGAGTATTAATAAAAATGGCCGCACAATTTAACAGTACAAAATGTTGTGTTGAAGAAGAACAAATTTGTGCTTGCACAAATTATATGGTATCCATGCTCAAATTTACTTGATCATAACTTTCCTCATCAAGAAATTTACAATACCAAGAATTACATTACTGAATTTCTATTAATAAAAATTCAAGTAGTTTTAGATTGCTAACGCACAAAAATATTGAGCATGCTCTTCTCAGAAGAATATTTTAACCTATTCATAAAAATAGATCTACAAATAGGGAGATTTAGCTAGGAGTCAGGTAGCAACTTGCCGTTGTACATCTTGTCAAGTAACTTTCGTGCATCAGGCCTACGAAGGAGTCCTTTATTATTAGGCAAACCAGTTCCTAGACACACCGGGCACACCAGCTTACCCCGACCTATTAATTGTATGTCATTAATAACAAACAAATCTTAATAAACATAAGCTATGAAAAGATACTGCTATGTACTGTTTTGCTTATCAGATTTATACCAGTACATGTAATTGCTAATTACTCCAGTTGTTTGGAGTACGGAGTAGACAATTTTATGGTTTCTAATGAAATCGGTGGGCAACCACTTTTTCAAAAAAAACAAAAAAAAGCTATGAAAGGACTGAAGGCAGAAGCAGACATTACCATAGCAATTTGGACATTCAGTGAATTCATAAACATCTTTAGCTCGCTTCCTATTAAGAGCTTTCCACTTGCCCGTTCCGCCACACATGTCACCTGAAATTATATTAAGAGAAAATAAATATATATTGTTCATTTTAACAATTGTCCTTGTAATGTAATACACGTGATGTGAATCCACTATCTCACATATTATGGCACCGCTTCCACGACAGTTTGCACAGACAGCCTTTTCTTTTGCTAATGGTGCTTTTACTTCTGCTAAGCTCTTAGGTGCATTGATAGAAGACAGATTTACCGAGGCAATCGTTGCACACAGACATGTAATACACTTGCGTCTTGAAGGAATCGATTGTTCACTCTGCACAAAAAATGTAAAGATGAGGAGTGAGAAGAAGAGATATAGAACACATCTCATCTACAATAATCATATGATCAAAGAAACATAAATCGTCAGTTCAGCAGAGTTTACTCTTCACCGACAACTAAATTTTTTCCAGTTCAGAATAATTATCAAAGCAACAGTATGAAATAAGGGATGACATTTGTGCAACTAAATCCATTTTGCCATCTGCAATTGTAACCACAAATGGATAATAAAAGGTATAAATTAGACTGCTAAAAAACGGCTTACTAGCAACCTTGAGGTCCGAAGTTTGTGATGAAGACTCAGTATTTCCTAGCTCTGGCAGGCCATTTTCGGAATCAAAAGATGCAGGACTCGTAGAAGACGATATCGAATTGGAACATGAAAGCACTACAATATAAAAATGAATTAAAGGCAATTAGAAATAGGTGTGACCATGAAGAAGTACCAGAAAATCCTGTGAAATTTGCTTATCTATTGATTTAATTTGTTTATTTCGTGCCATTTTTTTTTCTTTTGTTGTGTGATTGATTGCTGGTTTATGAATTGAAGTTATAATTGAGTATTCAGCAAGATTCTGGTATACAGTTTAAGAAAAAGAGCCAGTAAATTATCTAAAAAGTATTGTCTGGGAAAGAACAGAAGCTAAACAGCCAACTAACCTTTCAAATTCCTGAGACCCGTTCTCCTACGAGACGTAGGAGAAGTAAAAACGGGAGGAAGGGGAGACGACTGGAACAAATGGCAGAAGCTGCCCATCTCTCTCTTCTCTCCGAATCTCTCTCTCTTTGTTGTTGCCTGGGGAAGACATTTTGAGGTCGAGGTTTTCTATCACTTGGCAGAGAAGAGCAAGATATCTTCTTTGGAGCGAGTGTTTGATGGGCCGAACCCAATCTCATTGAAGCCCAGCCCAATACAAAACAAACCGCCTTAGTCCCTTTACCAAGCTTAGTAAATGATTAACCTCTATCCAGTGTTTG
Source organism: Carex pumila (assembly GCA_033356055.1). NCBI lineage: Eukaryota > Viridiplantae > Streptophyta > Magnoliopsida > Poales > Cyperaceae > Carex > Carex pumila. Next base: position 131,171 of record JARJHM010000613.1, read on the forward strand.
ATGGGCTGTTGGGCTTAAGCCCTTTATCACTTGGCAGAGAAGAGCAAGATATCTTCTCTGGAGCGAAATCACTTGATCATGTGTTTGATAGGTTGTGGGCCGATTAAAAGCCCATAAAAAACAAACCGCCTTAGGCCCTTTACCAAGGTTAGTAAATGAGTAACCACTATCCAGTGTATCCGAGTGTTTGACTGCTAGTCCGTGGGCCGATTCGGTTTACCAGCGGTAAAATAACGGAAATTATGAGCGACGCTAATTTCCCGATCGATCGGAAGAGAATGGCGGACGGGAGTGTCAAGCCCGCTAGTGCCATCCACGTGGCGACAAATGGAGCCGCTGATCCACCGCTGCCTCCCTCCTCCGCCTCCGCCTCCGCCTCCGCCTCCGCCTCTGCCGCTGAACCGAAGCTGAAGCCCGCCTTCAGGCCAGCCAAGGATGACACCAAACCTACCCTTCGAGATCCTGTGCGTCGGTTTATCAAATCTGTATCGTTTTATTTCAGGATTTAGTTATTTGAATTTTGAGGTTATGATTTTTTCTTTTTGTATTTTGTTTTGTTTGAGTTAGATATCGAGGTCAGATCCAATTGTCACGGAGCAAGCTATGTTGCGTCTGCCTCCCTTTCCTAGGAGTTCTACTCAATTTTGAAGCTATGTTGCGGTTGCCTCCCTTTCCTCTTGTATGGATTGGTGAATGAGGAGTTGGTGTTAGATGGAAATGTGAATGAGTAATATATACTTTGTAATATTTGCCAGTGGCAGCACCACTAAGCAGGAAGCAGCTTTACTGTCTCCTTGATTTTGTTACTTTGAGAAGAAGAATCAGTGAGAAGAATTTTACTCCTTTCTTTTGGAGTTCTTTTTGATGAAAATCTATCTTGATTTTTCTTAGTGCTTTGCTTTCCAAATGAGCCTGAGTTATTCTTGACCAAAGTAACTTTTAAATAAGCTCTGCAATGCAGAGATGGTAGTTGTACATTCTTAATTTGTGATCTTGGTACTACCAAATCTGGATTGTTCTGTAGATGATCTAACTGCACAGCCCTTGGCTTGTTCTGATTCATTCATATGTTACTGGTGCATTCATGTAGCATTCTAGTACTCTGCAATCAGTACTCTAGTTTAAAATGTTTATGATATAAGGTATAACATTAACATCCGTACTGTTTTATTGCCAAACTTGGTATCTGGCATAGTTAACACATTTAATTATTGTTGGCAAATCCGGGTAATGCTTGTCGATTTCTTGTGCGACTTGTTGCAACAGTTGTGGTTTCGATGCAACATTTTGTTAGGCCAGAAATTTAGTAAAACTAAAGGCATCATTTATACCTCCATGCAGATGTTCTGAAATTAGTTCCAAAGAGCTTGAAAAAGGAGAGGTGATCAAAACTATTTAACCAGCTATAATGGTCCAAGTTGTTCATGCCAGTTTTCTGTAATGTTTCGGTTGCCAGAGGAAGTTAGAAATTTCAGTTGGAAAATTTTGAAATTTGGGGACTATTGCAAGTCAAGCTAGAACAAAAACAGTTGTGACAATAAATACTTACAGAAATCAGCCGAAAGACTGATGCAGAACTACATAAACTGAGCGGTGGCAAAATGCTTAACTAAAAAAATTTGAAATTGAAGCAAAACAAAAATAGAATAAAAAAAAAATACCGAAAATTAAACTAACTAATACATGCAAAACTAAACCCCTCTCCTTCCAGAATCAGACTTGGTTAAACTCTTAAGCCTCCCCAGAAGTCTAACCTTTCCCTCCCATTTTGATCCAGCCTTTCCCTTCCTTCCCTTCTGTGATGAACCCTCTGAGCTCTCGGCACCCGACTCCTCCCACCCACAATCTTCCTCTTCACCGCTGCCACCTGCTCTTCTCTGTAACTCAGCTGCCAGCTCTCTCACTGCTGTCTCAGGCTCCTCTCTATTTCTCAACAACACTTCACCTACTTCTGCAGGGGTCATCTCAGCTCCTGCTCGTATATACCTCTCAACGTTATCTAGCAATTGATGCTCTCTCAGTCCGACATATCGCTCGACCAGCTCCCTGACTGCATGGGCCCCACAATGGCGTAGTTTGACATGGACATCCATCCTCCCTGCTCGTAGTAGTGCCGGGTCTATGCCATCAGCATAATTTGTAGTGAAAACTATGATCCTTTCTTCCCCACAGCATGACCATAATCCATCAGTGAAGTTTAACAAGCCTGAGAGTGTCACACGCCCTTCTTGCCTTCTGCTATAATCTTCAAAGTCTGAATCGTCATCAAATGACTGCAATCGTGGCCTTTTATTTATATTTTTCGTAACTTTGCCAATCTGGTGACTGCGACGATCACCAGTCAACTCAAGGGAACAGTCAATATCTTCTATGACAATGAGTGACCGGTTAGTGGTTTGGATCAACAGCTCGCGCAAGTCTGAGTTACTTGCCACACGGGTGAGTTCTAGGTCGTATACATCATACCTTAAATGGTTAGCCATGGCAGCGATGAGAGATGACTTGCCAGTGCCTGGTGGGCCATGCAAGAGGTAACCACGCTTCCATGGCCTTCCGATGCAATGGTAGAATTCTTTACCATCGGCAAATGCAGATAGGTCACCAAGTAACTGCGACTTCACCGCTGGGTCAAGTGCTAATGTGTCAAATGTAGCTGGGTGACGAAATGGAACTGACATCCATGCACCACCACCACCACGTTGTGAGTTAGTATAGAGCCGGCGTGTGCGGGAGGACCGCTCTAGCTGGTCAGCTGATCTGGAGAGATGTGCCAGGTAATCTGGCAGCAAGGTCGAAGCATGCCGCTTTGGCAAGCGGAGCGAGAATGAACGGCGCTCCTCAAGTGAGTCTTGCAATGTGTCTGCATGGTGGCTCCATACAAGACGGTGCCCATTGAACGTGTCATCAAGCGAGTGGTTTGGCGAAAGGGAGAGGGAAGGAGAGGTGGATGAAAGGTCTGAGTTGGATCGTGACAGTGAGACAGTAAGACGAGGTGGAGGGAGAGAAGGAGAGGAGAGTACTGATTGGTGGAGATATAGGTGGACATGTCTGTATAGGTCATTTGGCTCGACTGATGCTGAACCGAGAAATTCGGGCACATCAAAGTACGAGTAGGGGGTGAGTGAGTCTTGCAAAGATTGCCAGAGAGAATGAAGGAGAGAGAGAAGTTGAGAAGGAAGAACATTTTGGAGGATGGTCAAGAGACCTAAGAGAGACCACATTTGAGACAAGAACTCCATGCTTTTAGTTAATAGTAGTATAACGGTTGGTTGATGAAGGTGACCTGATATCATGAGTAGTAGTATTTAACTTTGAAAGGAAAAGGGAGGGAAAAGAAAGGAGCAAAAGTGAAAGGTGATGAGATGAGGTAGCTTCAAAACAGTAGACAGTAGTGTGTGCTTTCTGCTTTGAATATATAAAATTTGTTGCTTTTTGTTTGTAGTACCTTTTGTTTGAGGTGTTGCATGCCTCGGATTAAAGACAAGGTGGTGGTGGAGACGGAGGGAATTGATCCCCACACGAGGTGGGAATGTCTAGATGTCAAGGCCATGGCAGCTGAGGCCATGACCTATGACTCCAAAGGTCAACATTGACATACTCTATTTTTTTCAAAATTAAGCACCTCATGATTTTTTTTTTTTGCAAAATTTCACGTCCGTAGGCTTTCATTTCCATGAATTCATAAGTTACAATTTCGCTGCATACAAATGCAATTCAAGCTACAACAAATCTTCTATCGAATGATTAAAATCTGGACAAGAACAAACATCGAAAGCCTCAGAAATGATTAATTTATTGTTCTTGCTCAGCAACACATAGAAACTGTGATAACATCAAACAATGGTATGTTTGATTAGTTTCTCTTGAATCAGTTACCATCAATCGTTGCACAGATTTTGCCAGTATACAGGATGTTAGATTGATCGGGAGCCTTACAGGTCGACACACAAGTGAAAAAATATACATATATGTTTGGTTCATAAAATTTGGAAGGTGTACTATGTACACCTGGTTTTAGTTGAATTTACTATTTGCCGAGTTTTCTGGTCTTGCAAAAATGGCCATACATATCCAGTGCCAATCTATATGAACTCTGACCTAAAACAGACGGAACAGTTCATACTGAGTTCATATTGAAAAGCTCCTAAAAAGCATCAGTGGTCTCGATCCGGTCTGTCAATTCTAGATTAGAGATACAAAATTAAAGAACTTAAAGACTATTTTGCAAAGTGAGAAAACAGCAGATACAGAGGAGTGTACCAGTTACAGGATGACCTGTTACACGCTGTGACTGGTTTCTGGTTTCACAGAATAATTCATGAGAAGTCCCACAATAGGATAGCATGCCTACAAGGTACACAGCATTTGTAACTACTTGTAAAGTAGGCTTTATAATTTTTAAACGGAACTGGTATAATTATTCAATCTGGACATCTTTTATGTATACCGCAGTTTATATATCGCTTTAGTTTAATACCGAATCATGATCCTTTTTGCTCTCTTTTTCTGTGTTTTTGCCCCCTAAAAAAACAAATGTGTACAAATAATTTGTAGAACAAAATACTGGTAAATTTATCTGAAACATACTCGATGAGGATATGTATTATCTCCTTTTGCAAAAGTTTAGCAAAGGTCATCCATATGCCCCAAGCAAGTAAAGATTACATAATTAATTGCATGTCACCATGTGAGAAAAAGCAAACTTTTTTTTTTTTTTTCCTTTTTCTGGAATGAAAGAATAAATTCCCTTAGTAAATAAAAGGACCAATTTATTCCTCCAACGAAGAATAAATTCCTCCTGGCAACTAAAAGTAAAAGCACAAAAAGTTCTGGTTGTATATTTATAGGGAAATTTTTTATTCATAGAAATTAAGAAAAATGTAGAGAGAGAAACAGAAAGAGTACAGTATTTGTTATATTGATAGAAAGATCGGTACAGATTCTACCGATCCAAAAATTCAGAAAAGTTAGGATGGGTAGAATTCCCACCGATCCTAACATATAATTTTTCGATTTTTCCGGTTGTGAAAACGGTGCTGCAGAAGATCCAGAATTGAGTATATGAAGTTTAGATCGGTGTAAATTTCACCCATCTAAAGTTTTTTCCTTATATGAGTATATGAAGCTCTACAGTCCTTGCGAAATGGAGAAGAGAAAGGGAGAGGCAGGGGAAGGGGAATAGATGGAAAAAACTTTAGATGGGTAAAATTTACACCGATCTAAACTTCATATACTCAATTCCGGATCTTCTGCGGCATTGTTTTCATAACTAGCAAAATCGAAAAATTATATGTTAGGATCGGTGGGAATTCTACCCATCCTAACATTTTTGAATTTTTGAATCGGTAGAATCTATACCGATCTTTCTATCAATATAACAAATACTGTATTCTTTCTGTTTCTCTCTCTGCATTTTTCTTAATTTCTATGAATAAAAAATTTCCTATTTATAGGTAGAATGACAGCTAAAATTAAGCTCAACCTTTTCAAGTAATAAAAATTCACTTTTTGTAAGAGAAGGTTTTTTTTCTCCCATAATTTTGCTTTGCAAATTAATACTAATACTAATTGTAGATTTTTTTTTTAGAAACCATAAATAAAAAATAGATTTTACCAAACCAACTTGATTACTTTAGTTTTTACAAAAACCATAAGAACCGAGATGCCATTTCGGTCCAAAGTATTTTTTTTTTTGAACTGAATTGTCATTTCGGTCTGAGCCATTTTCACAGATTTCGAAAAAAATGTTGTAAAACTTGTGAAAATACCTCAGACTGAATTGTCATTTCAGTCTTGAAAAAAAAATTCAGACCAAAATGACATTTCAATTCTTATGATTTTTGAAAAAAAAAAAATCATGTTGGTTTCAGAATTTTTTTTTTTTTAATTATGGTTTATAAAAAAAATTCCTAATTGCATGCTCCTACAAGACCTCGAATTTACTGATAATTACATGCTAGCTCATTGGAAAGCTGATATATGATTATTTCAAGATTGTAAATTTATAACATTAGAAATTAATGAATTCTACAAAAGAAGAACATAGCTGATAGCCCCCACTTTAAAAGAAAGAGAGGTCACGTGGGGGCAGCAAGCATAGGATTCTATTCTCATAAGACAAAAAGAGAGTCTGCTACTTCGCTTGTGTCAGAGCTCGCTCAAGCGCAAGCGGCACCTTTGTATTACCCTTTATTTTTTTTTGAGAAAGGAAACGGCCAGGCCTTCTTTTTGTGCCTTAATTCTCCTTTCCTTTGTTTAGGGTAGTTTTAAGGACCTTTTGTGCAGAATCCCTAGCAACTAACCACTGGTTTTCTTTTTGTAGAGGCCTAGAGGGCACAGATGCCGTGCTAATTTTATGATTGGTCTATTTTTGTGGTTTAGACGAGTATCCGAGGGTAACTAGTTGCTAGCAGCTAAAATAATTATATATATTTGTGGTTTAGGGCTGTACGTACAAGTAGAAAAAAAAATTAATTATAATTTCAAATAGTTATTTTTTCTTAAATCTTATTTTATATGTTAATCTAAAAATCACGTCAATTGACCTTATCAATTTCTACGACTTTCTACTCATATTTCTCAAATGAGTTATCAATATTGGAAAAAAAAAACTGAGATGCTAGCTAGGTTCCGACTTTCAAGCAGAGATATATTGGATAGGTTTTCATTTCTCAAGTCCCACAATCCCTACTTAAATTGCAATGGTCCACCATATAAAGAACCACAGAACCTACCTATCGCCTTCCTTGTGAGGCAGTGCATTACAAAGTGCATTGAGCAACACCCAACACAAACAACTTGATGATTAATAGTGCACGTCAAGTACACTTAGCAATTTTTAAATTTCACTAAGACTTGATAATTTTAACATTGATAAACAGAATCTTGATATAGTTCTTTGAGCCTCTAATAACAATTGAAAGCAATGTGATCATAAATGTGCTTATTGGATTATGAACTAGGTAACCGTATAATGTACTTGCAGGGGGGATCTACTGTAGCACAGCCGTCCTCTCTAGATTTTGAGTTTTAGTGGTAATCTATTAGTATTCTCTAGATTTTGAGTTTTAGTGGTAATCTATTAGTATCGATTGACTTTGTCTCTCTCTGAAATTTATTTTGCCTCCATCTGGATATTTGATTTATAATTCAGGTTAAATTTAGTGTTAAAATCAAAATAAATTTCTTGAATTATGATTGGTAATATTAATTATAATTAAGTTATAGGATCAAAAATTACAAGTCATTGTATTGAAAAATATAAGTCAAAACATTATTTTTTTATCAAGTATCCAATTAGTTAATGGATTTAAATCCGATAAGCTATTTAAACCCAATTCAATATTTTTTTGCCCCTTGCTGACGAAAATCCTGGGCCCGCCCCTGTGTACTTGTACTTTAAAGGTGCAGTATTAGTGCCAACTAATAAATAGTAGTACTAAAATATGATGTTTCTATTATATCATCTGATACATATGAAACATTGGAATCAAATTAAATTCATATCATTTTGCATGCAACAGCATGTCCTTTGTGAAATTAAACATGTTGTTTTTCTAATAAATGAATTGTGTAATAATTTTCATTCAATTCGTAAATTATTTTATGTTTGACAAACAGTAAAATTTCATCAGAATTCTTTATGTTTCGTATATATAATTTGTTTATAATATATATATATATAGAGAGAGAGAGGCTAATATGCTTTCAGTAGCATATGGGCCGAAATACACACGATCCAAATTTGAAAATTTAAAATCCAAACGGTTAATCTGAAGCATTCATCTTCTTCTCCATATTAATAACTGCTTGGAGACAAAATTTTATATTTTTCTGAATTTTTTTACTATTTATTAAGTATTTTACAAAATTGTTGATCCAACGGTGGCTGCACAAAACAGTAAAACCGTTGGGTTAGCGATTTTCAAAGTGGCTTAATAAATAGTAAAAAAATTCAGAAAATTATAAAATTTGGTCTCCAAGCAGATATTAATATGGAGAATAAGATGAACAGTTCGGATCGACCGTTTGGATTTTGAAATTTCAAATTTGGACCGTGTATATTTCAGTCCATATGTTACCGAAAGCACATTAGCTTATCTCTCTCTCTCTCTCTCTCTATATATATATATATATAGGACTTGGCTACAGTGCTATGGGTAGCTAAGAGGCCTCCCGTGCTACGGCTCAATATTGGAATTTTCAAAATTCTAACGGTTGATCCGAACCGTTCATTTTGTTCTCCATATTAATATGTGCTTGGAGACCAAATTTTACATTTTTTTGGAAATTTTTTACTATTTTTTTAGATTTATTGAAAATCGTTGTTTTTCAGACAAATTTGGACCATAAAAAACAGCGATATTCAATAAATCTAAAAAATAGTAAATATTTTTCAAGAAATGTAAAATTTGGTCTCCAAACACATATTAATATGGAGAACAAGATGAGCGGTTCGGATCGACTGTTAGGATTTTGAAAAGTCGAATTTGAGCCGTATCACAGGAGGTCTCTTAGCTATCCATAGCCAAATCCTATATATATATATATGAGTCAATCTAATATACACTTAAGTGTACTGATTGAACCATACACTTAACCCTAGAACCCTAGGATTAGCTTTGAGATTCGTGCTGCACGACTTTAAAAAAAATCGTACGGTCCTAGGATTAAGTGTACAGTACACTTAAGTGTATATTAGTTTTACTCTATATATATATATATATATTATGAGGAGGATTCAAATGCATCCTATCTTTCAAATCATTTTTTTTTTTGTTTTCATAGTCCGAATAGTCAATCCGAACCGTTGGATGCAGTTTATATATTAAGATGTGCTTGGAGACCAAATTTTACATTTTTTGGAATTTTTTTAGTATTTATTAAGCCACTTTGAAAATCGCTGATTTTACATTTTTTGGATCATTGGATCAGCGATTTTCAAAGCGGCTTAATAAATACTAAAAAAATTCAAAAAAATGTAAAATTTGGTCTCCAAGCACATCTTAATATATATATCGCATCTAATGGTTCGGATTGACTATTCGGACTTTGAAAACAGAGAAAAAAGAATAGGATGCATCTGGGTGCACAAAATTTTGGGTGCATTTGAACCCTCTCATATATTATTTTATTCGCTAAACTTCAAAATTAAGTTGTTACGGTTGTCCAGGTTATCAAAGTAATACATTGTTAATGAATCTCCACCCTTTTTTATTTTCTTAAATATTTATAACTCTTTTTTAAAAAAAAATTCTCAATAATTGATATATAATTATATTCCAAACTATACATACAAATGTACAAAGATTCAGAGTATAAAATACAACTCTAGCCACCTGGGATAAAGAAAAAAAAATGTAAGGATAGACTTACACCAACCATTAAAATTTATTGTAAATTGCTCGAATTTCCTTACGGAATGTGTAATTAAGATGTCAGGGATAGAATATTATTTGGTCCATTAATGGTTTATAATATTTGAATTCGGAAATTATTCTTTCAATTTAATGTTAGATAAAAATAACGTCAATCTTATGATCAGTTTCTGTTGCGAATCTTAGATGAATTATCAAAATTGGGAAAAAAAAAATGGGATGCTAGTGTCCGGAGATTACCGGATAGGATTTTATTTCCGTAAGTCCCACAATCTTTAATTTAATTAAAATTGCACCTTATATAAACAAGCACATAACATATCTATCGCCTTTCTACTGAGGCAGTGCATAACAAATGCATTTAGCAAAATCAAAACCCTAAAATTGATCATAAATAGTGTACGTCATGTGCACTCAGTAATTTTAAAATGCATGTTGGTCGCTTTTTAAAATTAATTTGCAAAAAAATATTAGATGTATTTTGATATAGAATTATATATATTTTGAAATTTTAATATTTATTAAGTATTTTACAAAACTGCTATTTAAAATGCATGTCGGTCGCTTTTTAAAATTAATTTGCAAAAAAATATTAGATGTATTTGGATATAGAATTATATATATTTTGAAATTTTAATATTTATTAAGTATTTTACAAAACTGCTATTTTTAGATAATTCTGGACCACTGAAAATAGCATTTTTTATAGAATACTTAATAAATAGTAAAATAAAATTTTATCTCCAAACATATTTTAATATAGATATCATGTTGAATAGTTTGGATCGACTATTTGGACTTATAAAATTGAAAAATCGAACTGTTGTAAGATGTTGTAACTTACAAATGTTGTAAGTGGATTCCTCCTGATATATTATATATTAATGAACAATGAATATTAATTCTTCAACTATTCATGAGTTGTGTTACACTTAATTAATCATTAAAAAACGTAAATAATTTTCGTCAAATTCTAATAAAATTTAGACTTTTAAAACACGTATATATATTTGTGAAACGAATGTGTTGTAATGTATTGTTAGTAAATAATATATGAGGAGGGATTAAGTTACAACAATTTTTGAGTTACAACAAGTTATAACAATAATTTTCTACATTTTTAAAGTCCAAATCGTCGATCCAACCTGTTAGATGTGATCTCTACAATAAAATGTGCTTGGAGACCAAATTTTACATTTTTTGGAATTTTTTTACTATTTATTAAGATGGGTACAAAATTCAATGGTATGAATTTGATTAGTTTTTATACCCATCTTAATAAATAGTAAAAAAAATTCCAAAAAATGTAAAATTTGGTCTCCAAGCACATTTTATTGTAGAGATCACATCTAACGGGTTGGATCGACGATTTGGACTTTAAAAATGTAGAAAATTGTTGTTTATAACTTGTTGTAACTCAAAAATTGTTATAACTTAATCCCTCCTCATAATATATATATTTGTATTATAATAGCATTTTCTGTTATTTACTCGCTATCGTTTCGTTATTTGACAATTATAATAGATAATGTTAGATACAGATAAGATAATTCGTAGCGAATAAAGATAGGATTCGGATAAAATCAATTTGTATTGGTATGTGCATAAAATGTGTCCATTTGACCCTTACGGTACCCGTTGACACCCCTATTTATGAATCCTAATTATTATTTTTTATTTATTTTCGAAGCAAAGTTGGAAAAGTACCCTTAGCATTTCGGAAAAGTAAAGTGTTTGATAAAAAAGAAATGGTAAAGTTGGTATATCTTCCAAATACGGAGAGAACAAAATTAAGCTAGATGCATGCGTTGGACCTATTTATCCTTGTATTCTTTCTTTTTTCTACGCATTGTGCTTGCAATGATTTAATGATTCTCAACACCTAGCTTTTTCCCCCACATCTTATATTTACAAGTAACGGTAGCTATTTAAATTATATAGTCTAATACATACACCTTCGAATAGGGGTGTTCATTGAATCCGGTTTAGTCGGTTTTGAACCGAACTGAATTAGTTTGAACCAAATAGTTTGGTTTTTTTTCAGTTTAATGGTTCGGTTCGGTTTGCATTTTAAAACTGAATTATAACTTCGGTTCGTTTGAGTTTGGAAATTTTTAAAACCGAAATAACTGAACCGACCGAACTTTTATATATTAGGAATTTGGTCCGGATTGCTCTAGTTTATTTCTTAATGCTCCGATTTATTTCTTAACCAATTGCTTTAAATACTTCGACTTGTTTCTTAATATTCAAATTTATTTCTTAATTTTTATTTTATTTAAAAAAAAAATAAGAAGTCCATTTCATTGCTGAAATATAGTTAGATACAAAAATCAAATCCTCTATTAGTTTATTTCTTAATATACTTCGATTTATTATAAATCAATTACTTTAAATAAAAAAATTAATATATTTTAGTTTGAACCGAACAAACCGAAATAAAACTTTAATTCGGTTCAGTTTGATTGTAATGTTAAATATATTTAGTTCGATTCTATTTTTAAAACCGAATTATAACTTTGATTTTCCTACGACCGAAACAAACCGAACCGATGAACACCCAAACCTTCGAATGTATCAGAGCATAAAATCTTATTCAATCTACTTATATGGGTTATATATATTAGCCACAAAATAATGCCTTACATGAAGTAGACACACACATGGGGAAGAATCTGATTTTAGCCCAAAACTACTTTTAGGCACCACGCAAACTTCTTTTACTTTCTTTCTTGGGCCTCTTTATTTGTGGCGCCTTTGGAGGAAACTTTGCTTCCCTTTATGCTCCTCTATGTTTTTCCAACTTATCCTTCATGTAAAGTTGATGCTACTTGAAGAAGAAAGTCTCTAAATTTTTATGTTAAACAACAAGTGGTTGTGTGTGTATATATTTATGTAAAGGACCGTCTTTTGTTGACAATATATTAGTTTAATAATCTTAAAAAATATTAAGATTATAAACCCTAAACCCTAAACCCTAAAACTTATTGGATTGGGTTTAATAGAAAGTAATGTAATATAAATTATATTGAATTTTCATTAGATTTATATACATGTAACCTACTGCTAGGATGTTTATAAATTGACTTAATTACAATTGTTATTTTTAACGAACTATAAATAAATTTCTAATTATAAAAATGATTGAATTAGATTTGATATACAACCAACCTATTTCTATCATGCCTATTCTGGTTTCTATTAATAATTTTTTTAGTTTAATTTAAAATGGCATCAATTTGAAGGTGGTATTTATTGACAATCAAACTTTGTCTAACATTGTGCCAACTAACATCAAAATTAATCAAAACAAATAGTAGAATTGCAGATGTGTTCTTTGTGTCATTTAGATATATTATACATAAGTTTGAGAAATTTAAGAATTGCTTGGTCACCAACTAATATGGACAATATTAAACTGTAAATTGTGCAAATCGCTTGATGGATTAATAGATTTCAAGTACGTCAATTTCTCTCTCTCTCTCTCTCTCTCTCTCTCTCTCTATATATATATATAGAGGTTGACTTGGATGAGCCATGGAGTAAAATACGTTTGTATTTCACATCATATTTTTATTTTGAAAATTTAAACAACTGATTTGAATCTTCCAACATGTTATCCATATTAAAATGAATTTGGAAACTAAATTTTACATTTTGAAATTTTTTTACTATTTATTAAGCAATTTTGAAAATTGCTGTTTTGCTGTGAGCAGTAAAAAACAGTAAAAGTTTCTGGACCTTCGGACCAGCGATTTTCAAAATGGGTTAATAAATAGTAAAAAAGTTCTTAAAAAAGTTCTAAAAAATGTAAAATTTGGTCTCCAAGCACATTTCAATGTGGAGATCATGTTGAGCGGTTCAGATCGGTCGTTTGAATTTTCAAAATAAAAATATAGTGCCATAGAGCACAAACTCATTTTACTCCATGGCTTATTTTAACTCAACTCTCTATATATATGTATATGTGTGTGTGTGTGTGTGTGTGTGTATATATATATATAGTACGGCTAATACGCTTCCCTAGTTTATCAACAATATGCTTACGGTCTCTAAAATTTATTGAATTGGCTTCAAATGACAAATCCAAACGGTTGAAACCACTCTCCTTAATAAGAGCTTCGTTTCTATATACAAAAAAAAATTAAAGTTTCAAATTTATTTACTATCAAGTCAAGTAGTCAAAAAAATGAGCAAAATAGTACATTAAAATGCGCACAAAATACTTCATATTTTGATTGCTTGACTTGATAGTAAATAAATTCGAAACTTAAATTTTTTTATATGAAAACGAAGCTCTTGTTGAGGCGATTAGTTTGAATCTATGTTGCATGGATTGAAGGATGTGTGTTTTGAAAGTTATCTTTTAATAATAATTTATGTGTTGTTCATGATTTTATTACGAATATTATTATTATTCTTGTTTCTTGAGATTTATATGTTATATCTTTGGAAGTATTCAAGAAGATGCTCTTGGTCTTGAATCATAGAACTCCTAAGATGAGAAATATTTAATCACTAAATAAGTTCACAATCGTGGTAATTAAGTAGGAACATTAATTACCGAGGAAGATTGTCATGTAGATTAAAGTATATTGAAGTTCTATAAATGTTGATAAAGGATTATCATTTAATTACATGAATATATAAAATGTGTATTTTATATATTGAACATGACCTAAATGAATGGAACATTATATGGATTGTGTTTTGTGTCATTAATGTTTTCATTGTGTCTTTAGAATCTTAGATATGAGATGTGTAGGTTTTTCACATGAGAAGCATATAATGTAATTGCTATTTAAATACTATCTTATGATAGGAATAAAATAGCAGTTTGTTGTGTACAACTTGTGCGGGAGAAATCTATATGTTAATATTATCATTGTCCCTCAATTTGAGTTATGATATTATTGGGCCCCTTGGTAAAGTGGAATTATATCGCATGCAATATAACTGATGTAGTTATAATTATAATTCACTTGAGAGACCAAGAAAACAAATATAATGCAAAAATGACACGATCCTATTTTGCATATTATTCATAATATCATGTGACAAGGATAGACACAAAATTAGTGGATTGAGTAAATGATTACTATGTCGTTTGGATAACTATAATGTAATGATAGAACCTCTTATAGTCAATAATATAAAGTTTTATATTATTGCCAAGATGACATAGATCCTCTATACGGTCACACTCACTGAAGAGAAACAACAAGTATTTTACATTTCATAATGATGTATAAGATAAAATACATGTGATGAAATGCTAAAATAAAATGTCATAATATGGCATGCTTAGACCATAAATAAATTTATGAAGTTATACAAATATTATTTGGTATAATGTTTGAATACATTATAAGAATAATATAAATATTGTATAATAGAATAATATGAATAATATTATTTGTTCATAAATTAATTTATTGAACCAACCATAAGATGAGATTAAAGAGAGCATGAGATGGCTAAACAAGGTTAGTGGCATTTGTGTAATTGATTCAAACCTTACACAAAGGGTTGCCCTAACCCTTGCATATTTAAGGGGGCTCATTTTGGAGAAAAACATGCTAATTTTCTGCCTATAACACTTGCCAAAATCAACCCCTTTGGGCAGCCGCGTTTTTCCTTTCTCCTTGACCAAAAGTTGAGAAGCTTGCTCTCTCATCTTCTCTTGTTAGGTTTAGCCACCAAGAAATCAAATAGTTTGTTGATTTAAAGATCAAGAGGTGGTTGTATCTAAGACTTGAACTCCACATCCATCTATCTAAGAGATGTGGTAGTTCGTTGTTTAGGTTCAAGGTGAACCAAGAGGTGCTTCCAAAAGAACGGCGGTTCTAAGAGATCTAGAAGGAAAATCGACTTCCCTCTAACAAGAGATTTGACAATCTCTTTAGGTATAAATTATTATTTCCTATTGTATAAAGAATAAATAAATTTATTTATTTTTATTTAGTACACATTAGGTGTTTAATGACACTATTAAGAAGTTTCTTATTTGCTATTGTCATATAAATAACGTCATTTGTGTATTGAGCCAAGTGGTGATTGAAAATTTTTTAAATTCTCACCACATAGGTATACACATGAAATCCTTTCATGGATATGGGTACGGGTATCGTATCAGATACAATACAGATATGGCGATACAGCAATTTAAAAAAAATCTAGGATACGATACGCTTATTATATATATAGGAACATGCTAGCGTGCTATGCATAGCATAGAACCCCTCTATGCAACGGCTTGGATTTTGAGTTTTCAAAATCCTAATGGTCAATCCGAACCATTCATCTTGTTCTCCATATTAATATGTGTTTGGAGACCAAATTATATATTTTTTGAAATTTTTTTACTATTTCTTTAGATTTATTGAAAATCGCTGTTTTTTTATGGTACAGATTTGCTGAAAACAGTGATTTTCAATAAATCTAAAGAAATAGTAAAAAAATTTCAAAAAATGTAAAATTTGGTCTCCAAACACATATTAATATGGAGAACAAGATGAACGGTTCGGATCGACCATTAGGATTTTGAAAACTCAAAATCCAAGCCGTTGCATAGAGGGGTTCTATGCTATGCATAGCACGCTAGCATGTTCCTATATATATATAGGAACATGCTAGCGTGCTATGCATAGCATAGAGGGCCTCCATGCAATGGCTCAATATTCGACTTTTCAAAATCCTAACGGTCGATCTGAACCGTTCATCTTATTCTCCATATTAATATGTGTTTGGAAATCAAATTTTACATTTTTTTGAAATTTTTTACTATTTTTTTAGATTTATTGAAAATCGCTGTTTTTGTTATGGTCCAGATTTGCTAAAAACAACGATTTTCAATAAATCTAAAAAAATAGTAAAAAAATTTCAAAAAATGTAAAATTTGGTCTCCAAACACATATTAATATGGATAACAAGATGAATGGTTCGGATCGACCGTTAGGATTTTGAAAAATCAAATATTGAGCCTTTGCATGGAGGGGTTCTATGCTATGCATAGCATGCTAGCATATTCCTATATATATATATATATATATATATAAAATTTTATATATTATATTTAGATAATCATAATTTAAATCAAATTTGTAGTGAAAAAAAAAGACTTAATTTAAGTATATGTTAAATATTATATTTATCTTATAGAGAACACATGTGATACTTTAGTGTAGTGGTTAAGAATTTTGGTATCGACAGAGCCCCAATTCGAATCCTGCCTTTAGTAGAAAAAAAAAATACATTTGTTTGTTTCACAGACGCGGTCTACAGGCGCAGTGCGTGGTCTACGCACGCGCTCCACGTGTGTGGTGCGAGGTCTACGTGTGCTGGTGTAGTGCATGGATCATGTGCGACTGTATCCAGTCATATCTGTGGGTGTCAACGGAGTATCGGCAACTATATTGGTTGAGTAAGGATATGCCACGTAAGCCTTGTATCGGGCGCGTATTGGTATCCGATATATATCCGACACGGGTACGACTCCAAATCTAGAGTATCCAAGTAACCTATGTTTGAATGGTTCGAATTTGTCATTTGAAACTGATTCGATAGATTTTAAAGACCAGAAACATATTGTTAATATACTAGTGGAAGCGCGTTAGTCATACTCTCTCTCTCTCTCTCTCTATATATATATAGAGAGAGAGAGAGTTGGGCTACGGTGCTTCGCGAAGGGAGTGTTTTAATTCACACTCATATTTTGTAATTTTAAAGTTCAAAATGTTGATCCAAACCATTCAAGTTGATCTCCATATTAAATTGTGCTTGCAGACCAAATTTTACATTTTTTGGAAATTTTTTACTATTTCTTTAGAATTTTTGAAAATCGCTGTTTTAGATGGTCCAGAATTTTCTGAAAAACAGTGATTTTCAAAAATTCTAAAGAAATAGTAAAAAAATTTCAAAAAATATAAAATTTGGTCTGCAAGCACAATTTAATATAGAGATCAACTTGAACGGTTCGGATCGACATTTTGAACTTTGTAATTGAAGATATAGACGTGAAGTAAAACATTCGCTTTACTTCACGAAGTAACATAGCCCAACTCTCTCTCTATATATATATAACAAAAGAGGATATATTAAATTTCTAACTTTTTAATTGTAATAATCTTATTATAAACATAGCTTATCCCATATATCAAAGCTGCCTCAAATACAAAAACGAGTCTGCATGGTCTGCATTAACTCAAAAGAGCATCTTTTGAGTTAATACATCTCAACTGTCTGATTCAAAACTGAGCCAATTCAGTCCTCCATCTATAATACATGGGTCATTTAATATTAGTGCGGATCTAACTCGCACATATATTAAAGTAGATCGAACGATTCAAATATATTAATTCAAAAGATTATTTTTTTGAGTTAATGCGGAGGATACGAATTCCAAAAAAACTACTAGATTCCACTTGTTTTTAAGAGAATTATTTTTAAATCTTTGTGCATTTGTTTGGAATGCTCAAGTGCTAAAACAGATATAATCAGAGAAAAGAAGTAATAAACACTCATAAATCATAAAAGAACAAATACGAAACAATGCTACATTCCTTCTCGTAATCTTTGGGCCGACATAAACCTTGAGACCTATCTGGGCTTAACTGGGCCAAGTAGCTTTAGGCTTTGTAGAGGCTATGAAATCGAAGGTGAGTCATCTTTCAATTCAAACCTCTTGATTCTAGGAAATTAAATGTCCAAAGATCCAATTATCAAATTTTTTAGACAGCTTCCCCAAGTAATTCTTAAAATTACAAATTTTTTCCTCAAGATCCAATTATGTTCAAATAGATTGGAAAAATGTTTGTCCGTTGCTTCAATTGCATATCACATGCAACTTGAGTTACTTGATGCTCAAGCAGCATTTGCTTTTGATTTAATATGAGGATTAATATTTGGGGAAAGCAGAATGTTATTACACAATTACACCCTCCAGATTTCATAATTTACAAAAGATTGATTACACACTATCCCAATAAAAGGAGTAACAGTGTGTAATGAATAGAAAAAGGTTAAAAATGAAAACAAAATTCACAATCTCTTCTCTTATAATGTATCTGACAACTACAAAAATGGAAGAGTATCCGCGAATGTAAAAAGGAACTATTTTTATACCGACAGAAACTATTAGCGACGGTAGTATCCTATACCGACAATATTAATTGCGGATACTGCCTTATTCTTGAACTTTCTTCTCTAATCTTCCCTCTCTGCACGCTGCCTTCTTGAAATCGATCGATCACCGGCCGAAAGGAAACCACATCTCACGGAAAGAAGATTGATAAGAAACCATAAAAATCAAAACCACAAGAAGCATAGCGACGCCCCACGGCGTGCTGCCGGCCCGGTGAATTGAATCCTGTTCCGGAACAAGAGAGGAGAAAGACAAATGTTGCGTATTCGACAAACAGTGCATGACTAAAACAAGCAGCAATGGGGTTAAGATGAGAAATAATTTGGTCTGATCAGCGAGACTCTCGGAGGCTGACTCGAAGCTCATGTAGAAGTAGAAGCCTAAAAGCAAGAAGATGGTTAGGAGGAAGAAGCAGAGATGGAGGGGTAGATCTGTGAGGTAAGAGAAGGTGGATTGATTGTAGTTGTTTGTTTGGTAATAAGAGCTAGTTGCCATTGTTTTGTAATTTTTGTGTGGATTTGGTAAATCAGGAACTTCAAAGTGTTTTTTCTTCTTCTTCTTCAGATTTGTGTCTATTCAACTTTCCACAATTTTAATGGAATGTGCAGATTTATAGAGCTGAGTGAGAGGAGTATAAAATACATTGAAATTGACATTATATATAATATAAACAATGTAATGGGCGGTGAAAATTGAATTCGCATCCTCTGAGATATCTCATATTTTGCTTTGACTTTTTGGAAAATCTTAGCCGTTGAAATATGTTCTGCGCGAATCTCAAAGTTCAAATAATACAGCCCCCTACGTCACCCCCGAATAGGCACCGGACACGTCGGTCACGCAAAATATGAGATAGCTCAGAGGATACTCACTCGTGCAAATTGGTGAGAGTGCTTGACACCTGGCAAGTATGCTTGGAACTAGCGATCTAGTCTTGATGGATTTTCTGCATATAGTCTTGTGAAACATTATTACATGTAGCAACTAACTAAGCAAACTACAAATGAAGGTTATACAGATTTTCACTACATGCATGAGTTTTTAGATTTTTATGTAATGTATAAATAAATTTTTAAGTCATAGAAATACTATAATGCAAATATTTGTACTAAAGAGAATAAAAAAATGCATATTAATGGGTGATGTATCACACAGATCATGTACACAGGGGATCACAGATAAAGAGACATGGAGTGCAGGTGGGATGTTTATACATTGGCCAATGCAAGATCTCCACGTATTGCCGACTATGTTATGGGCTTATGGGAGATTGCAGAATGGTCAGAGGTTTATGATTGGATTTTGACGGCTTTTCAAAACTGTAGGCAATGTAAATTTAAGAACTATCCAGTTCATGTTTTAATATTAGTATGCTTAAGGGCTTCATCTCAAAAAAAGAAAAAAATTGGTGATATATATCTATCTAGATTCTAGAGTAGAACTAGGGTGTTCTTAAGATCGTCAAAGTGTTGGTGAGCTTAACTCTAAAATTTATCAAATTAATTTCAAATGACGAATTCAAATTATTAAAATTTGTGTACCTTATGTGTGATACATCTACATATGAAATTTTTAAACATTCGAATTAATTTAGTATAAAGTCAAGCAGTCAAAATTAGAAGGTTAATAAATTAATTTTAGTGCATTCATTTTTTGAACGTTTTTTAACCGCTTGACTTTATACTAAATTAATTTGAATGTTTAAAAATTTCACATGTAGATGCATCACATGTAAGGTAGGCGGGTTTTAACGGTTCGGATTCGTCATTTGAAATCGATTTGATGAGTTTTAGAGTTAAGCTCACCAAATTTTTGGTGAGCTTAAGAGCACCCTAGTTCTACTCTCTCTCTCTCTCTCTCTCTCTCTCTCTATATATATATATATATATGAGTAAAGCTAGGGTGTGATGTGCTCATAAAGAGAGTTTGGTGAGCACAACTCTAAAAATATATTGAATTGACTTCAAACGTCAAATCCAAACCGTTGAAATCCTTGTACTTCATGAGTGATGCATGTACATATAAAATTTTAAAAGTTTCGAGTTTATTTGCTACACGGTCAAGCGGTCAAAGAAATGATAAAAATTGAATATATAAAACAACTTATAAATTAAGTTATAAAAAGTTTTTTTCTTTGATCGCTTGACCGTGGAGCAAATAAACTCAAAACTTTCAAAATTTTATATGTACATGCATCACTCATGAAGTACAAGGATTTCAACGGTTTAGATTTGACGTTTGAAGTTGATCTGATATATTTTTGGAGTTGTGCTCACCAAACCCTCTTGATGAGCACATCACACCCTAGCTTTACTTATATATATATATATATATATATATATATATATAGACCTGGGCTACGGTGAGTTGCGAAGTAAAGCGACTATTTTACTTCACGCTCATATTTTGTGATTTTATAGTTCAAAACGTCGATACGAACAGTTCATATTGTTCTCCATATTGAAATGTGCTTGGAGACCAAATTTTATATTTTTTGGAATTTTTTTACTATTTATTAAGCAATTTTGAAAGTCGCTGATCTGATGGTCCACAAAATTTTACTGTTTTTCACTATTCACAGCTAAACAACAATTAAAAAAAATACTAATAAATAGTAAAAAAATTCCAAAAAATATGAAATTTGGTCTCCAAGCACATTTCAATATGGATTAAACATCTAACAGTTCGGATCGGTTGTTTGGACTTTTAAAATAAAAATACGGCGTGAAGTAGAAATGCGTTTTACTTCGCAACTCACCATTGCCTATCTCTCTCTCTCTCTCTCTCTATATATATAGGTAGACTAATATACAATCAATTGTTCCTGATGTCCCGTACAACCAAGTCATTTTTCAATTTTTAAAGTTCAAATGATCGATCCAAACCGTTCATCTTGTTCTCCATATTAATATGTGCTTGGAGACCAAATTTTATATTTTTCTGATTTTTTTTTACTATTTATTAAGCCACTTTGAAAACCGTTGATCCAATAGTGACTTAACAAAACGGTAACCAGAAGCTACTGTTGGATCAACGATTTTCAAAGTGGCTTAATAAATAGTAAAAAAATTTAGAAAAATATAAAATTTGGTCTCCAAGCACATATTAATATGGAGAACAAGATGAACAGTTTGGATCGATCATTTGGACTTTAAAAATTAGAAAATGACTTGGTTGTACGGGACCTCAGGAACAATCAATTGTATATTAGCCTACCTCTCTCTCTCTATATATATATTTATTAATTTAAAAATATTGAAAATATCTTAAAAAACTTGGCTATAAGTAAACTAAAATAGGGATATGTATGTTATTAGAATGCAATTTTGTTTATTCTTGCGTAAATGATAGAAATTTAGTGATGATTCTCTTTGTGCATAATTATTCTCCTCAGAGACTTCATCGTAAAAAGTATTAAATCAAATCAAATCAAATTAGGAATTGAATTAATCAGATCAGTACAATTACTTTTCAGAAGTCTCAATAAAAGTACTGAATCAACTTGGTAATGTTTTTTACATTTTGCTACTTAGAAGTCTCAATAAAGATACTGAATCAAACTGAACTAAAAACTGAATCAATTTGACCAAAACAGTCAACTTGGTGATATTTTTATATTTTGTTGGGTGACATTTGAAGAAACATTTCAATTGTTTATTAATTTTAAGGTCAACTTGTCAATTGTTTAGTTCCGAATTTATAAGTAAAGGATACAAATATTCAGAACAGTAGTCTAAAATCAGTATGTTTTAACATTTATATAAATTTATATATTAAATTAAATATATACGTACGAATCATGTTGAAATTACCATTGAAATATGAACTCTGTATCAGTGTTTGTATATAACGGTATGCGGTCATCAGACAGATAAGGTACCGTCAAACAATTAATTAGTATGCAGTTAATTAGTCGTAATTATGCATATAATTAATTATTTTTATTAAAATTATGTGTATATATTCATAATTTATTAGAAATGATTTATGTAACTCATTAAACTTACCAAATAAACTTAACTAAATTAAATTTTATTGTTATAACATGAGACTATTCTCATTTCTTTATAACAACACACACTTTATATATGTAATTACACATTTATTTAATGTAAAAATAAATTTGAAAATAATTTTTTTTTCAAATACTAATAAGATATTATTTGAAAAAAAATCAAGCATTTCAATATAAAATTACTAAATTTAATTTATGATAACAACTTAATTTCAACATATAAACATAACGTATTAATTAAAAAAATTACATCAGTAAGTAAGAAAAAATATACGTTATATAAATAAAAAAAGAATTAATCTATTTCAAAATAAGTAATATGGATATATATATATATATGAGGAGGGATCAAGTTACAACAATTTTTGAGTTACAACAAATTACAACAAGCTTTTATTTCATTTTCAAAGTCCAAATCGTCGATCCAAACCGTTAGATGTGATATCTACAATAAAATGTGCTTGGAGACCAAATTTTATATTTTTTGAAATTTTTTTACTATTTATTAAGATGGGTACAAAATTCAATAGTATAAATTTGACTAGTTTTTGTACCCATCTTAATAAATAGTAAAAAAATTCCAAAAAATATAAAATTTGGTCTCCAAGCACATTTTATTGTAGATATCACATCTAACAGTTTGGATCGACGATTTGGACTTTGAAAATGAAATAAAAGCTTGTTGTAATTTGTTGTAACTCAAAAATTGTTGTAACTTGATCCCTCCTCTCTCTCTCTCTCTCTCTATATATATATAAATAGAGTTAGGCTGGGGTGCTATGGATAGCATAGTGACCTCCCGTGCTACGGCTCAATATTTAAGTTTTCAAAATCTAAACGGTCGATCCGAACCGTTAATTGTTTAATCCATATTGAAATGTGCTTGGAGATCAAATTTTACATTTTTTGGAATTTTTTTACTATTTATTAAGTATTTTTGAAACCGCTGTTTTCCTGTGGTGCAGAATTTTAATAAAAACAGTGATTTTAAAACCATCTTAATAAATAGCAAAAAAATTCCAAAAAATGTAAAATTTGGTCTCCAAGCACATTTCAATATGGATTAAACAATGAACGGTTCGGATCGACCGTTTGGATTTTGAAAACTTGAATATTGAGCCGTAGCACGAGAGGTCACTATGCTATCCATAGCACCCCAGCCTAACTCTATATATATATATATATAATTTTTTTTGGATGTATATCTAAGTACAAATAAAACTATAATATATAATTTATGAAACTTATTGTCACACACAATCACATAAAAAAAGCAATATGAAAATAAATATTCATAAATGGATGATTAGACGGAAATAAGTAGAATAATCAGGAATAATCGCCCGATTAATAAAAAAAATCCGTAAAACAGACTTCAAATTAGTGTTTTCGTAATGATTTGATTATCACTAATAATTAAACGGACGTTTAATCGATCATTAAAACTGTTTTTTTTTTTTTCCCTATATGATGCACAAAGTTAACGCATCGAAGAGTTGCTATTTTCTCGTAACAGTTATAACTTATAACAGCTTTCTTGGTTTACATCATGCTATTTCACCGTTGGTCATATTTTACAAATATGCATGTAGCATGACACATAGGTACATGATGCATCTTTTTTTTCAATCGAAAATGACATAATATGTCATTTGAACTGATCTTGACATGTCACATTGTTGTGACTTGTGACGTATAAACACGCACATTACGTGTTTCTATTGAAAACAACATTTGAAATTCTAAGAGCATCTTCAACAGTAATTGTTTATAGATTAATTACGTTGATGTGTTAATTGTGTTTTATAATTGCTGAGTTGTATGACTATTGTTTATTTAGCAATTATTGAAAAAAATTTCTTAATAAGAAATTCTTTTCTAAATATGAGTTGGACAAATATTTAATTCTTATTGGTCAAATGTTTAATTATCAATTGTTTGATTGATTGTACTAATATATGAGTGAATTGCTTAATTTTTAAAGTTTTCATAATTATTATTTATCAATTAATTTCAATTGCTAGATTAAAGATGCTCTAAGCTCCGATAATATTTCTTTATTTTATAATTCGTTGTTATTTGTATAGCTTTGCTGATTTTTTCTAATAAACTAACTTCAATTTGAAAAAGATATAAAAAATAAAAAATAAAAAATAAAAAATAAAAAAGAAAATAAAAATGAAAATGAAAATAAAAATAAAAATAAAAATGAAAATGAAAATGAAAATAAAAATAAAAATAAAAGTAAAAATAAAAATAAAAATAAAAATAAAAATAAAAATAAAAATAAAAATAAAAATAAAAATAAAAATAGGGCCTATTTGGGCCGAAACGCTGAACAAGAAAGATGAGTCTCTACAATTTGTGAATTCAAGTCCCATCAAATAACCTGAGGGTTGCAAACTTGCAATAAATAAACAGACGATCCAGATTAATTTCAGCTGATTTAAACTTAATCCCGTGCTTATAAAAATTGCAGGGCTTCGAGTATCTCTCAGTGGTAAAGTTCCTGAACCGCGACAATCTGTACACATGTAACTTTTTCAAGTTCCAGAAAGGTGCCACGTTAAGAAAACAATCAAGTTTTAAATATATTTCTTGGCACAAAATACAAATTTTTTTTTTTTTTTTGTTCTTTTGGTGAATGGAAGCATAATCGGATATGTCATAACGCAACACGGTTCTTTTATAGTACAATATGTGTACTGGTCATGTACTATGACTCGCGTGTCCCGTGCCATGATCATTCGTGTCATGTGATCATCGTTTGAAAATTTATCATGGCACGGCACAAAATGCAATCAAGTGAGTCCCGTATAGTTAGGGATTGATAAATCTTGAATAAACTAATCTAAATTATAAATAAAATAGTTAAACATGGTCAAATGTGACAAGTCACGTTAGAACACATTACGTGTGGTCATGACTTAACTAACGTGCCGCGATCATCCTTACAAATTTGATCACGGCACATTTATATCTGCCTTGGTCACGACACAACACATGATCCAAGTCACATGGTGGCTAGTCATTGACACAAAACATATTTAGATCTCTAGTAGCGGACTTTGTTTTTTCTTCTAACAAATCAATGATTCTTCTAAATAGAGTAGCGAATCATTTTTTTTTTTATTTTTTCTTTTACTCAAATCAATTTGAGTTGACTTTCTTTCTCACGTAATTTTTTTCTAGTAGGCCGTGAATTAAATCCAGTGATGAATAGGTCTTGAAATTGGTACAAATATAAAATATTACTGGATCTTCCAATGCGATTTTGATAAAAATAAACACTGCCTATTCATGATCCTCTTAGATTTGCCTCTAATAGGGGTATCAGAATTCACAATTTATACCGATTTTGAGGTAAGAACAGAAGATATTATGGGAGTAACAAAGTGTCGATTTTTTATTATTAATGCTCTCAATTAAATAAAAAATAACAAATATGTCCTCTAATTTTCAAATTTTTTAAAAATACTCCAATCGCCCCACAGTAGAGCGGTTGACTCCCATAAACAACCATCCCACTGTAGGACAGTTGGCCATGAATTTTTTTTTTCTTTGAAAATACTTTTATTTTGTACATTTCAATTGGTGTTATTTTATTATTGTGTTATAATTTTGTTGTAATGTATAACGATGCATTATTTTATTTATTTTGTATTAATAGACAAACAATTGTGCTGGTGCGCACCATTTTGTATTTGCTGTTTACAACCATGTATAAATGTACTTCAACATTTATACACGGTTTTTAGTAACAAACCGTGTACAATTTGACCATTGTTTTGTTAAAAATAATATACGAATGTTGAAGGGCATTTTTAGAAGTTCTAGAGCGCATTTTTGGATGAGAGCATATGGGATGCTCGAATAATTTTATACGGTTTTACTATATAATCCGTGTGTGATGAAGAAAATACAAATTTTTACACGTCATCGATCTGTACCTTCCTGTTATAATGTATCTCTCTATATATATTTTTAATTTATTTCTAAAGCATCTCTCTCGATAAGCTATACATGTATTTCCTCTGAATATGGGTGGGTCTAGGGTGAGGGATACGGTAAGAGATGCGATATCTTCACTGAAAATACGATTTATGATGAAGAAACTTCAAACAGGCATATTTCAGAGCTCGAGTATCTGATTTCAACAAGTGACCACTTTTTGAAAAGTTTGCGAGAAGATGCGTGCATTGTTGACGGCTGTGCCTTTTTCCGAAATTCAAAATTGCAAAAAAAAAAGAGAGTAGAGCCTCTAAACCTGAGTTGAAGTTTCCGATTAACTTTTTGATTTCTAATTTTTGATTTTTTGTCCTTTACCATACTTCTCTTAGGCATTGTTCATGTAAATGCATGAAGTCTCCGGTCTAGAGTTTTTTTTGGTTATATTTTCATTTTTTTTAGTTAGAATGTTATTCATATAACTAATAATATGTGATATAATTGTAATTGTTGTTTATATTTTGGTAAAATGTAGTTTTGTAGGATTTTTTTTGTACCACACTTACTACGAGACCAATATAGACCAAAATCAAAGAATAAAAGTATCCAAAAATAGAAAAAGAAAAGAAAATAAATTATAGAAGCAGTAAGACCTAATTACTGTTAATGCCTATATGTAAAAAATTCATTATATACATACTAAATATCTCTTTAAAAAGTTACTGTAGCAAGACAACCACCACACTATGTGGAGGTTGACTTCCATAGACAACATGGTGCACACCAGCACAATTATTCATCTATTAATACAAAATTTTAAAATTAAAAACAAACCCTAATCGTATATTAAAAAAAATTAAAAAATAACACATTGTTAAACATTACAACAAAATTATAACACAATAATAAAACAAAATATAACACCAATTAAAATGTACAAAATAATAATATTTCTCAAAAAAAAAAAATTAATGGCCAACCACTCTACTGGGGGCGGTTGAGGCATTTTTTGAAATTTTGAAAATCAGAGTGCATATTTGTTATTTTATATTTAATTAAGGGCATTATCAAAAAATGAGAACAAACTACAGAGAATAAAGGCGCACACTGCGCATTTGCCGTGATTTCTTCGATTCCACGTGCCGAATTAATAAATTAAATAAAATTAAATTTCTGGTACGGGTATCCATGCAACTATAACTTGATTCTAAGAAAGATAATTATTTCACTCAAAATTTTACAAAGAATTTATTTATAAGTGGTACCACTTTTTGTAATCTATTTTTAATCGTAAAAGTCCATTATTTAATAATTGAGTACCTTTGTTGTTCAGTTTAATGAAATTTGAAAGCTTGATTCATTTATTTTTCAAAATAATATAATAAAGAAAAAAAATAGTAAAGTAGCTCATCTAAGGTAGGGTGGCAACGAGCTAGCTTGTTACGAGTTGGGGTTTATCTTGAACTTGCTACAAGCTGGTTTGTTCGAGTCACGAGCGAGCTGAAATCTCAATCTGAAATCGTTATGAGTTGGATTGAGTTAGCTTGCGAGCTGACGAGCTGGGTCATACTGGATCTTGTTTTAAGAAAAAAAAAAATCTACAATTTTTTTGGACTGAGTTGAACTAAGCTAGACAGTATAAAATGTACACAATTTTATACAAGTTCACAAATTGATGCCTAGCCGAGCTAGCTCGCGAGTTGACAAACAAGCTAGACTCCATCTTGAAATCATTAATACTGGACCGAGCTAGTAACGAGCGGACTTGTTAACAGTTCAGTCTAATAACAAACAAGCTATTAGTGAATGAATCAAATGCGAGTCACAATCGAGCCACGAAGTATGAGCTTTTTTTTTGCCAGAGTCTAATATTCTTATTAAATCTGGGAGAAAGTGAGATTCTAGACAGAATTATTTTAGAAGATTCTAGCACTATTTTTGTTTGTTTGTTTGTTGCTGAAATAGTGAAATTAGCTGAATTACATGCAAGTCAGAGCAGAGAATGGCTCTATTATCTGGCACAGCATGCCATTTTAAATAATTGTACCTCAGTCCTCAGACTTTGTTAAATAAAGTCCACAGTCTCTTAAATAAATAAATAAATAAATAAAACACTTCCTAACAAGTAACATACGTACTTAATTTACTAATACTACTCTTTTCAAAACTATTTACAAGAACACCCTGCTGAAAATGAAGAAGGAATTTGTTTTGTTTTTATTGTACTTTTGAGTGATGAGGTTAAAAAATGTTTCGCTTTTGCGTTTTTTTTTTTTTCTCTTCTCTTTCTTTATTTCTTTCTTTCTCACGTGTACTTTTAACATGTGGAGAATTCTTACACATGAGTAGAACTAGGTGTCTTAAGTTTATTAAGTTTTTAGAAGCTATTAAATAGGTTTCAAATAGTATATTTTAATATGGATACTAATTGAGTTGTTTGGATTGACTGTGTGAACTTTGAAAACAAATACAGAGATGTGGAATATAGTTGAAGTATAAAACCAATAGTACATTTTAAACCTACTCAATTATAATGCTGAGAATGTAGATAAATTTACAATATTCATAACATTTTAATTATTGTCAATTAGATAGAAAATTATACATAAATACAAATTTTTTATTAAAAAAATGGAGATTAATTGATTCTATACATTGTACTAATTAACTTTGCATATGTAAATCTTTGAACATAATTTTCATATGAAAATGTATTTACAGACCAAATTTTATAATATTTATTTTTCTTTTTGTATATAGGTAGAATATCGCTTGATTTAAAAATTCTGGACAATCCAGAAACTGTGATTTTCTACATGTCTACAAAAATAATATTCAAATACATTTTTAACAGTTCATCACCAACCAGTACTGTGAAGTTTGACCGGTACTAACTTGAACTTTGACATTAGAGATATTAATTTTTTAACATAGTTGAATACGTAATACACACACACACAGATATATATATATATATATTACCATATCAAAAGAAAAATAAAATGTATTCAATAGTCAGCTCTGCTATAAAACGTCAAAAAAATTAAGAACATCGATCAAACTTTGTAACCAGGCAAACAAAAAGCTTGTCTAGAAATTAATTCAAAGTTGCAAATTAAAGCGACAAATTAAGATTCTAACAGCATAGTCTAGACACAATTTTTTTTTTGAGTAAACAATTAAAATCAAGCTCTAACTATTTAATATTTATAAAAAAATATTTTTAAAAATTTCGAATCTAATTTAGACACAATTGAACACTGCTATTGGATATTTAAAAAAGAAAAATCAATTTACAGCTCTTGTATTTTTTTTGACAGATTATGATATTTTTATATATTTTATTTGAAAAGTTTCGCAGAAACTACATACATAGTTGTAAACGTGGCTTAAACTCTTAACATTTAGGTAATTACAATTCTAGAACCTTTTCTCCTAGCCAACCGATCGCATCTACAAAGAAACTTAAAAAAATAAAAAAAATTCCATTGTTTATATATAATGGTCATTGGAGTACTTATTTACCAAAAAAAAAAATTGGAATAATTCGTTTGATTCACTTTCAGGAGAAAATTATCAACACGAGGAACTAATTGCAACCAACTGTTGATTTTGTAATGAGTGATCGACCTTCTACTAATTATAAATTATCTCAAAATGTAGCTAACATACATGGTCAATGATTGTTACATTAAACAAACTCAATGTCTCACTTTCATCATTTGGTGCTATCAAATTAATTATTGTGGCAAAAATAATTAATAGTTGTTAATTGTTATATATGTTATATATATATGTTGTATTTAAGTCAATCATCCTGAACTTAAAATAAGATCGAAGTTAGAACATATCAAAATATTGTAGGATATCAAATTTTATTGTTTTTAGAAGTATTTTACTGATTTTTATTTTATTTTTTATATTTGAAAGATAACCTTTCTATTCACTCGTGGGATCCGGGCGGTTCAGGGGGACCACATCGGCTCCTCTCTTCTCGAGAATCCATACACCCCTTATCTGTGTATGAACAGCTAACTCTCAAGCACATGCAACTGCCAGCAGCAAATACAAACTATCAATGTCCATTGGTCATCCCACAAATAAAGAAGCCAAGAAGTACCAAAGAGGTAGATCCTATAACCTATATCTGTTTTTTAGCCCAGGGAACTCGCAAAGAAGCTATATGGCCAGTAATTAACCCGGTCTTGAGGTGAGGCTCTTAAAATAAAATAAAAATCGGCATATCAAACATGGATATTTAAAAAAAAAAAAGTTCCGTAATATAGGAAAAATATTCTATAAATAATAAATTTTTGTATCCTACAAAATTTCAATATAGATGACGTTAAGCGACTCGGCTTCACGTACAGTTCAAAGTTTGAAAATCAAGATTAATTTGAAGCTGAAATAATGACACCTCTCTACTTTGTAAAACACTGTGTAACATAGCTCTCAGTATTGAATACTACTTAAAATGAGTAATGAGAAGTGAGGATTGAACCTTCTCTTGATTATGAGATAATAACTTTGACTCCACTTGGTATATATAAATAATAGAAGATTTTTTTATTATCTAGAACACATGTTCAATTCGAATTACATTTATCTGAGACTGATCTGCAAAACGACTTAATTTGTCTAACATGCACCTTGTAAGAAGACCCGGGCTAACTTTCTTTGGGAATTAATTAAATAGTCTTTTACTTTCCATCCATATTTTCATTTTCATAGCTTAAATAGTCAATTCGAACTTTCCAACATGATTTTCATATTAAAATATGTTTGAAGACCAAATTTACATTTTTTTTTTATAATTTTTAAAAATCATTATTTTTCTTAATTTTTTACTATGATTTAAAAAAAAAATCTAAAAATAGTAATAAAAAAATTCAAAAAATGTAAAATTTGGTCTCCAAGCACATTTTAATATGAAGATTATGTTGAAAGGTTCAAATTAACTATTTAAGTAATGAAAATGAAGATATAAGAGAGAAGTAAAACACCATATTTAATTCCCAAAGCAACTTATAGCCCCTCTCTCTATATATATTCTATTATGGTGCACGGAGAGGTTTCCACTGAAATAATATTAACACAATGTAATTATATTGTGACTTACATAAATTTCAATGTAAATACTCAAGAAATTTCTTTCTTTTTTCTTTCTATGATAGAATTCTTAAAGCGGTCCTGTGTTGACAGAATGCATGGTCCCGTCTAGTGAAAAGGTGAAGAACATATGCTAACGCACTCAACAAGGATATTGATTTTCGGCAAAACAAAAAGTATGCTACAATCATTAATTTATCGGACTGAATTGATCAATCCCCAAAATAATCAAGACCATCTTTTAGATAGATTCTGAATTTTAATGAACCTGAATTAATTCTAAGCTTATATGCTACTTCAACTTTTGGTTTTTCTAACCATAAAGAAATTTAAAACATATTTATATATATCATCTCTGCTAATTAATGAACAATTAATAAAGAAGAATTTTCATTAAGGCGGAGAATAAAGAATAAAACCTCAAGATTGTGAGCCGATTTTGATATAGATAATTAATTGCCAAAAAGGTAAGCAAAATATATAAGGAAATGAAAGATGTTATGAATGTGGCAATAGTTGCATGAATTAATATTGGAAATAATCAATTTCATGCAAAATTTGCTCCGGAAGACATTATGTTCTCAAATTCTCATGTCAAATATATATACTTACTGGAAATTAGGAAAATGAACATCCAAAGAAAACCATCATGAGTCTCATACGTATAGAGAGAGAGAGAGAGAGAGAGAGAGAAGGAATAAAGCTATATATAGATGATATATAGTAAATAATTTAAAAATAATCAAAATAAAATACTATCTTTTTGACCTTTTCAATAGAAAATTATGATGTGTTCAAATTGAAGAAATTGGAAGTTATAAGGAAAATTAGAAGGAATGGAAGAAACAATGCGTCAATACGTACGTACCTCAATTAATAAAAAAAATATTAACCTTGAGAATATCCTGACATCACAAACAAGGAGAGAAAAATTAAGAGGAAAATTAATACGAATAAATCAACATACTTTCGTTCAATTTAATTTGCATCCATGAAAACTATAGGTGTAGATCCAAACTAACCCCATCCATCACCCCTCTCTCTGGCACCAAATTACTTGAAGCAGTAGGAGAAAACGAGGAACCAACGACAGCCTTTGGATCACCTCCTCCCATCAAAGGCAAAGCCATTGGACGGTCATGATGCGTAGAGCCGAACCCCCCGACATGTCCCGGAAATCTCCAAGTGCTACTCACTGGGTTGCCATTAACAATCGGTTCAGATACAGACCCTAATCCACCATAGAATCTTGTACCTGGATTGAGATAGGATGTACTTGGTACCCATGAAGGATAATGTGGCGGCACTGTTGTCGACTCAAAGCGGCTTGCAGATTGCATCGACCCAAGACGATAATAAGTGAAGGGACTGTACATCTGTCCTTCTGTTGACATGGAGGTTTGAAATTGGGCCCGCTTCGCTTGTTGCCTCTCCCGCTTGTGTGCGTTTTGGTGGCCTCCAAGGGCTTGTGAGGTTGGGAAGTTACGACAGCAGTAGTGGCATTCGAACTTTCGACCAGCAGTGGTTTCAATACAGCTTGCAGATGACACGCTGGTGTTGTTATCAGATTTGGCTTCTTTGTTAAGAGAATTGTTCTCTTCTTGATCTCGTGGTTCGTTGTTGGAGGTTTCTTTGGGGAAGTCGAACCCAAAGAGACGAAGAGATGTGCTTCCAGTACTGTTGTTTGTTGGTTGTTTGTCCCGTGCTGAGGTGCTTCGGATGAATGGAAGTTGTGAGAACGAGTCTATGCCGGCACCTGTTACAGCTCCGGTGCCGGTATCCATGAAATTATGAGTTGTCTCTTGTTCACTCATGTTTGTGTGGTTTTCTTAGGTCTATAGAGAGAGGAGAGAGAAGAGGGGGGGTTGAGAAATCTATGAGACGTTGTGAATGTTCTTCATCTGGTGAGATTGAGATAGTAATGTGACATTGAACAGGGTATACTGCATGTGGGGTTATATTTAGGTTGGATTTTAACAAGAATGGGACCAGCTTCTTCTTTTGTTTTGCATCTGGGTTTTATTTAATTTTCCTTTCTTTGTTTTTTTTTGAGAAAACTTTTCCTTTCTTTGTTTGGTAGTTAGGGTGTAGAGATGAGAGGAGCTATATTGTAGAAAAGAAAGTAGGGTTCCTGTACCAAATGTTCTCTGCCATTTTATCTTATTGTAGAATGCGAAATGCATAATAATGGGCCATCTATTATATATATATATATATATATGATTCTTTTTTTTTTAATTTTAACATAATATTATGCTTATATATTTTTAGAAAATATTACGAATTATACACACATATATATGGGGAACGAAGTACTGGTTCAATATGTTAAGTTGGTGGTGGACATATCCCTAGAATAATTAAGATAGAAAAAAAAAATTTTAAGAAAGAAAGAAAAATACGTAAAGAAATTAAGGAGAAAAATTGATAGTCGAGTGGAAGAAACCAGAAGAATATTGAAAGATCTTCTTGCCTTTACAGCAGGATCCTTTACGGATATATTTTTTGAATCTACCATTTTTCATAGCAAATATATCCTTTTTCTTCTTTATTTCACAAGATATGTACGGTAAATATCGAAAAGGGTGCCTAACAAGAATATTAATTGAAATTTGTTGAGATTCCAAATCTTATATCTCCATTCTTATTAAGCATGTAGATATCTTGATTCGTCAACAACTTTGATTAAAAGATTAAATTTTGTATTGAATATCAATCTTTGATCAAATATTATAGTTTATGCATCTTTTTTATGTTTTTTTATGTCTTTATTTCTTTTTTTATTTTTTATATTACTTAAGGAATGTTATTTGTCATTTAGTATGTCATTTTGTTTGAAAATTTAAAAAAAATATATCAAAAGTTAGAAAAATGTCACTTAAAATGTTATTTACGTTGTGTTATTTGTTATTTTTTTTTTATAAAAATATGTTATTTTGTATGAGATTATTTTTGTTTCTTATAATATGTTCCGTTACAACAAACAAGCACAATACTAGTTTACTTTTATGTATATGTATGTATGTATGTGTGTGTGTATATATAGTGCACTCTTTTTTGTATCTATCTTAATAAATAGTAAAAAAAATAAAAAAAAATAATATAAACTTTGATCTGCAAGCACATTTTAATATATCCATCATGTTGAATGGTTTGAATTGACTGTTTAAAATAATATAATCCGATGTGACTAAAAAAAGGTGTAATTGAATCCTCCTCTCTCTATATATATTGAGATCTGATTATTTGCTTTAATGATCAATTCATCAATGAAGATCTTATTTTTGCTGTTTATAATTATAGCCGGATTTCGTTCTATATAGGAATAAACTTCTCACATTGTCCATGGAAAAAAAATACCCTTTAATTAATTATCTTCCTTGTATTTGAGAAAGTATGTATGGTATATATATAAGCCTAACACAAATTTTCATTAAAACTTTTATACACATAAGATCCTAAATCTTATTTACTTCTATCTACTCTTATCTAATAATTAAAATCTGATGATATAAAATCTGATCAAGTATTACACCTTCAATTATGGATGATAATAAAGTGTTTCTATAATTTCCGATGTTCTAGATAATTCGTTATAATGCCGCTATAATTTTTTAGACACTATAAACAATATGGAATTGAAAGAAGTTAATAAAAAAGTAATGATATTAACACTAATAATGTTTTTATTATATAGTTTTACCTTTCATTTTAATGTCAACTTCTCTATAAACTCTTACGTGCTCTTCTTCCTGCACATCATCCGCACAAACATGTGAATAAGATTGAGCTTCTTTTTTTTTCTTCTTCTTCTTCTATTTTCAAGCCTTGTTTGGGTATTACTCTAGTTAATTATTTTGTTTTAAGTTTTAACACAACAATAGTGGCTTGTTACTCTAGTAAATTATTATGTTTTATATATGTATGTGTGTGGATTTTAGGATTAAAAAAAATGTACATTTCAAGAGTACTGAAAAGGTCTAAATATATATATAATTGTCCTATATTTAATTTGTATTAAATTTGTATTATTTTGTACAACAACCGTCATAATTGATGTGGACTAAAAAGGTATTTCAGTCAGCTATATTAAGAGCTTGTGAAGTTGTGATTAGTATATGAAAGTACAAATTAAATTACATCATTTTATAGTGACACATTTTGACAATATTTATAAGTTATTTTGTTTATTTTAAAATTCAAACAGTCAATCCGAATCGTTCACATGATCTTTTCATATTAAAATTTGCTTAGATCAAATTATATACATTTTTTGGAAATTGCTTACTATTTTTTAGAAGTTTTGAAAATCATTGTGTTTCAATGATTCGGAATTGTCTGAAAACAACAATTTCGTACACATCTTAATAAATATTTAAAAAAAAAAATTGATCTTCAAGCACATTCTAATATAGAGATCATGTTGAACAATTTGGATCAACTGTTTGAACTTTGAAGTTGCAAAAAAAACTTATAAAGTGAAATATATAGTGTAATTGGATCCGTCCTGATCTTACTATATATAGTATATTTAATATAATTTATTCTTTAGTTTATAAACAAATAATTAATTTAAAATAGGATAAATTTTTCCGTAAGTTACTGAACTTTGCTCTTTGTCAAGAATTGATCACTCTAGTTTAATTTGTCCATAAGTACGTAGTCATTAAATTTTCTATTTGTTTCAATTAATTAGTCACTCAGTTACAATTTCCATCCAAAATACTAATGTAACGTGACCTGGCTGTCCAACTCATCATATTTAATAATTTGTGTAACATTTTTTTGGAACATGAACTATTTCTCATCCAATCTCTCTTTTTTTCTCCTTTCTTCCAGTGTCTTATCCTTTCTTCCAGCATCAAGGTCCAGGTAGTCAAACTATTAACATCGAGTGTATTTATTGGGTTTGAAACGGAGTCAAAATTCAAGGAGATATCAAGTTATAAATCAATACAACAAAGTTTTAGTTAATCTTTACAATTAATTTCTTTAGCAAAATTATTTGATAAGCGACCACAAACTTCCGAAATTTAGCTCGGCTACAAACTAGGCGATCGACGAAGCTTCATTTGATAATTTAACAAGCAACCATTTACCTAGCTACGAACTAACCCTTAGAAACTAAACAAGAACATAAAAGAAACATGAGGAATATCAAACGGAGAAGAAATCGACGTGGCCTTCAAATACATCGATCAGCAAATTAAAGAGAAGTCATCAAGTAGAAATAATTGATCGATGTCTCCAAAATGTTCCCAAAATAAATTGGATTCTGATAATTATCCCCTCATCTCTATTCTCCATTTATCTCTGCACTTAACTTTCATAATTATTTTGGGAATCACAAAAACTTCAACACTGATTTTTTTTTTCTACAGTATTAATCTCCATGTACGGAAATATTTATACTTAAGAACAGAAGTATTTATTCCTAAAAAGTGAATAATTTTTACATAAATAATTATCTCTCAAACTCAATCTCAAACTACATGGGAGGTCATACACATTTTTAGATGTTTTTTTCATTCAATCTGTCCACATTTCTGACGATCTATGAGTAATTTTGCAAATATAAAATCATAAGCATTTTCTATGCAATTTTCTCTTTCAAATGAGATCCATGGTGATATACTTTCAGACTCGTCATCACACAAGTATTTATACCTTGTCGTGCAAGTATTTATACATGTACTTGCAATTACTTTTTACATATGACACTGGCTGACATATGAAAGTATTAATATAAAGTATTACAAGTATTTATACCAATGCGGTCAACTATTTTTGTTAAAGAAACCTTAACGTAGGGGCGATTGGAGAAAGTTGATGCAGGGATGCGAGGACTCCACTGCTTCATTTGATGAAGGTTGACGCGGGGACCATTGAGGGTTGGAAAAAGGGTGGTTATATCAAGTTACGTATGTAAATACTAATATCTTATTTTGCAAGTATTAATTTCTTATATTTTCGTTTTTATACTTATATATAAAGGTTAATGTATGACGAGTGTGGCAACTAAAAAAAAAAGAATCATATATTTAGTAGGGATCACAGTACAATTTTTCTTTAATGGAGGTGCAGGGATAAATGGAGAGACAGATGTGTGTGAATGATTATAATTATTCAAATAAATTACAAAATTTGATAATTTATCAAATAGGATGAGTTGGATTGCCATGTCATATTCCATTAATATTTTGGATAAAAATATGACCTCATTGAAACATATAAAAAATTTAGCTACTCAAAAACATAAAATTTGAGGAACTAATTTGTAACAAAGAGCAAAATTTAGAGACTTACAGCAAAATTTACCCTTTAAAATAAAAATCGTCATATGAAACAAACCTTTTTGACTTAGCTGATCTATCCATTGTAACCTTTTTAGAACCTCACTGTAACAATGGACCACAAATTGCTACTTAATTATAAGAAAGGACATGATATTTTCACGGTACATATATTTGTTTTAGATTTTTATTTTAAATTTAACGGTTCGTATTTTTTTAATTGAAGAATAGTAGTATGTTGCCTCGCTTTTGAGCCAGGATAGAGATCAGCTAGCTGCACAATAACAAGATCCCACGGTCCAAACTTCTTCAAGATTCGTATAACGGTGCTAAGATTCGCACCATCCCTCCTAGTAAATCTAATGAATCCATATCCTCCTAGGTACCTGACTGAACGCACCTGACCGAAACAGATGGCCCAGATTTACTCCCAGCTGATGATTAATTATTTATGCTTTGAGATTCGTGCAAATTTAAAAATCTGGACTTGAAGTAAATCTGAGCCGTTTGTTTTGATCAAGTCCAGTCAGGTACCTCGGATTCAAATCTAATAGTCGTGGTCACGCAACACGTAGCAATAGGATAAGTTCACGTGTGTGTGTGTTTTTTTTTTTTTTGTTTCGCCGGTTTAATAGAAACTGTATACATGAATAGGGTACAGTATCTGCGAGAGATGTTGTTGGTATATTGTCGGAGATACTACTGTCACTAATAGAAAAAACGTCTTTATATATGTCAGTATACTCTCGCAGATATTATCTCATTCTTGTATAATTTTTGTATAATTGATCTTGTATATATGGCTGAATTAATTCTGTGTGCGTAGCTGCTACATATATAACAATATATGATAGTATTACATAACATCCCACCATCTCTTTCTGTGTGTCATGCATCCACCTCTTTCTTTTCGCTTTTATTTGTTCTGCTTTTCTTTCTTTGGATCTCTAGCTAGCTTTCATGCATCGATCTGTTGCCATCAGTCAAGTGGATAGATAGGAATGTGACCATCTATGTCTCTCTCGACGTCTCTCCTGTCCTTCTCTCTCTATAGTCTATACATTCGTCATTGTATCTCCCGACCAGGGATTGGTTGGTTGGCCGTAGTTGATTCTTTATATATAGGCGTTGCTCTTTGGAATAGTGACTATGGCAGCATGGACTTGGTCCAATGGTACACTCCCATAGTACTTTTATTCTTCTATGTATAAACTCTTTGGGATTGATGATGGATGGTATAGTTTTTAGCTAGAGTGGGAAAAATGACCTGACAGACCTGGCACCATCATGGAACGACACGAAGTGGCACAGCATGTGTGTCATGTATGTGCTGTGACCATTCGCGTGCCGTGATCATCTTTTAAAATTTTAGCATGACACGCCACGTTACGTAAAAGATCTAGTCATAGTTCAACACGGGACGTAGTCACGTGTAATTAGAACCATTATATATTGATTAAATGATGAATCTTGAATAAACTAACTTAAATTATAATTAAATGGTCATGCGATGTACATTTGATCACAGCACGTCTAGGCACAAAGGGACTCACGTGGTATGACAATTTGCGTGTTGTAACTACTGTCCCTTGATATTTTTAGTCACAGCACGATATGACACATAAAAAATTAATTTAATCATGACACAATATGGCACGAGACTAAAGTAACGATTTGCTGGTCAAAGCATACTTTTTTCACTCTACTTTTAGCTATACACACGTACAGGTAGACCGCCGTTATCTCTCATTTTTTTAAGAAAGATATATGAATATCTAAATCTTTTGAATTTCGATGTTCATAAAATATTTTTATTTGAGTTTTCGAACTAGAGCTACTCGATGGCTGCTATATATAACTTTGATTGGAGGCACGTACTTTATTCAATTAATTTAAAACACTGATACAAACTAATATATATTATTTGACCACATAGATCGTACTAGTAAGGATCACTATATATGGATCCAACATTATATTTTCCTTTTCTAATGATGATGACCCCTCTTAATTGCATGCATCTTTTTTTTTTTTTTGTCGAAAATAATTTTTGTGGAACATGATAATAATTATTTTATCTGAAGAAAGCAGAAATATAAATATCTAATTCGCCTTTTTATATTATTCTTATGTATGGAATTATTCCAGTCAGATAAACAAAGATTAATTTGTTTAATTAAACCTCTAGGGTCCTACAAATATACTTTGTAAATTTATAATTATTGTGGAAAAATATATTCTAAACTAGCCGAACAAACTCTTAGATTTCTTACCAAATTCCCATGGAAAAATAGAATAGGTACAACGTGCGTGTATATATATAGAGAGAGAGAGGCTAATATGCATTCGGTACACCAGTGGAAAAACTGAAATCAAGATCAGCTTATCTGGATCAGCTGTAAGAACCAACCGATACTGATAGTGCATATTTAACTTTTCCCAAAATCTGATTCTTCACAGAATCAGTTTTCTTTCTTCCTCCGGTTGGTTGGCGCAGCAGCTATTTTAGTGGGCATTGATCAGCTATCTCACTCTTCTTTTCTCAGGTTCATTAATTGATTGATCATTTCTTTTTCTCAAGTTTGATGTTAGATCTAGCACCATTTAAGCTCTAATTCGGCTCATTTTATAAACCATAATCTATCTTTTAGGTTTTAATACATTTTTATATTTCAAGCTTTTCTTTATTGTGAAGATGAGGAAATTCATGCTATATATGAACTTTTGATATAACTATATTTGCACATGCAAGCTATATATGAGCTTTTGATATATACCCATATATACCCTAGCATGCATCATATATATGTTATATAGGATTTGACTAATATGCTATGGGTTGCATAGAGGCCTCCCATGCTACGGCTCAATATTTGAGTTTTCAAAACCCTAACGGTCGATCCGAACCATTCATCTTATTCTCCATATTAAAATGTGTTTGGAGACCAAATTTTACATTTTTTGGAAATTGCTTACTATTTTTTTATAATTATTGAATATCACTGTTTTTTATGGTCCAGATTTGTCAGAAAATCAGCAATTTTCAATAAATCTAAAAAAATAGTAAAAAATTTCCAAAAAATGTAAAATTTGGTCTCCAGACACATATTAATATGGAGAATAAGATGAATGGTTCGGATCGACCGTTAGGGTTTTGAAAACTCAAATATTGAGCTGTAGCACGGGAGGCATCTCTGTAACCCATAGCACCGTAGCCAAGTCCATGTTATATATATATATACATCCCTTAATTAGGTTTCGATGGTTTAATTTTGTAGTTTGGCTATTATTGAGAGATTTGGTGCAGCGATTTTCATCTCACTCAGTACGGCATCTAAAAAAGTTGTAAGTAAAACATAAAACTCATGTTTAATTAGTTTTGTGCATGAATGTGTATTTCGATAGCTAGACTAAATAGATTTGTATTACGTATATAGATAGAGTATTGTCTTATGAGCCACAACCGAATGATTAATGCCTTTAGGTCATGATACCTGTTCAAAATTAATCCATTAGGGATTAATTTTGAATAGTCCTCGTTTTGGGACTGCTCTTTGAATACTTCGTCTCAATTAGGATGTGACCACATGTTAGTCGTGTTTTAGTATTTAAAAAAATTTCGACAACATTTCTCCTTATTAGTTCCCTGAATACTCGGGGAACTGAGGGGAAATGCTGCCAAAATTTTATTAAATACTAAAACACGACTAACACGTGGTCACTACTGAGACGAAGTATTCAAAGATTGGGATAGGATGGTAACCAGGCCCCATGTAAGCCCTATTGTGAATAGAATTTAGTACCCCAAGCTTGTTCTAAATTAATTGTGTTCTACTATAATTGCATATGGACCGCAGTTGGATGTACGAAACATCACGTCTATCAGATGAATATATGACAGGTGTCGAGAAATTTATCAGAGTTGCTATGGAAGATATGGCGAATAAAGGGAGTACAATGATGTCATGTCCTTGTCGTGATTGTAACAATGGTAAAAAATTATCCAACCCGAATCAAGTGAGGAGCCATTTAATCCGTCGTGAATTCAAGCAAGAATATCAGTGTTGGATATGGCATGGTAAGAGTTTTTCAACCGACATAGGTACTGGTACTGAGCATCAGCAATACCATACCGTTGGAGATGAGGGGAATGACTTACGGGGATTGGAAACCGACGTAGGTACTCGTACTGAGCAACAGGAGTATCATACCGAAGAAAATGATGATATAGTGGTAGATAAATGTGATAATTTTGATCAAATGTTACGTGATATGGGAGAAGATTTTGATAATGATAAGCAGTATTGTTTGTTTGAGAATTTGTACGAAGATTCTAATAAGGAATTGTATTCTGGTTGTTCTAAATTTTCAAAATTGAAAGGTGTATTAAAATTGTATAACCTTAAAGCATCTAACGGTTGGAGTGATAGAAGTTTTACTGAGCTATTACAAACTTTAAAAGAAATACTTCCGGAAGGAAACGAGATACCACCCAATGTTTACGAAGCAAAGAAAATATTGTGCCCAGTTGATTTGGAAGTTCAAAGAATACACGCGTGCCCAAATGATTGTATATTATATCGAAATGAGTATGAAGACCTTCACGAGTGTCCAAAATGTGGTGCATCACGTTACAAACCAAAGCAGATTGCTAGTGATAAAAGTGATGATTGTAAACCGAATAAAGGATCTCCTGCAAAAGCTTTGTGGTACCTCCCCGTAAAATCGAGATTCAAACGTTTGTTCTCAAATGCTAAAGATGCGAAATTACTGCGTTGGCATGCCGAAAACCGAAAGAAAGACGGGAAATTACGGCACCCCGCTGATTCTCCTCAGTGGAGGAATATTGACAGAGAGTTTTTTGAATTCGGACGTGACCCTAGAAATCTAAAGCTTGGGCTGAGTGCAGATGGAATAAATCCGCACAGTAGCATGAGCAGCAAGTATAGCAGTTGGCCGGTTCTATTGTGCATTTATAATCTTCCGCCTTGGTTATGTATGAAGCGCAAATACATCATGGTGACCTTGCTCATATCAGGACCCAAACAGCCCGAGAACGACATAGATGTGTATCTAGCACCATTGATTAAGGATTTAAAAGAATTATGGCAACCCGGAGTGCAAATGTATGATGCATACAGAAAGGAGAAATTCACTTTACGGGTAGGGGTGAAAACGGATCGAATACGGATCGGATAGTGATAAAACCATATTCGTATCCGTTTTTATTTTTCAGATACGGATACGAATCGGATATTAATCGGATACGAATACGGATCAGATATTAATCGGATACGAATACAAATCGAATATTAGTCGAATACAAATACGAATACGGATATAAATCGAATTTCTAATTCTGAAATATATATTATAACAAGATTGTATAAGATCTGTGGAGTGAATTAAAATTTTTAATTGTAAAACAACAAGTATCCACATTTGAAATCAGAACAAAATAATTAACTAATGTGTTATTTAATAAAATTAAAATGACCCATCATAAATAATAAATTACATCAAAACTCAATTAATTAAATGAGAAAATAATTAAAAAAATGATTATTAGTATTTTTGAAAATTTATTATGGATTTTTAAACCTAAGATTTAACTTAATGAGAGAAATAAAAATTCAAGATGTAGTTTGAATAACTATGGGGTCTCATGGTAGGACTTCTCACTCACGGATGGCCACACAGATCCCACCTCTTAATTCTTCTCTCTCTGTTTCTATTACAGGCGGACCCCACCTGTATCCGAATATCCGAAAAATATATCTGAAAAATGAAAAATTCGGATATCTGAAAAATCAACTTATCCGAATCCGTATCTGTATTCGCTTTAGAAATTAAAACTGAATTTGTATCCGTATCCGTATTCGTATCCGCAAATTATCCATATCCGACTATCCGAATTCAGTCGAATAATATCCGACCCGTTTTCACCCCTATTTACGGGCCATGCTTTTCTGCACCATTAATGATTTTTCGGCTTATGGAAATTTGTCGGGTTATAGTGTCAAAGGAGAGAAAGCGTGCCCTGTTTGCCTGGATGATACAATCGATGTGTGGCTACCCAACTCCTCTAAAAATGTGTACATGGGTCATCTTAGATTTCTTCCTGCCAACCACGCACACTGAAAAAGAAAAAAAGAATTCAATGGAAAGACCGAGAATACCAGAGCAAATTACCCGTTGACCGGTAAGCAAGTTTATTCGCGAGTAATAGATTTGAAAGTTCAATTGGGTAAATTTAAAAAGAAGGTGGTGAGAAAGAAAGGGGCTCCGAAAATATGTTGGAAGAAGAGGTCAATATTCTGGGATTTATCATACTGGGAGCGCTTAGATGTTCGACACTGTCTCGATGTGATGCACGTGGTTAAAAACGTGTGTGATAGCATAGTTGGAACATAAAAATTCTTTTTTATTTTTTATTTTTAAACAACAAAAATATAAAATAACAC
Organism: Carex pumila; assembly: GCA_033356055.1. Classification (NCBI taxonomy): domain Eukaryota; kingdom Viridiplantae; phylum Streptophyta; class Magnoliopsida; order Poales; family Cyperaceae; genus Carex; species Carex pumila. The sequence goes on from JARJHM010000613.1 coordinate 175,519, forward strand.
AGAAACATGTTTTTTTTTATATTTAAAATGACATACACATTCAAAAATATAAAATAACACATAAAAATCCTTTTTTTTTAATTTTAAAATACAAAAATATAAAATAACACATAAACATCCTTTTTTTAATATTTTAAAATAACATACACATTCAAAAATAAACACAATTTTAAATAAATAGCACTATCAGCATCAGTTCCTAACTTAAGAACCGATGCTGATAGTAATCCGCATTATTTTAAATATATAACACTATCAGCATCGGTTCCTAACTTAAGAACCAATACATATAACTATCGGCATCAGTTCTTAAGCTAGGAACCAATGCTGATAGGCTTCCCTCTCCAACCGGCGACCCTATATTCTTTAAAACTTACTAATTTTTCAAAACTCCTAAACCCTCTCCTCCGCCGTGATTTGAAACCTCAAAATTCGGTCCTGTGTTCTCTTCTCCTCCACCGTGACCTAGCCGTGACTTAGCCGTGACTTAGCCGTGCGTTTTGAGTTTCCATTGCTCCGTTGGCCCGGTCCTGTCTTCTCCTCCGCCGGCTCCATTGCTCGGCCCTCTCCTCTCAGTCCACTCGCCTCTCATTTTAGGTAAGTTTGCTATTTTAGTTTTGCTATTTTAACTAATTTCAAATTATCAAATCAAATCAATTCGGTTTCAAATCAACCAAACCGAATTTATAAATTGTTTACAATTCGGGTACCAAACCGAATTTAGAAATTGTTTTAGAGATTTGTTAGACATTTGAGAGAAATTTGTTAGAAATTTGTTAGAAATAATTTGTTAAATTCGGGTACCAATTATTTTAAGAATATACTTATTAGAAATTTGTTACAAATTTGATAGATTAGGGTACCAATTTAAGAGGTACCAATTGAATTTAGAAAATTCTTGTTGCTAATTCTTGTTGTTGGTACATTAGAATTTCGGTTGTTGTTGGTACATTAGAATTGTTGGTACACTAGTAATTGTTGGTACATTAGAATAATTGTTGGTACCTAGCTTAAGAACCAAAATAATTGTTAGACATTTGGAAATTGTTGTTGGTACATTAGAATTTGGGTTAATAATTGGTTTAGTTACCAAACCAAAATAATTGGTTTGGATTTATTTGTTGATTTAATTTGAATTGGTTTGAAGTTAGTTTGGATTTATTTGGACTTTGAATTTATTTGGACTTGGATTTATTTGGACTTGCAAATTCAGATATGGAAAGCAATAGTGAGATAGCCTTGGCTAAGAAACGAGGAAGAGGGCCTAATGCAATGAAGGAGAAGTTTAATGAGAAAGGGAAACAGCTGCAACTTGACAAGTTTCACAGGCCGATTGTTACTAAGGCTACAATGTCTTTTCCAACGGAATTCGGTATATTGGTGAGAAGGAATATTCCTATAAGTTTTCAATTATGGAAAGATGTTCCAGAAGAGAACAAGCTGAAAATATGGGAAGCACTGAAGGTAAATAACGTAGTACTAAGTTCACAAGCTTTCATTTGATATTAACTAACTCTAAATTTTTATTTCTATTTGTTTGGCAGCTGACCTGGGGTATAAAAGATGACGAAAAAATGAGGAACTATTATTATCAGAAGATGGCTACTTGTCACCGAAAATGGCGAACCGACATGACTAAATTGTGGCGCGCGGGTGAGACACCCGATTTTGCTAAGCAAAATATGGAAGAAAAGGACTGGGAGGTATTTGTCAAGTATCGAGAGACGGAGGAGTTTGAGGTATGTTTATTTCTGCGGATCACCTATCTTATCTCTAAGTAAGAATTCAAATTCTCTTATAATTAAGGCCTACAATGATTGTCTTGACATATTAATTGTAGACTGCTAGCAAGATTGGAAAGGAGAATCAGGCCAAAAATGAGTATCGGCATTTCTTAGGATCTAGAGGTTACATGGGTGAGGATTTTCGGAGTAGGCCTACAGATGCTATGCAGACGATTGCAGATGAGAAAGCATCTAGTGCGTTGAAACCAGAAGAGGTCCTTGATATGTCGATTGATCATAGGCACGTCACCTGGAGACTAGGAAGACAAAAGCTCAATAAGGAGACCAAGGAATGCTTTTATCCAGAAACATACGTACCGGTCATCGAGAAAATTGTAAGAATTTTAGATATTGTCATTCATTGAAACCTCTACTTTAATTTATTAGTTTATAACATGTTGTCATTCCAGGAAGAACAAGAGGTGGCTCTGAAACAAGGCTTGTTGGCTGTCGAACGATACGACGATGTTCTCGGAAAATCTCTGCCAAATCCGGAACATCCTGGGAGCGTGAGAGGAGTGGGAGGTTTGGTTCCTATTAGAAAAACATACGAGAAGAGCTCAATAAGGAGGAGACGCGCTCCCTCAAGTTTCGAAGCAAAAATGAGGGAATAACTGAGGGAAGAAATGGAGGAGAAAGTAAGAGAAATAGAGGTGAGACTAGAAGCAAAAATGAGGAAAGAAATGAAGTCTCAACTTGCACTTTTGGTTCAGCAGTCAATGGGCCAACAAGTTCAGACGTTTACCCCAACTGTCCTTCAGAGCAGCAGCCAGTCAGTCAAACCAATTGCAGATCTTTCCGGGTATACTGAGGTAATGCAAATTCAAATTCAATAATATTCAAATTTCACCATTTATTTTCCATTACATGTTCTACTGTTCATACGTTTTAGTTTATTCGAGTAAATACATATATCTGAACAGGAGGCAGAACTAAGCTGCAAACTACAGGCAGTTGTCAATGGGAACACTCTTGTAGTGGCTGTAGGGACAATTAATGTTCCAGTTGTACCCGGTGGAACAATTCACAGCAGACCGGTGCCGCCCGACCATGAGTAATGGTGGATGGTATTAAAGATGCGGACTTCATAGACCACCCATTACCTGTACCAAATGGCGAGCAAGAAACCCTAAAGGATGCCCTTGGCAGTTTCACTGCATGGCCGATGTCCAGGATAGTGATAGGTTCAGATGAGGTATATTATTATTACAAGTTCTTGTTGTTCATACAATAATTTTTTACGTCTATTTGACTAATTTGCAAAAACATACAATTATTGAATTTTACGATTTCTTCAATTTTTGATAACATATAGGTCCAAGAAGAGTAAGAACTGCGATATAATAAGCTTGGACTGAAGAAATCACGAAGACTTTTATCAAGAATACAAATTGTAAAATCAAAAGCTTGGTAAAGTATGTTTGAGGATGATTAAATTGGGATAAAACGTTATGAACGTTTTCAAAACGTTGGTAACGTTTTATAATAATCAGTAGCAACAAACTGATCAAAAGAAGAATCAAGTTATAACGTTATAAAAACGTTGTGACGTTTTACAAACGTTGTAACGATTAATAGCTTTAGAACTGCTAAAGCACAGCTGAACTGTACCAACATGAAACGTTGTAACTTTTATAAAATGTTGTAACGTTTATAAAACGTTGTAACGTTTCTAAAACGTTGTAACGTTTCTAAAACGTTATAACGTTTTATAAAACGTTGTAACGTTTTATAAAACGTTGCAACGTTTCAGGAATAATTAAGCTTCAAATAACTTCTATTTTGATCAAGTTTTTACAGGTTAAAACGTTGTAACGTTTTATAAAACGTTGGTAACGTTTTACTAAGCTGTCAGAGATTTAAAACCCTAAAATCGCATTTGAATAAAACGTTGTAACGTTTAATAAAACGTTAGTAACGTCTTATGTCAAACAGCTCATTTTTGAGCTGCCACTATAAATAGACTGAAGAGATCACTTTCAAAAAGAACCTAGCCGTCCCTAAACTTCGAAAGAGGCGATTTTCTGAGAGCTTGGTTCCACCATTGTTGATTGAGCTTAAAACTTCAATATCTCTCAATCAATCTCAAACAACCTCAAATCCACTTCACTAATCTCTAATTAGAGTATGTTAGAGTGATCTATTGAGTGTTTCTCTTGTTCTTGAGTAGCTTGTGTGACTTCCCTTGTTTGTAAGGGCTCGCCGGCTCAAACCTTGAGTTGTTCGTGTGACTTCCCTTGGTTGTAAGGGCTCGCCGGCGCTCATCTCTCGTTGGCCGTGACTTCCCATTTTGTAAGGGCTCACGGTTCACAATTGTAATCCTTTCATATTGAGTAATAGAAAGGCGCACCTAGAAAGAGGTTGCGACGCCCCGGAGATGTAGACCATTGTTTTGCCGAACTCCGTTATCATCCCGCGTGTTAATTTCTCTAAATTCATCTATTTACTTTCAATTGCAATTTATTTTCAGTTTTTTGTTCAATTAGAGGTGCATTTAGTACAACAAAGTGGTATCAGAGCAAGTTACTCGAATTAAGACACACTTAATTAGAGTTAGATCAACTTGTCAAATGGCACCCTATGACCCGTGAAGGAACTCCTAATTTTTGGCAATTCGACCAAAAATTTTATACATTGGAAGAAAACCATGATCAATTATCTAAACATTCTTGAGTTATGGGATGTGGTTAACAAGGGGTATACACCAATATTCACTACCACTACCACCGACATTAAAATCGAGACTCCTGAATCCAAACAAACCAAGAAAGACAATGATCTTGCAATTAATGCCATAATTAACTTGGTTAGTGAATCGGTTGTCTGGATCTTTGGTAGCTCTTCAATCGCAAAAGAAATGTGGGATGCCCTTGTAAATCGGTATGAGGGAAATACCCAAATTAAACGAACCAAATTAACCGGTTTAGAAGCCAAATTTGAAACCTTTAAGGTTGAAGATGGCGAAAGCATTGAGGATATGTATAATAGACTTATGCATATCCAAAATGAATTTACCGAATTGGGAGAACCGCTTTCTAACAATAAAATTGTAGGGAAGCTATTGAGGATTATGCTCATGAGAGACAAATGGTCCGGCTTGGTGAGTGGGCTAGAAGCAATTCAAGGCACACATGACTCACTCACACCGGATGACCTCTATGCACACTTACGAAGCTTCGAAGAGAAACTTCGGCAGTCCGGAAACCCAAAGCAAAGTTCAAAATTCAAAACCATGGCATTTCCGGCTCAAAACCGAAAATCTTCTAGCTCCTCAAACACTTGTCTCTCAAATGATCAATTTATAAATAAAATTGATCATGAAACCTCCCAAAACACCCTTCTCCTATCCAAAATGTTTCAAGACATGCTAGATCTCGAAAGAAATTACAACAAGGAACGAGAAGAGAACAACAAAAGAGTGATGTGCTTCGCATGTCATAGAAAAGGGCACACCACTCAAACTTGCTTCCAATTGGACGGGTACAAGGCCAAGAAAAAGGCTAGCCTTGCAAGCTTTATTCTCGAATGAGAGCGAGGTGGAGCAATCCGACACGGAGTCGGAAAATGAACAAGAGACAAACCTTGCATTGATGGCAAGTGTAGATGAAGGTCTCTCGGCAATTGATGTCGACTCGATTATTGCAAGCAAAAATATCACCGATGAGACCACCATTGAATTCCTTAAAGACCTTGTCAAATCAAGAAACATCAATAAGGATGGTGATGAAATTGAAGCCTCAACTAGCTCCGCTAATGAGGTACATTTAAATTTTGGTCTTAATGATCTTGATACCAAAGATGAATTGACCGATGAGGAAGAAGGTGGTGAAGAATATAATGATTCAATTGATGAGACCAAACATGACTTGTGTACCAATCGGTTAGAAACCGATGATACAAGCAATTTCACAAATGAGATTCTAACACGGCATGATGATGAACTTAGGTGGCAATCTCTCCTTGATGAGTCCAATAGAATCTTGGTTGAAAATGAAGGTATTATTCAAAAATTGATTGCTAAAAATGACATGTTAGAATGTGAAGTTAGGAATTTAAAAACATCGCACATAGGTGAAATAAGCATATTAAAGGTTAAAGTTCAAACCTTAGAGACCGAAAATAGGGCATTAAGGTCTCCTAGAGAATTTTCAAATGTCACTAGTCTAGATCCTTATTATGATGATAGTTTGATCAATGGACAATCTTATCGCAAAATGGATAAAATTGGTCTTAGATTCAAGAAGGGTCAATCCTCATTCGAATCTAACCACATACAAGGCCCGAAAGAAAAAGGGGAACATATACAAACTTCAAACACCAAAAATTATAAACTTAAGTTTAATTGTGATAAGTATTCTACTTATCAATTTTTTACCAAAAAGGGTAATACTTCCTTGCAAAAGGAGTCAAACAAAGGGAATACCTCTCAAACCTCAAATGCTAAACAAAATCATGCATTTAAGTATAAGTATAATCATAAAAATTATAAGAACAAAAATTTTCAAAATAGTGATAGGAACACATTTAATCCAAAATGGTCAAACAAAACTTATTTCAAAGGACCGAATGGATGGTTTTATGAACTAAAAAATAAAAATATTTTACAAAATCAAACTCAAAGAAATGGTTTAACAAAAGATGTTTCCCAACATCACAATAGAATTGAGTCTAACAACACCAAAAGTGTCACATCTAGAGTTACAAATATGTCATTTGTTAACCCAAAGAACAAAATTCATGAAGTGAAAACAAAATACCATGCCACTTTCAAACAAGGTTCTATTGCTCAAAAGCCATCAATTACATTTTGTAATTATTGTTGCAAAATTGGTTATACCTCCTTAGAGTATAGATTTAGGAATGGAGACAACAACCCAAATGTTGTTTGGATTCCTAAAGCTAAACTCGTTTAAATTCATACAAAATCTCTCCTAATTTATTCAAATTGCTAAAAACAAAGAGGGAGATAACAAGGTAGGAGTGTTTGATTAAATCTCGTAATGAATACTTTGATCATTGATAGTTGTTGTACACAAATTTTATGGATTATCCAAACTCTGAATGATTATGAAATTCGCTTCCGCAACATACCAATTATGTGTGACAATACTAGTGCCATAATGATATTCAAAAATCCGGTGCTTCATTATAGAACCAAGCACATAGAGATAAGGCATCATTTTATTAGGGATCATATAGAAAAAGGTGAAATTGAACTCATACATATCGACACCAAAGAACAAATTGCCATATATTCACAAAACCCCTAAATACTCAACAACACAATGAATTACGATTTAAATTAGGCATTCTTGAACTTAGAAAATAGACATATTCATAGCTTATTTCAATATAATTAATTGCAATTAAAATAGTTCATTTAAAGACTGTCCTGCAGGAACAAAACGTTATAACATTTTTGAAAACGTTGGTAACGCTTTGTGAATCTCCAAAAGTCCGAAAGAACAATAAAAACATTATGTAACGATTTGAAATCGTTGTAACGTTTTGCATCCAATACTTAGCCAAAATTCTGAGATAAATTATACTCCATAAACGTTGTAACGATTTGGAAACGTTGCAACGTTTATCTGACAAGGGGCTAACATTGTAAAAGTTTCATTCAAAACGTTGGTAACGTTTTGAAAGCGTTAAAACGGTTATTTGACAAGGGATCAAAATTGCAAAAGTACAAATGAAAACGTTGTAACGGTTTTCAAACGTTGGTAACATTTTGTGAGACTTCAAAAGTCCGAGAGCTTCACAAAAACGTTACACAAACGTTATAACGTTTTAGGTAAAAACACAGTATTTTGACCAAACGTTGGTAACGATGGCTAAATTGCAAAATTGTTAAATGAATGTATGTGTATATCTTGGAACATTGACAAGTTATATGATATGTTCAAATGCATGAAATACGTTGGCCAGTGTTCATTGTTATGTGCATTATGATATACATGAATCAATTTGTCAAATTGACAATTATTTTTATTGCTAATTGAAATGAACTTGTAAATTGTCGTATAAAATGCTAGAGTAATCCCTCAATTTTATTTCATTTGGGCTTTGTCGGTATCATATTACTAAATTGAGGGGGAGCACTTTAAATTAGTGCTAATTTTTTTTCACTATTTCGTCGATTTCCAAAAGGGGGAGAAATTGGTACAAATAACTTGACATGCAAAATCAAAATTGGGTAACTAATTTTTTGAAATTTTTTTATTTATGCACTTACTCACATTGTATGTTTTTGCAAATCGCCAAAAGGGGGAGATTGTTGTTCGTACAATAATCTTTTATGTCTATTTGACTAATTTGCAAAAACATACAATTATTTAATTTTACGATTTCTTCTATCTTTGAGAACATATAGGTCCAAGAAGAGTAAGAACTGCGATATAATAAGCTTGGACTGAAGAAATCACGAAGACTTTTATCAAGAATACAAATTGTAAAATCAAAAGCTTGGTAAAGTATGTTTGAGGTTGATTAAATTGGGATAAAATGTTAGGAACGTTTTCAAAACGTTGGTAACGTTTTATAATAATCAGTAGCAACAAACTGATCAAAAGAAGAATCAAGTTATAACGTTATAAAAACGTTGTGACGTTTTACAAACGTTGTAACGATTAATAGCTTTAGAACTGCTAAAGCACAGCTGAACTGTACCAACATGAAACGTTGTAACATTTATAAAACGTTGCAACGTTTCAGGAATAATTAAGCTTCAAATAACTTCTATTTTGATCAAGTTTTTACAGGTTAAAACGTTGTAACGTTTTATAAAACGTTGGTAACGTTTTACTAAGCTGTCAGAGATTTAAAACCCTAAAATCGCATTTGAATAAAACGTTGTAATGTTTAATAAAACGTTAGTAACGTCTTATGTCAAACAGCTCATTTTTGAGCTGCCACTATAAATAGACTGAAGGGATCACTTTCAAAAAGAACCTAGCCATCCCTAAACTTCGAAAGAGGCGATTTTCTGAGAGCTTGGTTCCACCATTGTTGATTGAGCTTAAAACTTCAATATCTCTCAATCAATCTCAAACAACCTCAAATCCACTTCACTAATCTCTAATTAGAGTATGTTAGAGTGATCTATTGAGTGTTTCTCTTGTTCTTGAGTAGCTTGTGTGACTTCCCTTTTTTGTAAGGGCTCGCCGGCTCAAACCTTGAGTTGCTCGTGTGACTTCCCTTGGTTGTAAGGGCTCGCCGGCGCTCATCTCTCGTTGGCCGTGACTTCCCATTTTGTAAGGGCTCACGGTTTACAATTGTAATCCTTTCATATTGGGTAATAGAAAGGCGCACCTAGAAAGAGGTTGCGACGCCCCGGAGACGTAGGTCATTGTTTTGCCGAACTCCGTTATCATCCCGCGTGTCAATTTCTCTAAACTCATCTATTTACTTTCAATTGCAATTTATTTTCAGTTTTTTGTTCAATTAGAGGTGCATTTAGTACAACAGTTCTTATACTTTCGAATTAATATCTATGTGATAGAGTTATAGATAATTTTGGATTTTACTTCAATTTATTATGAAATTTTGCAAGAACTAGGCAAAAAAATAATTATTCCTGGAGGTCCGAAAGCAACGAGTCACTGCAAGGCATTTGATGGTATCAATTTTGATAAGCTGGGACAGACATTCAAGCATATTCGTGATCGGTTTTTGGAGCTAGATGGCAGCCCAATCGAAATCGATTCCCCAGCTGATCTTTTATGTTCAGATGACTTCATACGCGTCTATGCAGATGATTATGCGGTCTTGCTTACTCCACGGGAGTGGCTCACTGTACCAGTTGTTCAGATGACTTCATACGCGTCTATGCAGATGATTATGCGGTCTTGCTTACTCCACGGGAGTGGCTCACTGTACCAGTTGTTCAGATCTGGATGATGTGAGTTAATATTTGTAATAATTGCAGAATTTTAGTACTTGTAATTCAAATTTCATAAAATTGAGATCACCTTTGTGTCTTTATTTTGTAGGTATTGGCACAAATAACTCGAGGAATATCCTGATGAGCAGGTTGGTTTCATGGACCCCAGTCAAACGAATGCCACCCTGTTGAATGATGACCGATGATGTGTTCTTCATTACATATGGAAAGCACTCCGAGAAAATCGGGACAAGAGATTAATCTTCATACCATACCATCAGATGTTAGTGTTACATATATATATTATAATTTTATTATATTTCTTTCAATTCATATAAATTGAATAATATGACATGCTACAAACCTAACATGCAGAAATCATTGGATATTGGTCGTACTTATGCCAACAGAACGTTCATTGTACGTGTACGATTCCGATAAGAAGTGTAAAAGAATGCTGATGATCAGTGCTGCTATCGAGGAGTAAGTGCATTTCCTAAATTTTACGTTTTGTTTAGAATACTAATGATTTTATTATTATATTTTTATTTCAAAAATGTCTCGTAAGTACTGATTGTTCAATGTTTTCATATTTCAACAGCATCTTCATAAAGGAAATGGGTGCTTCTTTAACGGTTCGTAACGATTGCAAGGTAATAGTTCCTATTGCGATATAATTATAATGAATATACATATAAGCCATTTGTATGCTTGTAATACAAACATTTTATTTTTTTTGAAACTTGTTATATAGTGCCCACAACAACTAGCCGACTGGCAATGTGCATATTATACCATGTTGCTCATGCAAGACATAATAAAGCATTGTCTCGATGTTTTTCCGCAATTGAAGATATATATGCATTTATAAATTTTTCAAAAATAAGAATTGTTGCTTCAAATATAATAAAATACACAATTTAATTGTATATATATGCTCTTCACAAATTCTAAAAATGCAGGATATTCCCGCTAAATATACGGTACAACGCTTGGCCGAGTTTCGCCAAATGTAGGCCCAAGTCTTGCTAAAAGAAATTAAGACGAGAGGAAGTTAGGAACATGAATTTTTTGTAATAAGTTAGGATGTATATGATATATAATTAGTTTAGGATGTGTTTTATTGATAATTAATTTAGGATGTGTTTTATTGAAAATTAATTTAGGATGTGTTTTATTGATAATTAGGATTTGTGATAATTTGAAATTTCGGCCAGCTAAATAAATATGGAAGCTGGCCATTTAATAAAAAAATATTTTTTAAAAATTCAATAGAGTATCAGGATCGGTTCTTAAGTAAGAACCGATCCTGATATTGATTTTCTACATTTAAACACAAATCAGTATCGGTTCTTACGTAAGAACCGATACTGATAGTTATTTTCTGAATTTAAAAAATCAAATTTGAAATATACATCAGTATCGGTTATACAGTACAACCGATCCTGATAATTTTTTCCTGAATTTTAAAAAATCTAATTTACAATATACATCTGTGTCGGTTGTTAATTACAACCGATGTAGATAGTAACTATTAGTATCGGTTGTAACAACCGATACAGATTTGTTTGGTATCTGTGTCGCCCTCATCAGGATCGGTTGTGAACCGATACTGATATATGTATATAACCGATCCTGATTCTATTTTTTCTAATGGTGGTAGCATATGGACCGATATGCATGCTGTCTAAATTTGAAATTTTAAAATCCAAAAAGTCGATCTGAATCGTTCATCTTGTTCTCCATATTAATATGTGTTTGGAGACCAAATTTTATATTTTTATGAATATTTTTACTACTTATTAAGCCACTTTGAAAATTGCTAATCTAACAGTGGCTATTGATTTTACTGTTTTGTTAAGCTACTGTTGGATCAGCAATTTTCAAAGTGACTTAATAAATAGTAAAACAATTCAGAAAAAATTTGGTCTCCAAGCACATATTAATATGGAGAACAAGGTGAACGGTTCATATCGACTTTTTGGATTTTGAAATTTCAAATTTGGACCATATGCATATCGGCCCATATGCTACTAAATACATATTAGTCTCTCTCTCTCTCTATATATATATAGAGAGAGAGAGAGAGAGAGAGAGGAGGGATTGGATGACACCGTTTTTTGGTGACATCGAATAATATCGTGCATTTTCAAAGTTTTCAAAGTCCAAACAGTCGATCCAAACCATTCAATTTGATGGATATATTAAAATGTGCTTGCAGATCAAATTTTATATTTTTTGGAATTTTTTACTATTTATTAAGTATTTAACAAAATCGCTATATTCAGACCGTTGCATTTTTGTACCCATCTTAATAAATAGTAAAAAAATTCAGAAAAATATAAAATTTGATCTACAAGCACATTTTAACATATACATCAAATTGAACGGTTTAGATCGACTGTTGGACTTTGAAAATGCATGATATCATCCAATGTCACTAAAAAACGGTGTCATCCAATCCCTCCTTATATATATATATATATATATCCTGTTGAGTACAAATGGAGAAATTCTTGATACATGTATAACCGTAACATCTATCCAGCTATCCTAATCTGGATAAACGATTGAACAGGAAATATCAAAAGAAAAATAAATGCGGAACAAGATAGCAACAAATAACCAGTACCTCAGAAAGTTGAGAATTTATTTCTCCGTTGCAACTTGTCCAACTAATGTTGACGTTCAATTATTATGAAAATGGTTTCATTTAACAAAATGTTTTTTATTCTGAAAATGGTTAAAATACACTCTCTCTTTTGTGTTAATTGTGTTTTTAACGTATACCTTCTCCTCATATTTTCATTTTCAAAGTTCAAATAGTCAGTTCGAACCTTCCAACATGTTATTCATATTAAAATGTGTTTGGAGACCAAATTTTATATTTTTTGGAAATCTGTTTACTATTTTTTCAGAATTTTTCAAAATCATCACTTTATTGAATTTTAATGAAAAATTCTGAAAAAATAGTAAACAAATTTCAAAAATCTGTAAGGAAGATTTTTATACTTACTTTTTAGGGTGAAACACACTTGACTAACACAATAAATAAGCAGTCAAAACAATGCATCCATCAAAGGTCTACTTGTAACCTATAAAATTTGGTCTCTAAGCACATTTTAATATGAAGAACATTAGAAGGTTCTAACTTTAAAAATAAAAATATGAGAGAATGATGCACGTTAGGAGCATAAAAATATGAGAGAATGATGCAAATCTGAAATTTTTTAGTGTAAAATGCGGCCTTATTCCTTTTTCTATAATTTTGTTATATATGTGTCTCAACCTCACTTAACTTGTCTGGTCCAACAAGTACTGGTTAGTTTGGGGATCTGTAGACAAATAAGAGACAACTATTTCCTCTTTTTTGTTTTTGTATGCTTCAATTTCCTCAAGAAAGGAATCTCATTTTTGGATATGTACCAGTAAACATGTCCAGTTCATTCGCAAACATGTACCAGTAAATATGTTGCAGCAAATTGTGATTCCTAATGAAGCATATATCACAGTTCTTACATGGTAAAATCACCAGGAGAATCAAGCAAAGGGAAGTATGACACTTGTTTTATTTGATGTTAACTTTACTGTAACAATCTCTTCACATAATAGTTTTGGCCTTTTCAGCTATGATCTTATTTTCTGATTTTTGATTAATTTGGAAAAGAAACCAAGGTAATTTTCATAAAAACCCAATTAATATCAGATTGACATCATTCTCAAATGTACCCCTAAAAAGAAATCAAATTAGAATATTCTCAAAATTACCCGTATCAAGAGAATCGAGTAAAGCGTTCTGATTAAAATTACCTGTATTAAAATGTGCTTGGAGACCAAAAATGAACTGGACATGTTTACTGGTACATATCCAAAAATGAATCTCAAAATTATCCGTATTAAAATGTGCTTGGAGACCAAATTTTACATTTTTTTGAATTTTTTTTACTATTTATTAAGATGGTTTGAAAATCGTTGCTTTTATTAAAATTCTACACCACTGAAAAACAGCGACTTTCAAACCATCTTAATAAATAGTAAAAAAATTTCAAAAAATATAAAATTTGGTCTCCAAGTACATTTTAATATAGATTGAAGACCTAGCAGTTTTTGGATCGACTGTTTGAACTCTGCAAATCAGAGAACATAACTGTTTGTTCCTGAATCCAAGAACAAACGTTCTGAATTTGACTAGTTTTTGTAACCATCTTAATAAATAGTAAAAAATTTTAAAAAAAATGTAAAATTTGGTCTCCAAGCACATTTTATAGTAGAGATCACATCTAATGATTTGGATCGACGATTTTGACTTTGAAAATGTAGAAATACTTGTTGTAACTTGTTGTAACTTGATTCCTCCTCAGATATGTGTGTGTGTGTGTCAACTAAATAAAATAATAGTTAGATCAATTACCAAGTCCAACATTTGTTTGCTTTACTGTGAAAACAAATAAGAAGATAAAAAAGAATGTTGCATAGTATGAACCAATCCACACCACACTATATATATATAGTCCCATATATATATATATATTTTAGTAGATATTATCTACTAAAATATTTAATTATTGAATTAGTACTAGTGTTATATATTCTTTTAAAAAGAAGGGATAGGCACAAAAGACGTTCATGCATGGTTAGTTACCAAATAAGGCCTTTTGATAAGGGACGAAGGAAACCAGAAAGGGAAACATGAAAGAGGCCTAAATGTAGGTCACGACAGTGGCAGATGACCTAGTATATAAGAGCACTTAATGAAAAGAGGTAAGAGATATTCAGGCTGATGCATCATATGCAATAGTAATAGCTAATAATAAAAACAAGTAGGGTCAGTACCAAAACTAAAGTTACAAAGGCATCCGATGCAGACATGTACGCTGTAAGTGTTTAATTAAGTGGGTGAGCATAGTTATCACTTATCAGCATTATTAGTGTACGTACCAATCCAACCTCACCCACTGTGTAGATTTGCTTCCATCAATACAGATCCCTGATCCAGATGGAAATCGACGGCTCTTCATTAGCTCTGGACTCAATAGGTATCAGTTAACATCACACACAATTCCTCTTTCAGTGCCCTTTTTTTTTTTTGTGTTTGTGTGCCGTGAACGACTGCGCAACGTCTTATAACAAGCAATCGCATTGTTTGCGGGTCCCATGTATATTGTGACATTAGTAAGTATTATTTAAATAAAGGTATTGACTTTGTTGTTTCAAATTCATAAAATGCACAGATAATAAAATCAAAATAAAACAAATTAATGAAAACATAATAAGTTGTATGAAAACAAAACTGTAATTTCAACATTTTTAATTCTCTTTCAGTGTTTTTTTTTGTTTTTTTGTGTGCTGTGAACATCTGTGCAGCGTCTTATAAAAAGCAATTGCCTGTCCATTGTGTATTGTGACATTAGTAAGTATTCTTTGAATAAAGGTATTGACTTAGTTATTTCGAATTCATAAAGATCTTTTTATATTTGTTTAAATACGATACACTCTTTTTATTTCCGTACGTCTGATTTTAATAATTTTTATGGATAAAAAAGATTCTTTCTCTTTCAGTGTTTTTTTGGTTCTTTTGTGCCATGAACGTTTTATAACAAGCGATCGAATTGCTTGTGAATCCTATGTGTATTGTGACATTAGTAAGTATTATTTGAATAAAGACATTGACTTCGCTGTTTTGAATTCATAAAATGCACAGACAATAAAATTAAAATAGAAACATAATAAGTTGTACGAAAACAAAACTGCAATTTCAACATTTTTAAGGCTTCTCTACAGATTTTTTTTTGCTTCTGGAAAGTCTTTTAGGTTTTCAAAAAAGGCTTTCAAAAGTGGAATTAGAAAATTTTAATAGAGATGGTTGTAATTAAAATGTACAAAATATGGTGAGTGAGATATATTAGAACTCAAGATTTCTCAACTATAAAATAGAACTTTATCCACTAAACTATAATTAAACATTTGTTATTTAATGATGGATGGAGGCTGAACTATATAAAAAAGCTAAAATAAAATAAAATCTAATTAAAATTTTAAAATCATAAAAATAATTTAGCCACTTTTAAGTAAGTTTTATATCCGCCTCTTCGGTCTTTGTTCTTATAGGAAACCACATTAATTAATTAAATAATGGACTAATACATAATGGGAATGCAGTGATAATGGTATACGCCTCATGTAATCCTTCCACACGTTTCCAACTAAATCTCAACCTTTACCTTTCCTTGATTTTTTTTTTTGAGGAGAACCTTTCCTTGATCAAAATGTCAGCAGTGTATAGTTATTGCGGAACAATGCTGTAACAGTCATAACTTTCCAGAAAAAGACATGGCATGTAAATTGCTGAAAAGAACCAAGGGTTGGATCTGCCTCAGCTACTTCCTTTCTTTATCTTGGTCTTTCTCTTTCTCTTATCCCTATGTATAATTATGCAAGTATTCTATTTATTGCTCCAAAAGATCATACAATGGAAAAATTGCCAGTAGTATTTTTTTTTTCTATTTTTGGACAACTCTAGGATTTGGTTAGTTGGGGTTTCTTGAATTCTTGTGGATGTGCAACTGATCAAGCATTAATTTGTTATCTTTATAACAGAAAAATTGTCGTTACTAGTAATAAATGTTTTGGATCCCTCCAACTTTCAATTTTGTTATATAATAAAATAAAATAATTTAATTTCTGTGGTGACTAATTTATTGTGATGATTTTTGTAATCTTAATTATGCATATTAAAATTTAAGGTTCCGACTAATTGTCCTCAAACATCAATTCTCATAATTTCGTCAAACTAACTGTCACAACTTACCAAAACTGTCGACTTTCGCTCCAAAGTTAGTAAATCTTACATTACAAGTCTGTAAACTGTAAATCTAAAGTTTGTAATTATGCATCGAAGACTGTAAATCTTCACAAAGTCTGTGAGCTGGGCATTGAAGTCTCATGTTGTTTTTTATTGTTACGTTGTTTGTTTTTAGATGCATTGTAGGAGTGGTTTTTTTCTTTAGTAAAACTACGTACGTAACTATCTTAGTTAATATTTTCAACTAAACAAGCATCATTGAATTTTTTTTTTCCAATAAAAAATAGCTACACCGATCGTTGGGGACAAAAATACATTTGCTCTACTGATCTTGCGGATCAGTGGAGCCATTTTATGATCCCTCCATTTAACTTAATCACGAAAAATAATAGCAAATGACTCCATCGGTGAAGCTAATTTTTATAAAAAAACAAAAAAACAATTCAATGGTGCTTGTTGATGTGTTGAAAATACTAAATTCAGTTCAATTTAAAAAGAAAATTCTATATAATCAATAGAACATTATACAAGGAGTAAACATTTCAGAAATAATTTAAAAATATATGTATAATAGTTTTAACTAAAAGTTAATCCAAATAAACTACAATAAACATAATCACAACTTATTTTGAGCTACAGTTTCTCTGTAGGTAGCTCGCTACACCAGATACGATATAGTCTCGGCTGCAGAAAATTGTCGAACTTAAATTCTGAAAAAGTCAGTTAAGATGCGCACAGGAGATACTATTGTCGGATCTTAAGGAGAATAGTATTCGATGTATCAGTTATCTGTATTCGGGACCCACGGATGTCTAATTTTGATTTCTAGGTATAGAGCAGTTCATGTGTTGTTGAATTGCTGTATGCTTCAGTCCTTTTGTCTTTGAATTCGGATCCAGTGAAGTAACTCAATCTTTGAGTTTTAAATTGAGACCGTTCAATTTGAATCTATGATAATTTATTTGAAGTACAGCGTACACACATTTCAAGAGATGAATTCGAATCGCGAAGCAATCTTGAACAACATATTCAAATCGGACGGTTCCGATTCAAAATTCAAAAATTGAATTACTTTAGGGGATCAAAGACCCTTTTGTCTTTTGGTCTGGTTAATTAAACATTTCCGTACTGTTTGTAGTTGGTTTGTAGGGGTCTGTTACCCCAGGATGCTGGTGTCCTTCACAAATTTTTAATGATGTATATTGTTGAATTGCATGAAATATTTTTACAATCACTGAAATAAATTTTGTTCAACTTTCATATTGTTCCACACAGAATATATGTTACAAAATTTCAGTATAGCAAGCTATATTTTTTAAACCTTTGTTACACTCTGTCAAATCAGATAGCAAGTGAACTATCCTATCGATGAGTATGCTAAGGTATCGATCCAAGGGAACGGAAGAAAAAAACCGGACTTATCCTAAAATTACTTGAGATTCTAGA